>OX402541.1:6585500-6709086 GCA_948098885.1 Drepanosiphum platanoidis
GGTACATCAGGAATTTCGTGTCGAAAAACCAAGACGTGTTGAAAACAATGCTGACGGTGCATTTGCTGTTGAAACGCCAACTCGGGGCCGACGGCGGCGGCGGCGGCGCGGTTTTGGAGAAATTGAAATGCGTAATATTCGCGTTCAGACAGATCAAATTGTATCTGGAACGTTTCGACGTGGCCAGATGTGAAACGTCGAAAAATAATCGTAACGGCGGGGGAAAAAAGCCGGTCACGTTCGATTTCGAAAACGTACCGCACAGGTTCGTGACCAGTCCGAACGGCGATTACTTCGATCACGTTTACGATCTCGTGCGACGGACCACCGACTCGTCGGCGAACTCCGCGGGCAAAACGTTTCTGGACAAATTGAAAGCCGACCACGACGATTTGAACGCGAGCACGGATCTCGGGGCCTTGTTGGCACACGAGACGCGGTTGCTCGACACGATAGCCAAGATAATCGTGTGCATCGCGGCCGACCAGCTGGAAGACATCGATTCGGATGCGACGGGCGCGGCCGACAAGAACGCGACGTGCAACGCTCGGCTGCTGTCGGTGCTCGACGAGTACGCGGCGACGTTCAGAGCGGCCGGGCAGCCGGCCTATTTGACGTACAAAATGGCGTTGATCGGTCAGAGACTGTGGCTCGTGTGCAACAAAATGAAGTCGGCCGCGGCCACGCGATCGGACATCGGACGGTTCCGAGCGCTGGCGTCGAGCTATCCGTACGAGCGGGCATACGATTCGCTCGGCGAGTTCCTGTCGAAACTGTCGGCGGCGACGGCGATTTGCGGCCGACTGAGTCCGGCCGTTTCGAACACGTTCTGGGCCGAGATGTACTATCACGACACCGAGGCGTTGGACTACATGGTCGATTTGAAACCCGCGCGGACCGGCGGCGGCGTCGTCGTCGTCAAGGACGGCAACAGGTATTGCGAGACCACGTTGAAAATGTTGGACTGCGTGAAAACGATGGACTACGCGCTGGACAAGTGCGACGGATTCGTCCGGACCGGAGACCTGACGTACATGGAGAGCTCGTTGGCGGTGTTCCGAGCCCAATGCGACAAGTTACGATCGTACGCGTCGCACGTGCTGGCGACGCATTTGCCCCGGGGCGCGGCGTGGCGCAAACTGTTGATATTGCTCAGGTACAACCTGGATCACACGGAGCTGTTCGACGTGCAGGTTTTGAAGACGATTGGCGCGCGACGACTGCGAGACCTCAGGGTTTTCGACTGCGACGTGCGGAACTCGCTGATCGCGCTGCATTACGCGCACTGCGGGTGCAACTACGACCTGCAGAGCGCCAAGGCGCCGGGAAGACCGTCGACGCCGAGAAAAGACGACAAACCGCCGCCCGCGACCCAGGTCAAACCGACCGCGATCGAACAGTTTCACGAACATTTCAGCGGGTTCGCCGCGAAAATAGCGGCCGGCGACCGGCTGGACCAGGACTTGCGGCTGTACTGGGACGGCGAGGAGAAGACGCTGCGCGAGGTGGTCTACGGGTATCGGGCGCGCGCGTTCGACCTGCAGGACGTGTTCGCGCTACAGTCGTTCGTGACCAAGTGGCTGCTGGCGGCGGTGTACACCGGGATTCGCGACGTCGTCGACGCGACCGTGTTTTTCGAGCGCCCGCTCGCGCAAATCGAAATCCACCGGCTGCGCGTGTGCCTGGGATCGGCCGGCGCCGGTTCGCCGCTGTTCTTGTACGGCGTTTCGGAGCTCGCGTTCGCCAGGTTTCTCGAAATCCTAGGGCTCTCCGACGGCTCCGGCGCCACGGAACTAGCGGCCTATCGGCGCGCGCTCGACGCCGAGCTCGAGTCGATCGGCGTCGTGTCGCATTCCATTCCCAACCACAGGGACGGCGGCGTGTCCGAACGGATCGCGTCGCTCGAAACGATCGTCGACGAACTGAAAAAGTCCAACGTCGCGCACGGAAGCAGCCTTACCGAATTCGCGAAATCTTTCGGCATAACCGACGGCCAGGTACTATAATAATATAATTACATATTTTAACACATTCATTACTCATTTCTGCATGTTGAAAAAATAGAAAGAAATAGTTTTGTCAACTATTTAAACGAGTCTCCTATTTAAATAAATAAAATTACTCATTTATCAAACATTAATTATAAGGCCAGTTTGGTCCTATAGTATCGCAATAGTCGTCAAACATATGGCCAATCCATTTAACTTAAAACTAACAACTACCACTGCAAAATAACCTACGAGCGCTTCCATCGAAATTTAAGCACACGGGTTACATATTTTTACATAATATGTAAATTACATTTAGGAATTGAAATCAGTAGTAACACGAGATCGAAGAACCAAATTAATGTTTTAGTAAAATAAACTTGGAAAAATGAATTATATAATATTAAGAAATCTAAACAAAATTCAAGTACTACTTGAACTGCGCCAGGTTTACTTCGTATCGGTAGAATCAATAATTTCCCATGGTATAACAGGGTGGTGCATTTAATAATGCGCTATATCTCAATTGGAAAAATGCCAAAATCAAATAATCAGAATACTCCTCGATAAAGAACGAATGTTTCATTAATAAACGTCCCTAAGAATTATTACTACTTATTGTTACGATTTCGTCGTCGTAATACTCTAAAATCTATCATACGAGTATATTTTGTTTTATAGTCTGATAATCCACGTGTGTTGTTTGACCAACAGATTTTTCGGGAAATCAAGTAGAAGATAATAACAATATAATACAGTACGGCGGCCGAATCTCTTTGATAAATTGGTAAGTTACTGTTTCGTTATTGGTTTTCACGTCGAGCCTTTTTATTTAATTTCGTATGCTCGTGCACTTTTACAGCACACGCGGAACCGGGAACGAGACGTGTGTTCGGCACGCCCGTAAAGGTGTTTTTATCAGATCCTCTTTAAATTTCCGAACACGCGGAAGTATCATTATTAATTATAAGTAGTATTTATTTATCGTTTCACTCCACAATAATGTTTTGCACATTTCGTCACATTTATTTATCGCTTAAGAAATACACAACAACGTGTACGTTTTCACAGCCGATTTTCGGTATGTCTATAATTTTTATTATAATATTATCGACGTTAAGAATATGTAACAACATGGGCGTCCCCAGACATTTTTCTAGGATGGGGGGGGGGGCAAAATTAATTTTAAAAATAAATGAAGATTTTTTTAGACATTTTATACTTTCATTTTATTTATAATACATCATTGTTACACTTAGGTATTATATTATACATTTTATTCTTTTTCATCAAATACAAATTGCATTCTCCGTGGATATTCTCTACCGAATCGTAGTGTCAGTACATTTTCAATGAATTTGTCTTTATCATTTATATTTATTTTTTTCTACACGCCTACATATTAAAATAATCTATATTTATTAAATTAGCGCTTTACAGATAATGTTTTGGAAAACAAATTTAAATTCTAGTGGGGGGGGGGCAAGTGCCCCGTCTTGCCCCCCCCCCCCCCGGGGACGCTCATGTGTAACAATAAATAATGTTATCGATGTAAAATTAATATAATATACGCGTATATCGTTTGTATAGATTAAGTCAACAATATTAATATTATTAAAACGATTCGGCGGAACGAAATGAGTTTAGTTTATTATTTTTGAGAGCACCTAACAATTTATTAACATATCGAGCGTGCCCTCAATCGTGACACCGAAAAAATATAATATAGAAGTTACGTAGAATGTCTGTACACACAAATGGCACGCTTACGTGGAAAATAAATAAAAACAGCCGAGCGTCGAGTATTTACTCGGCGCGCGTCGACGACAACACCGAACGTCGTAAAAAAAAACCCCGTTTTCCGCAGGAAACTCGCCGACGCGACGCGGACTTTATTCCAAGCATACGTACGTATTATCGAGTATACGAGTTTACGATGAAGTGTTTTGCGTTAATCGTCGTCGTCGCGTTGTGTTCGGCCGGAGCCGTACTTCAAGAACTCCCGAGTACTCGGCTCAACAGATTTGTCGGCAAGCTGAAGGACGAAAACCAATTCATACTCTCCAGAAGAGTGTCCGCGGGTTTCCGGGACGTGTCGATAAACGATTTTTATAAAATATCCGACTTGAAATTGCTCGCCGTCGACGACCGTTCGCCGATCGCCGAAACGGATACGCACGAAGTGTCGTACTTGTTCAACATCGCCGTGTCGTGCGAGTACTGCGATTACATGCACCACAAAGTCGCATTGATCGCGATGAGAATCAAACAGTGTTACGAAATGAAATCCGAATTGCAGAGAACAACCGTCTTCTGTGGCCCCTCGAGGAAACAAAAATTGAACGCCATTGAAAACTGCTACAGGGGAGTGCAGAAGGACGTGTTCGGACTGTTACGCGTACCGCTGCCGAACATGATAATCACGTTGTTGGGCCTACAACAATACAATAGGAATTTCGTGTCCAAGGACCAAGACCTCTTCAAAATAATGGTGACGACGTTTTTGTTTCTGAAAAATCACGTGTCGTTCGAAGGCAAAGACGAAAATATCGACGGCGAAACGATTTTAAACGAACTGAAGTACGCGATACTCGTGTTCAATCAAATCAAATTGTATTTAGAACGGTTTGGCATGGCCAGATGTCAGACGTCGCGGAGTGCGCGCGGTTCGTCGTCGAACCAAAGTGCCGCCAATTACGTGCCTTCCGAATGCTACAGAAACGTGATGTTCTTCAAACTGATCGATTTCAAAGACTGTTTCGTGACCTATTCGAATAGCGATAGGTTCGATCGGCTTTTCAATCTCGTGGAAACGTCGACCGACTCGCCGGCAAATTCCGAGGGCGAAACGTTTTTAAAGAAATTGAAAACCGATTACGGGGGTTTGATCGAAACCACCGATGTCGCGGCCATCGTGGCGTTCGAGACGAAATTGCTGCAGACGATAGTGAAGATAATCATCTGCATCGCGGCCGAAAAGCTCGAGCACATCGAAGCGATGCCGAAAGACCGGAATAAGAAATTGTTCTGCGACAGTTTGATACAGGCCGTGCTGGACGAGAACATATCGACGTTCAAAGCCAACGGACAGCCCACTTATTTGACATACAAAATGACGTTCGTCAGTGGAAAAGTATGGTTCATATGCAACAAAATGAAGTCTGTGAACCAGGAAGTACGGAACGACATCGAGCGGTTCAGAGCGCTGGCGCTGGGCTATCCGTACGCGAAGAAATACGATTTGAACGCGTTTCTAACGAAACTGTCGGAAACGGGGATTTTCGGCATATTGAATCCGCTCGTTTCGAACGTGTTCTGGGCCGAGATGTTCTACTACGATACCGACGCGCTGAACTACATGGTCGATTTCAAAGCCGTCGGGACGAGCGCGTTCGCCAGGCCGGGCAAAGACGGCGACAAAATGTATTGCGAGGACTCGCTGAAAACGTTCGACGTCGTGGACGTCATGGACTACGCGCTCGACCAGTGCGACGAGTTCGTCGGAAACGGAAACGCGACGACTACGTCCGCCGCCGAGGCCTGTTTCAAACTGTACAAAAGCCAATGCGACCTGTTGGACACGAAACTGACGCGCATGCTGGAAACGCATTTCCCGCGGCAAACGCCGCCGACCGAGTGGCGCAAACTGGCGATAATGGTCAGGTACAACCTGGACCACATGGAGCTGTTCGACGTGGACGTGCTGAAAACGATTGGCGCGCGACGCGTGCGGGACCTGAGGAGTTTCAACTGTGACGTGCGGAACTCGCTGATCGCGCTGCATTACGCGCGCTGCGGTTGTGCCGACGAGCTCGGTCCGAAGCGGCTGTTGAAAACGCCGCCGGCGACGTCGAGGAAAAGAGACGAACCGCCGCCGCGGCGGACGGCGGCGGCGGCGGGCGTCGAACAGACCGCGTTCGAAAAGTTCCACGAACGCTTGAGCGGGTTCGCCGCGAAAATAGTGGCCTCCGACGAGCTGGACCAGGATTTCCTGTTGTACTGGGAGGGCGGCAAAACGACGCTGCGCGACGTGGTCTATCGGTACGGGAAACGCGCGTTCGACCTGCAGGACGCGTTCGCGCTCCAGTCGATCGTCGCCAAGTGGCTGCTGGCCGCGGTCTACACCAGGATCCGCGACATCGTCGACGCGACGATATTCTTCCGGCGCCCGCTCGCAGAAATCCATTCGAGCCGGCTGCACGCGTGCCTGGGCTCGGCCTACCACACTTTGCCGCTGTTCTTGTACGGCGTGTCGGAACACACGATCGCCAGATTTCTCGAAATCGTGAGGGACGGCTCCACCGTCAAGGAATTAGTGGCCTATCGGCGCGCGCTCGACGACGAGCTCGAGTCGATCGGCGTCGTGCCGGATTCCATTCCCAACTACAGGGACGGCGTGTCCGAACGAATCGCGTCGCTCGAAACGATCGTGGCCGAGCTGAAAAAGTCCAACGTACACGCGCACGGAAGCAGCCTTGCCGAATTAACGAAATCTCTCGGCATAATCGAAAACCAGGTACTGATTTTTTATCGACCAACGAAATATTCGACACTGCACCACCAGTGCCGCAATTATGAATTCTGAGGCCCGTGTGCAAGGATTTATTTAGAGGCCCCAAATTAATAATATATTTATCACTTGATCTTTGTATTACTACGGAAATTTTTTAGTATTTTTCAGTACTATAACTTAAATATTTGACGGATTCGCGGAACCGATCAGAAGAATAAATTATTGTGTAAATTTATAAAAATTTGAGCTTCTAAATACCTCCTCTATAAATTAGTATAACGAATAATCAAAAAAACAATGAACAACTTAATTCAGTGATCCAAGTCTAGTATCCATACAATAATTATTTGAGAAATATTTCGCAATAACAGAGAGGGGCCCCTGCGATAATGACTATTATTCTACAAATTATGTCATACTTTATAATATCGTTTTCGTAATTTTATTCCTATAATAATTTGTACGTTTTACTATAAAACCGAATTATTTACAGATCCAATGAAGCTTGCATGATATTAATTATCATCTACTTATGCTAACAATAAATTCATTGAAAACAATTTCAAAAAAATCAAAAAACTTTCGAGATACGAGCCACGAGGAAGTAAAGAATACCAATATAGGTTAAATTAATTTTGAAACAGACAATCTTCAATTTTTAGCTTATGGTTTGGGAGGCCCCTAAGAACCGGAGGCCCGTGTGCATCGCACACCTTGCACACCCAATTGTTGCGGCACTGTGCACCACCCCCGATACTCAAATCCTCAGGACGATTTCACTTTGTCGTTATTATAATCGTAAAGTTTTCATGATAATGTTTCATTTCGATATTTTCTCTGTTTTTTTTTTCGGTTTCTCTCTGAAGTAAATATCACACTCGAAAACACTATAGTAGTCGTAGTGGGATAATTTTACAAATTTTCGACGGCGAATATTACAATTTATCATACAAGTGTATTTGATTTTATTCTAATCGATAATATAATATGTGTTTTAACAAATAGATTTTTCGAGACATAAAGTAGAAGACATATTATAATATATACATCTATAGTACGGCGGCCGGATTTCTCGTAAATCGGTAAGTTCTTTTTTTTCGTCACTAGTTTTTACTCGTTTTTTTTGTTAACGAATCAAATAACTAAACGACTTAATTTATTTTCTTAATAAAAATTATAACAATATTATTCGTGCACACGATATACGTCGTCGTCGTGGACATTTTACTGACTTATTAGTTATTATGTCATCCATGCTTACCACCGCCTTTTTTCGACTCTTATTATGGTTTTTATTTATTTTTATTTTTAATTCTATAATATGTTTATTATGTACTTTTAGTATATTATATGCGAAACCCGGAACGACGAGACGTGTTTGGTACCAATAAAGATATTTATCCAATTATTCCCGGACACGCGAAAGTATAGTAAATATTTTGCTCGCAATTATTATTATTTAATGTTTTTTCTTTTTTTTTTAGTGTATTTTGTTACATTAATCTATCGCTTGAAAAATAAACAATAATATATGTTTCATACTCGAAACGGAACATTTAATTTACGTTAAACTTCGGTAGTATAAATCGTGTGAAAAAGTGCCTGTTTTCACGTTTCCTTTGGTCCTCATATTACATAAGTTTATACAAAACGAAAAGACGCAAATAAAAAAGAAAAAGCGACGTGATTTTTTGAAACCAATATAATATATATTTGTAGCGTCTACATTAAATTATCGACGAGATTCAAAGTAGTTATCGTCATTTATTATCGAAGCAGCGTTATTGATATTGATAAAATTCATTGCCGTGCTTCGTTCGGTGAATTTTTTTCTTCTTCTAACGCGTCCGAAAGGACGCGATTCGTTTGCAGGACGTTTTGTGTTTACGATTTTTCGTCGCCGCTATGAAAGCCAGTGTAATTCAGCTTCCTCTAATGCGATTGTTCACAGAAATCGACGCCAGGCTCGTACACCGTGGGATCGGAGCGAATCTAAAACTATGACGCGTCGTACAAATCAATACCGTTTCTAATCCGCGTGTTAGAAATTCGAAATCGAATTATTTTTCCAGTCGAATTTAAATTATTGTCGTCAATAGCTCACCTGATTGCGTGAGCGAATTTCGTTCTATTTCTTTTGTTTTAGATAATAGTTCGACAACATCGACGTGATCGAATAACACATGCGGATCGTCTGTAAACATAATAATTTAAATACGATTTCTATTTCAACTCGTAAGCGTCGACCGAAAATCGGTACGTATTTTCTCAATCGAATCGTCTGTATAATATTATGAAATGCACTCGTAATATATATTTTATTATTGAAATGTACTCACACTCGCAAATACTTCCAAGTTTACGGTTTTGGTTTTGGTAAATTTCAATTTTACTTGATTTGCGTTGTTCAATTTCATAGCGAATAGAATCAATCTTTTACTTTTTAGATCCATCTCGGTCCAACCGCAACTGTACAACGCGAAGATGATCGACTCTTTCTGAACAATAATATCATAATATATTATACAATAGCACTCGAGATGTTTTTGAAATTAGTCGCGTATTCGCGGTGACTGCGGGCGGGCCTGTGTATTACTAAAACGTGTTTATGATTTACCTTTTCGGCAATAGATCCGAACAAATAACACGTCATCAGTAGTTGAAATATAAAGACAGGAAACGATATGAGAAGCTTGGTCGCCAGTATAGAATCTTCGACACTTCCTCCAAACACAAAACCCTAGAGACATCGGAAAATACTACGTAATATTATAACGCGTTTAGTTCCGTTCGAAAACTCGCGTCGAATCGGAGAAAACGTAACGATCGCGTGTTTATCTCGCTTACCAGGAGAGCAACGTATACGATGACAACATGCGAAGTCGATGACACGAATATATGGATCAGAAAAGTCAGTTTAAAAGTATTCAAATATTCCTCTAGTTTCCTGTAAAAAAATAAATAAATACCCGCGAGTCATAGTCGTAATCGATAATCATATTGTGTTTTATACATTTTTTCATCGTCGGCGGGAGTGTTTTAAACAATTGAAATTTATTCACTACGTATGCCTAATCCGACTGTTTTGAAATAAATAAAATCGATATAACTATGCTCTTATAGGAACAGATTTGACACTGAAGACGTGGAACACACGGGGTTACTCACTTTAACAAGTGCTGATGGTCCATAATTATCAGTTTTAAATCGTCATAAACGTCGCGCGGCGTTTTCAACAACACTTTGTTTTTGGTTTGACCTGAAAACAAATATTTAAATAAGAGTATAGGTACTCTCTGTAACACGGTAAATGTTTTATGTGTACATTTTATGTACTTGTCACAATAGGTCGAAAATAATTTTAATATTTAATATGAGAAAACGTACTCGAATCGTCCGTCGTCGTCGTCGTCGTCGATCGTCTGCGGTTCGCGAGCCGTTGGACAGCGTCGTTGATTATCTCCAGTCTGTAGTACAGCGCGAACGCGAACACGAGCATGAGCAGGTCGAACAAAATCGTGAAATACGTGTAGCAGGAAGCATAGACGAACTCGACAAAGTAAAACTCGACGAAATGGTCGTTGTACCTATAGTGACGGGTGAAAAAATGGATTTCAAATAACTTAAAAAGGCAAATCAGTCCGTGTACCCCCGGGTAACCATCTACGGACCCCCCTCCCCTTAGGGCAGGGACGGCGAACCTATGTCACGCCAGTGAAAATATTTTTTAACTTAACTTACTCTATTCGTAATATAATATCATAAGATGTTATTAACGTAATGTCGTAATTTACGTAATCTGTACTTTCTATCTCGTAAACTAAAATCATTTCTATACGTTTTTTAGGCAAAAAAAAAAGGTCTGAATTGTTTCCGACACGCGAGGCGAATAAAATCAAACCAAACCCATTGGATTTCACACGCAGTTATCAAAAGGTTCGCCATCCCTGCCCTAGAGGTTGGTCCTCGAATCCTTCCCCCTCCCTTCACTCCATCCCCTCAGTCGGGCGGCGCGGACGGTCGTACCGGCGGTCCGACACGATGCCGATGAACATGTTGTAGGTGTTCATGCGGTACACGGCGTGGCCGCGCGCGTCGTTCGGACGCTGGATCGTGAGCGTCTTGTCCTGCATCAGGAACGGCCACAGGCACCAGGACATGAACGCGCAGACGCTGACGATCACGTAGGCGTAGGTGAGGGTCACGGAGCGCCGGCGCCACGCGCGAAACAGGGCCCGGTCGTAGCCGCGGTAGGCCAGCGCGTCCGGGCCGGCGGCGACGCCGGTGCAACACGCCCACGTGGCCCGGGAGTGGCGCATGATGACGGCCACTTTCCAGCAGGCGAAAACGAAGTTCATCGAGCACCCCAGGTTGAACGTGAACTGGGCGATCTGACCGGATTGCAGCAGGTAGTACGCGCCGACCAGCTGCGACGCCGAGGCGGAGAGCTGTACCAGGATCAGGAACGCGATCGCCGCGTGAAAGCCGTCCACCTCCGCCCCCGCCGTCGAGGGATTCATGGCCCGGTGCAGGCCCACCGTTCTCAACAGCCCGAAGTTGAGCACGTAATCCTTTTCGTCCATCGTCCGGCGAGTCCGCCTTCGTCACCTGTCGGGACAACGACGCGAATTCGTTTTTAATTTTTCGCGTGCTCATTTATGTCTTCCCTCTGGGTTTTCGCGAAATCGATACCGAAAAACCGACGGAAACACAGGGTGTTGGCAACGCAACAATCTATAATATATTCGTATCGAAAAACCGGTACGTCGAAATATTATTGTATTTCATTGAACTCTACTCCGTTGTACAAGTCGATTTTTTCGGGTCGAATCTATGAATTCACCCGAAAAACGATCTGTTTGTGTTGGGAGAAAATTCTGCGATAAAGTCACCACAAGTATAATAGTCAACTTGTTTTCAATTTTTTATTCAGTATAAATGGTGTTAAAAAGGTGCCGATTTTCACGTTACCTCTGTTCCTTATAACTACACACGTTCATACAAAGTTCATACTTGTTTTACTCGTTTTTTGTAAACGAATCAAATAACTAAACGACTTAATTTATTTTCTTAATAAAAATTATAATTAATTATTATTCGTGCACACGATATACGACGTCGTGGACATTTTATTGACTTATTAGTTTATGTCATCATCGATTTTGATATAACATTTGTGCTTACCACCTTTAATCGACTCTTATTATAGTTTTTATTTTTTTTTATTTTTAATTCTATAATATGTTTATTAAGTACTTTTAGTATATTATATGTGAAACCCGGAACGACGAGACGTGTTTGGTACCAATAAAGATATTTATCAGATCCATTTATTCCCGGACACGTGGAAGTATAGTAAATATTTTGCTCGCAATTATTATTATTTAATGTTTTTTTTCTTTTTTTTTTTAGTGTATTTTGTTACATTAATCTATCGCTTGAAAAATAAACAATAATATATGTTTCATACTCGAAACGGAACATTTAATTTACGTTAAACTTCAGTAGTATATATATCGTGTGAAAAAGTGCCTGTTTTCACGTTTCCTTTGGTCCTCATATTACATAAGTTTATACAAAACGAAAAGACGCAAATAAAAAAGAAAAAGCGACGTGATTTTTTGAAACCAATATAATATAATATATATTTGTAGCGTCTACATTAAATTATCGACGAGATTCATAATAGGTATCGTCATTTATTATCGAAGCAGCGTTGTTGATATTGATAAAATGCATTGCCGTGCTTCGTTGGGTGAATTTTTTTCTTCTTCTAACGCGTCCGAAAGGACGCGATTGGTTTGCAGGACGTTTTGTGTTTACGATTTTTCGTCGCCGCTATGAAAGCCAGTGTAATTCAGCTTCCTCTAATGCGATTGTTCACAGAAATCGACGCCAGGCTCGTACACCGTGGGATCGGAGCGAATCTAAAACTATGACGTGTCGTACAAATCAATACTGTTTCTATTTCGCGTGTTAGAAATTCGTAAACTAATTATTTTTCCAGTCGAATTGAGAAATTGTTGTCAATAGCTCACCTGATTGCGTGAGCGAATTTAGTTATATTTCTTTTGTTTCAGATTATAGTTCGATAACATCGACATGATCGAATAACACATGCGGATCGTCTGTAAACATAATAATTTAAATACGATTTCTATTTCAACTCGTAAGCGTCGACCGAAAATCGGTACGTAAAATATCAATCGATTCGTCTCTATATTATGAAACGTAATGATTATAATACGTATAAACGACGACATACGCGTCGAATGTTTTTTTTTCCCTTTGAATTATATTTGTCGTTTATAATTATTATTGAAATGTACTTACACTCGCAAATACTTCCAAGTTTACGGTCTTGGTTCTCGTGAATTTCAATTTTACTTGATTTGCGTTGTTCAATTGCATAGCGAATAGAATCAATTTTTTACTTTTTAGATCCATCTCGGGCCAATTACAACTGTATAACGCGAAGACGATCGACTCTTTCTGAACAATAATATCATAATATATTATACAATAGCACTGGAGGTGTTTTGAAATCAGCAGGGTATTCGTGGGGGTGAAAAGGTACAGTTCGTTAATCGAACAATAAATATTAGTTTGATATAGATAATATTGATTGATATACTCACATTATACAATAATTACAAATAGTAAATTACTAATAGTAGTATATATATCGTTAAAATATAGGAATGGACACGACAAGACGTGTTTGTGATTTTTTACCTTTTCGGCTATGGATCCAAACAAATAACAAGTCATTAGTAATTGAAATATAAAAACGGGCAGTATAATGAGGAGCTTGACGGCCAGTATAGAATCTTCGACATTTCCCCCGAACACAAAACCCTAGAAACATCGACGAATCTTAACGTTACAACGCATCGTTCGAAAACTCGCGACGCGTGCAATGACGTCATCGTCATTAAATCGAGTAAATATGAACATTTATTGTAAATTAAAGATTAATTATTTGTTGTGAGTTTTTTCGTTTTATAGTCGATTATTATAGTTGAACGATCGATAAATCGTTCGGTTTTTAAAATAACAAACTTATGATAATAATATTATATTATGACGTATATATATATATATATCTATAGTTTCAGTCGAATCGGAAAACATAACAATCACGTGTTTATCTCGCTTACCAGGAGAGCAACGTATAAGATCACAACATGCGTAGTCGATGACACAAATATATTGATTAGAAAGGTCAGTTTAAAAGTATTCAAATATTCCTCTAGCTTCCTGTAAAAAAATAAATAAATACCCGTGAGTCATAGTCGTAATCGATAATAATTATGTTTTTTATACATTTTTCATCGTCGGTTAGGTTATTCGACGCGTTTTTTTTTAAATATGTATTTATTTCACGTGCGAGTAAACGCACTATTGATAAACTTTTCCAATAGGTTTTGTCGAGACGTCGAGAGAACGTCGACACACCTACTATATATTTAATTTCGAAATATTTTCTCGACATTTTCGATCGCCTATTCTGACAATTCGTATGGATTACGATTATGAAATCGATTAACGGTCGTTCAAAAATCTCGAGAGTTTTAGACAATAATTGAGAAATGTATTAACTATCCGTAATCCGACTGTTTTGAAATAAATAAAATCGAAAACCATATTATGCTCTTGGAGACAGGTATGACGGTGACGACGTGGAACTACTCGACGAGGTTACTCACTTTAACAAGTGTTGATGGTCTATAATTATCAGTTTTAAATCGTCATAAACGTCGCGCGGCGTTTCCAACAACACTCTGTTCTTGGTGGATTGACCTGAACACAAATAATTAAATTTACTCTCTATAACACGCTAAATTTGTTAAGTGTATATTTTACGTGAAAATAATATTTTAGTGTTTAAATACGATACAACGATGGCGTACGTACTCGAATCGTCCGTCGTCGTCGTCGTCGTCGTCGTCGTCGTCGATCGTCCGCGTTTCGCGAGCCGTTTGACAGCGTCGTTGATTATCTCCAGTCTGTAGTACAGCGTGAACGCGAACACGAGCATGAGCAGGTCGAACAAAATCGTGAAATACGTGTAGCAGGAAAGAAACACGAACTCGACGAAGTAAAACTCGACGAAATGGTCGTTGTACCTATAGTGACGAGCGAAAAAACGGATTTCGGTCTCGGTCGTGTTGCGATTGAAAGACGACGAGGCGCTATAATTGACAAGACCAAGACCGAGACACACACGAGATTCACGTGGCTGTTTTGTTTTAAAACGATTCCCTTAAAAAAAACACACATTAGGTACTCGCGTTGTAAATTCAACGAGTCTGACCTAAACACGTACCTATAAATCGCTCGTATTACTATTTTCATACACTCAAAGGGCCTATATAACCTTCCCCGAACTTACTCGAGTCGGATCCCGAATGTTTTAACCCTTTCGGTTCCCAGTGATTTGCCACGTAAAAACTACATAATGACGTGTAGATTATTACAATTGAACACTACTCGGGTCTTCCGAAATCCTTTCCCCCTCCCTCCCCCCCTGTGCCCGTCGGGGGTTTGCCAACCGTCGTACCAGCGGTCCGGCACGATGCCCATGAACATGTTGTAGGTGTTCATGCGGTACACGGCGTGGCCGCGCGCGTCGTTCGGACGCTGGATCGTGACCGTCTTGTCCCGGAACAGGAACGGCACCAGGCACCAGGACATGAACGCGCAGAAGCTGATGGCCGCGTAAGCGTTGGTGAGGCTCAAGGAGCGCCGGCGCCACGCGCGAAACAGGGACGGGTCGTAGCCGCGGTAGGCCAGCGAGTCCGGGCCGGCCGCGACGCTCGTGCAGCACGCCCACGTGGCCCGGGAGTGGCGCAGGATGACGCTGACTTTCCAGCAGGCGAAAATGAAGTTCATCGAGCACCCCAGGTAGAACGTGAACTGGGTGGCCAGTCCGGCCTGCAGCAGGTAGTACATGCCGACCAGCAGCGACGCCGAGCCGGAGAGCTGTACCAGGATCAGGAACGCGAACGTCGCGTGACAGCCGTCTACTTCCGGCTCCGCCGTCGAGGGATTCATGGCCCGGTGCAGGCCCACCGTTCTCAACAGCCGGAAGTTGAGCACGTAGTCCTTTTCGTCCTTCACGGCCGCGTCCATCGTCCGCTTCGACCTGTCGGACGAACGACGCGAATTTCGTTTCATTCTTGTACACGGTACGCGCGCGCGGGTGGTCGTTTGAGTTTTTTTTTTTTCCTAAGTTTTCTTTCGAAAACGATCCCGAAAAGCCGACGGAAAACGACGAGAAACGAAACAATAAACAAAACACATTTATGAAAATCATTTAGCATTTTCTACAAATCTTTGTGTCGAAATTAACGATTTATGAATTAACTACCCGCGATCAAGTGCTTTCTTATTATTATAATTATTTTTTATCGTACGCTTTTATTCTACTCGTATACGGAAACACATTGGAAACACACAATATACGTATTTATGCTTCTGAGATACAACGAGCACATACTCGTGTGTCTACATTATCAAATCGATTATTTTCAATTGATTTCGACGTTTCGTCGAGTCGTAAAGTGTTTTCGAAAAAATTTCTAGTTATTATACGTTTTTCAGAAAACGAGCAAAGCCTGTGAAATGTGAGGCTTGTCTTTTGAGCCGCCGCCTTATGCGTAGAAAGGGAGGATTAAAAAATTCATCTTCCCGACGATCTCGGAACACTGCGTGGTTTTTACCTCGTCAAGTCGCAATACGATATTGAAAAGAAAAAAACAACAAATAATTCCACGTCGTCGTCGCAAGAGCGCGGCGCGCGGCGGCGTTTGATTGACCTATATCGTTGGACGAATAGAATAATTTTAAAAAACAAAAAGACAAACGGGATCGTAAATAATTGAAAACTAACGACGACGAAGGCCGTTGGTTACAACATCCTCGCCCTTTTATTACGTTAAATATTTGATCGGTTCGCCGCAAAAGAACAGCGCGGCGCCCTGTCATTATTATTATTCGTCTTTTCAATTATTTCACAAATTTACGTAATACCTGTAATTTCATCGAATTGATTCAAAGACGGTAGTGTTTATTCGCCGTTTCAAAAGGTCCCGTAAGCGTGCCGTTATACACGTATAACGGATATAAGTCGAGTGGAACCTTTTATTTTTTTAATTTTAAAATTATAGCTTTTGATTCATTTCGTATATTACATTGTTCCGTCTTTCAATCACATTTTATACATACATATTATATTATGCTTTACGAGAAACGCGTGTGGTTTTTTTTACAATAATATTATAATATTAATTAAATAATAGCTTACGTAAAAATAATTTAATAACAATATATTATTATATTATATTATATTGTGTTCTAGTGTTACTGAGAACACGTCGAATACGAATTATTTCAATTCCAAATAGTATTACAACAGTTTCATAAACGATATTAAATAAAGTTAAGGTAAATGCACTCAAGTGTCGACGGAAAAATCGGCTTTCCAGAATATCGTTCGATTCTTAGTGAAGCGAGAAACCCTATTAAATCTATACTAAATGCATAAACGTAGGATTTTCCTTTCTTTTTTAAAATTTCCTTCCTGGAATTTAATATAGAAATTATCAAAAACGTGATTTTCAATCGTTGGCCTTTATTAGAATTTTATTGAAACATGAAAATGTCGTATGTTGTTACTAAGAAAACTCGAAAGTGGATTGATTGGAAAACAAATGATCGAAATCTACACGGTGTGGAGTACTCACTACTTGAGCGTTCGGTAATTATTTCAAGTAGCTAGGATTAATACTTCGAGAATAACTCTAATATCGTTTAATCAAAACGGCGTGTTGAAATACGCAAATTGGTCGAAATTTAAATTTTCTAACGCACGTGAAATTTTTTTCAGAAACAACAGTTTATCTGAAATTGATTTTCAAGTCAACAAAAGGTTTGAGGATGTTCATAATTTCGTCGAGTTTTATCGAAATTT
This sequence comes from Drepanosiphum platanoidis, assembly GCA_948098885.1. NCBI lineage: Eukaryota > Metazoa > Arthropoda > Insecta > Hemiptera > Aphididae > Drepanosiphum > Drepanosiphum platanoidis. The sequence goes on from OX402541.1 coordinate 6,602,977, forward strand.
CAAGTTTTTTATACGACGAGTAAGAGGAGTAGTGGTCGTGAAACTCTGTATCATATTTTTAAGCTGTTTTGTTTGGGGAATAATACTCAATCGATATTTTACATAGAAAAAAAAAAAAAACTCTAAATTTTATAAATATACAGTACGAAAAACTGAAATTGTTCTGAAAATCGTATCGTTTTTAGACAATGGTAATTTCAAGTAGTATATTTGACGAAAATTTCAAATCCTTACAGTAATTATTTTTCGGGTTTCAAACAGAAAAAAACAATTCGATTTCATCTTATGACATTTTTGCTATTTTTCTTAAGTTTTTTCCGCAGTTGTTGTTAATTATTAACGTTCGAATGAAACATTCGAAAAACGAACGGTCTTCCGAATGCACCAACAAGACAGATTTCAGTCTACCAGAAACCGTGCTCGAAGACGGACAAAAAAACGATTAAAAAACGATGAAAAAAACAAAAACAAAAAAACTATTCGTAGTAAAGAATCAATAGCGTCCTGATTTCACGTCTAGAAATAATAAAAACAATTTGTCGTGAATTTATAATTCGGAGAGTAGACGTATAATCTAATTGAGTAGTAATTGTAATTTCGATTTTTTTTCTCGTCGTAGATTCGTTTAAAATCTAAAAATCGCGTCGTTTTATCAGTAAAAACGATAATATATTGTACCGTGTGTAATATTATCGATCTTTTCGTTCCATTTGGAAAATAATTTACATAAACGTTGTAAACACATTATCATTATTATTATTATCGATTTATGTCTCTGTATAATCGATCGATTAAATTGTAAAATACAAAAAATATAACTGTAATGGCACCGGTAAATTAAAAAAATCAAAAAAAAAGAAGAAGAGAAGGGACTAGAATAAATCAATAAAAATTGTTCAGAGAACGGCGATACATACGTATATAATATTATATTTAAATTATTTTTTAACGTCCGGTCAAAAACCAGAGTCGTAAACCCGTTGGCTCGGCCGAACTTTTAAGACTTTCAAGTTTTCTCCTCGTACGTTTCCGGGGACGAGGTTTCGTCGTGAGTCGCGTTTTCTCGAAATCCTGCAAAAGGAAACGACGGCGACGGCGCAATATAATCCACGACGACACGCGAGCGTCGGGGGGTGGTGAGCGAGCCGCGCTGTGTTCGACCACGGTTGTGGTCGCGGCTACTGTTTTTACCCAAACCGTCATTTATATTATCACGAGCCCCTGCCGTCCTTACCCCCCCCCCCCCCCCCCCCAACACAATCGTGTTACGCACGACATGATGGCGAATGTATTTGAATTGATATCGTTGTTCGTGTTACTAACACTCAAAAACGTTTTAGGGTATTGTCGGAGAAGACACCGGTCATAATCAAGTGTATAGCCGTGTTCCCCATGTTTACTTTTCAACTACTGATGCCGTGCCATTTGCTCAGCGACATAAATGAAAAAGTAATTATTATTTTGACTTTGCCCGTACGATTTTAGATTTCGGTTTTTATCGTTTAGAAAGATTCGATCGTTTTCGCGCTGTACTGCAGTAATTGGATCGACATGAAGGATAAAAAATTCATCTTGTGCGCCATGAAAACGATAAACGCGAACCGGTTGAAACTAAAATTTACCAAATCCAAAATCGTGGATGTTTACTTCTGTACGTATAGCGATTAATATGGCAATAACATATTATGACGTGTATTTTTTAAATTTTAAATTTAATCAAATTAAAAAAAGATCCGGTTGGATCTACTCAATCGCCTCGATCTGCGGACAGGATACGAGTAGTTTCGAGTACACGTGAGATTTTTCCGCAGTGGTCGCATTAGACAGGACTTATATATAAATCGTTGTCCTCCGCGCGTTATTTATATGCTACGATGAATATTCGATCGATATTTTGTTAAAATAATCACTTTAATCGTCTGTGTGACTAGAAATCACAATGTTTGTCTCATACGTAATAACGTGTGTGCACGTAATAATTGAGTAAATATTGATTAATTTTAAACTCATAAATTCTAACTGTAGATTTCATATTTTTTTTATTTACAGACGATGCGATTGAGTTATATACGTTGTTTTCAATGTCGATCAATAATATTGACAACGATCCAAACAAAACGAAGTAGAACGTAAATCGTTTTTGGAAATAGGTGAGTTCGTTTATAACTGTTTGAATCTTATACTTTTGTTGTTCGGACCATCAACAATGTTTGCGTTTCAGTTTCCGAAGAAAACAACATTGGCTAGTATGTTTGTCACGTAATAGTGTTCGCACGACGGACATTCACATTCGGATCTGAACAACGCACTTCAACTTTACGATACGATTATTAGAAAACGTGTCCACAACGGAACATATGTGATAGCTTTCCGCAGAGTTTTGCGAAAAACAACGTGCATATTTCGATGTTAAAAAAATGCATTCGATCACTCTTTTTTTTTTTTTCAAAATGTACAACGTGATCCCAAAGATTTTAAATATATAATATACTGTTTAGCTTATACAATACATAATCGTTATCGTATTTTAAATAGTAATATCTCTAAAAAAAATTAAAAAAAACTAAACAAAAGGCACGTGATCGGGGAAAGCAGACTTAAAAGCGAATCGACGTGAATACCAATGGAAATAAATACAAATGCGATTGATTTCAAGTAATAATATTCCCGTAAAGTTTTTATCTCCCGAAAAAGAACATTTACGCCTCGATTAGGTCAGGTGTCGTCGTCGGCAGGCAATAATAATTATTGTCCTGTCCACTTTACACATGACACGAATCGCGTTTAAATCTCACGGAATCTCCAAGAGAATGTTTACGACGAAGGCCGTTTCCTCAAACGAATGGGTAATATTTTCCTCCCCACTACGACTTGTGATTTACTATTATAGTAGTTTCCGCCTATATCGCGACGGTTGATCGTGTAACAACACTTACAGGTACTATGCACTCACCACCATACAGTCAAGTACGTCTGTCCACGTTACACGCGTATGCATCCGGCGGTTTTCAAACTTGGCCGTCCACGAGTTTCGGTGTCACTTCGGCTCAACAACATCAGAGAACGATTTAAACGATTGCGATTCGTCCACTTGGCGGTGAAACATTCCTCGTATCGTCGACACCGCCGTCGGCGTGTAACATAATTATAAGATATTCTTTTGAAAACTCGTTCTATTGTAAAACGTTGTTGTCTGATCGAGTAAGTAATTACAATTACAATTACATTACAATTCTTATCCCGTTTTCGACACGCACACGTGGTCATTTATTAGCTATTGAAACGTAACGCGTTCTAACTCGATACATAAAGATTCATAAAAAAAAAAAAGCAAAAAAAATAGAAAATAAATAAACAAAGTGATTTTTATTTATTCAATAATATTTTGTTAATAATATTATCTAACGATTGTTTGTTAATTGAGTTTTTGCTTCTGGAAAAAGCGATTTCGCCGGTGATTATTAGTTTTTTCAACGTGAACGCTTACAATTTATAGTGGTTTTGGAATTGTTAAAATTTGAAATTTCTTAAGAAAAGTCGGAATATAGACGGTAAATTATTCTACATCTATCGTTTATTTAGTATTTTTCGCTTATAATTTCGGTCGGTCGAAAAAGTTTGAGAATAAAATACAGAATTGCTCAAACTTCATACTGTTTATAGTGCAAAACGATCGTTTAAAAAATTACTCAGTCGGAGAAAACATTATTGAGCAATGAGAATATTACAACAAGTTTCATAAAATCGGATATTTCATCGACTTTCCGTTGAGCTAAATCGATTGTTTTGTTGAAGTTCTTGAAATATTAACCGCAGCAACTTTTAATAATTTATTTCTATTACCATTTTATTTCAATGAAATATTTTAATCGACGTCGAGTCAATATTTTTAATGAAATTGAATTTTTTTTTAATTTTAAAATCAATATCGTACGAAATTAATACATTTAAAATCTGATTTGAAATTCCATAGCAATTATTGTTTTTTAGTATAAAAAAATATATTCACATGAAAGTTGAAGTGTCGATAAAATTCGTTAAAATTAGGAAAAATAAAAAATAAAACGTAAATGTTTCTAATCACTCAACGCTGAAAATGCTTTTCCAAGATTATTTTTAAATCGATGCAAATTGTAAATACACGTGTAATACACGACGTATAATATCGGAAAGCTCGTATAAAATCGAATTCCGACGATTGTCAATTTTTTCCATCGTTTTAAATATTTTTATATTTCGAATCGCGGTAGAGCAATAATTAACGTTAGCGTTTCCAATCGAAGTAATCGTGACACTATAGTAATAGTAATAACATAATATTATGTTGTTTGTTTGCACAAGACCGCAGCAGGATCGACATCCTTTCGCGGTGTAGACGAGCCGACCGAAAATCCGAGCGAATAACGACGACACGCGAATGAACATGAAGGACGAAAACAATTACGTTTTCAATTTACAGTTGTTGCGATGGACGGGCCTATATCAAATTGTGTGTCCCGCAACTAAACAGGTGTTCGGACACAACGTCTATCGCGTCGTCGCACTGTGCGCGAATTCAATGCTATTGGTTTCCGCGACATTACTGCTGTACAACATGTACTACTTGACGAACATGATGAACGAGTTTACGTTTTACTTGGGCTGCACGGAAAACTATCTATTTTCGAATTGGAAGATCTACGTTATCCTGTGCCGCGCCAAAGACATGTGGAGGTGCATGCAAGCCACCGGTCTGGACACGATGGCCTACCGACACTACGACCGGAACGCAATCAAAAAGTGGCGGTCTCGTTCGCTGTGGATCACGAGCATTTATATCGTCCTGACCCTGAACACTTATATATCGTGGAGTTTGATTCCGTTCGTGTTCAACGACACCGCGGTCTCGATCAGACGGCTGGACGACACGTACGGCAAATACCGGATGAACATTTACAATTATTTCACCATCGTCCCGGACCAATGGTACAACGACCATTTCTACGTGTTCTATACCATCGAGTTCGTTTTGCTACACTCTTTCACGTTCACCGCGGTCTTGTTCGACATTTTCACGTTCACGATGGCGTTTACGTTGTACTATCAAATGGAAATGATCAGCGACGCGATTGAATCGTACGGGCACGAAGTCACGCACAACACGGGTACCTACTACGCTTTGATTAAAAGTAAAATAATTATATTATTTCATAGTGTTTTCGTAAACTATGGAATCGATGCGAGAGAGGAATAGAAAGAAAAGAAAAGAAGTACAGTAGAATCCGCTTATTTGGGACACCGCATAAAGGGGACAACCGCTTAATGGGGACAAATTGGCATAGTCCCGAACGGATGTATGAATTTAATGCAATTTAACTTCGTTTATCCGGGACAAACCGTCGGTTATAAGGGACAAAAATAAAAGCGTTCAACTAGATATTCTGACCTAAATTATCTACTTTCTTATCGAAACTGTAATCATCAAGTCTTTATGGCTCTATTATATTTTATATACGCAAGTATATGTATTATATACATACGGGTAATGTACGTATATCTTACTTCAATTATGTCAATCATTTTTTTTTTTCTACAACCACGACAAGAGTCAACTAGGCTACGCACAAAATCGAAAAACTTTAGTTTACGTTCTTTCGTCGATGCGTATTAATGTATGTGCGGCGGTTTTAGTGTGTTTCCCAGTTTGTGTTAATACGTTACAATATTATGTCTCGTAAAGATTTAACATTGATTGAAAAAATTTCTATACTGTATAAAATTAAGGCTCAACCTCATAATAAAAGTCTTCGTGAGTTAGAGAAACGTCTAAATCGGTAAATAAAGTATGAATTAAGTGTGTATGTATGTATTTTTAAAATAAAGTTATTATATAATATGTATATGCACTTTAATAGTTTCGGTTTATTAGTTATTCGGTTAATCGGGACAGTCGGATAACGGGGACAAATAGGTGCCGCCCAATGTGTCCCAATTAAGCGGATTCTACTGTATATAAAAAATATGAATACAGTGCAATACGTGTCCTGTGCGTCGGCCGTTGTAAATCGATAACGATAATAATCGTATAAGTTCTTCGAATAGTGTCTGAGGTCGTAAGACATCCGCAAGACGATCGAACAATGTTGAAAAATCATTCGAATCACAAACGAATATACACGTACACGTATTACAATATTATTGTTCAATTTCAGATATCAAAAATGGAGTATCATTTAAGATTGTTCGTGACAGCTATGACGATTTACAAACGATACTCGCAGACCACCAACACGTTTTAAAGTGAGTGTGACAAATATAATATACGTACGTGCATTCATACTTACTTAATTTGTTTTATATTTTATTTTTCAGACTGTTACAAGATTATAATGGCATTGTTCGATCTACGTTTCTAATCCAGATAGTTGTCATCTCAAGTTCGCTGGTCATGATCGCATACATTTCGCTGATAGTGAGTTGATTATGGTTATTTAATATTTTCTTATGTAACATTATTATGTAGATGAAAAATAGTTGCGATCGAGTGTTTTAGATTATCACACAGAGTGATATTATTAAAAACAGCAGACTGATATTTTGTCTTTGTTTCCGAAGACAAAAAAACCGCGTTTATACTCGTATTACATTATTTTTGTATTAAAATAATACATTGAATTACGAATACGTATATATCGTCTTCATAAGACGTATAAATATAATAATTAATTATAATAATTATAATAATTATAATATTTTAACAATGTTTTCAGGGGTTCGTCACGGGAAATTTGGACGATTTTCTACTGACGATGAAGCTGGCCTTATTATTTCCCGTTTTTATATTTCAATTACTCATGACGTGTTATTTGTTTGAAACAGTAAACGAAAAGGTAATTTTCACAGTGTACGTTTGAATTATTGCCAACGCGGTAGCTTCTTGCGTGTGAGAAAAAAAAAACCTTTCGACTTGCAATTCATTTTACTAAAGCTATATGAATAATATTGATTCTGATAATTTATTAATAAATCGTTACCGTGTCGTATACGACGAAACTTATTGAGAGCTATACAGTATAAACTATACTCGCGTTCTACTCTTAATATATATTTGTCGGTTAAAATCGAGACGATGAAATTAGAAAAAGAATATCAAAATTATTAATCACAAACTTCGAAACCGTAATGACAGATGGAAAAATCAATAACCGTATAATGGTAGAAATTTAAATATAATTTTTAAATATTTTTTAATTTATACAAAACACGTGATTTAATATATTTTTATTTAGAAAAACATATTTTATAAGTTTTTGTCAATATACGTGTGATATTATAATTTAGAAAGAATCGATCATCTTCGCATTATACAGCTCTAATTGGACGGAAATGGATCTGAAAAGGAGAAAATTGATTTTGTTCGCCATGAAAATGAATAACGCCTGTCAATTGAAATTGAAGTTGACGAGTAAAAAAATCGTTAATTTGGAAATGTTTACAGCAGTACGTCTACGTATTGAATAAATTACACAATAAGAGTACATTTATATAAAAAATATATATTAATTATTAAACGTCTAATAATATTATATTTTACAACATTCTTAAAAATTTAATTTCATGATTTTCAATACACGCCGAATGTTTTTGTTTTTGTTCACAGACCATCCGTACTTGTTATACAATGATTTCAATAATATCCAATTATAATTCGAAAAAAACGAAATAGGATGTTATTCATTTACAACGAGACGAGTAAGCATAGTAACGAATTTGACTAAAAAAACAGTACCTTTAGATAATAATAATTCAACGCATAAACTCTATTGAAAATCAATTTATTGTTATTTTATAGATTCTCGACGAGCGACGGGCGTAGTAGAAATGTCACGACGATGTATCGCTTTGTATTTATTCACACTCGGGTAGAAGAAAAACGTAGTACAGATTTTTTTGTAATTTGGTGTCGTCGGAAAAATCACAAAATCACTAAATTCTATCAAGTAATTTTCCGGAAGTGTTAACTACGGTAAAAAACACTTTGTTCACACTACGATTATATCAACACACTACTTATACAATATTAAAAATTATATTTATTTAATCGACCAATATATAATATAATATTTTACTGAATTTGTTTCCTTTTTTTCCAATAGTATTTGTAACGAATGCAATTTTTATACACATTTATCATAACGCAATCGCTCTTTTAATTTTCAGAACGAAACGGTTGAAAAAAAGTCTATTTGTGTAGAAGTTTTCGTATCTAATTTTCGCTTAAAAAGACGCTTTCAACGGGAAAATAACACCATCAACAAAAACCATATTATGTAATAAAAATAAATAAAAGTTCGCGTTTTTTCGACAAAAAAAGAACGCCCTCGAACTGTGAGAATTTCTTATTTTAACACGAGTAAACATACGTCGAAATTACATTTCATCTCTCATACTGTTACGCTTTAGACGTGACGACACGACACGAAGCCGTTCCTTTAAACGAATAGGTAATTGTCGTCCCCGCTCTATGACACGTGATTTATTATTGTGTCTCGTTTATCATAAAGAAACCGCTACTAATTTCCGTTTTCAGATCGAAAAAAATTATCGAAAAACACAACACGCCTCAAACCTATAGACTACATTATCGATTTACTAACGGCACACGGATTTAGAAAATCGATCACAACAATATCGATTGAAATTTACCCGTTTCTCGTTGTTATCAACGTACCTACTCTTGAACAAAGGCAATATTTTTATATTTCAAAATCGTTCGGTGCGCTTTGTGAAATATTTTTTTAAATAAAAAAAAAATAAACATATTTTCACGTCGCGCGTCGTGTGAAACGTCTAGTTTTCCCCTAGTTTAGTAAAAGTACACAACACCGCATCGTATGTTTAAACATGGCGACGTTGATTTTTAAACGGTTAGGTATCGCGTTTGTCATATTATTGTTTAATCATCGAATGAACAGCCCAGACGATTATATTGTTCGCCGAACAGAATGTTTAGACGAGAACACGAAAATATCGCTTATAAATATCAATTCGTTGGCGTTTCTCTCGAAATAAGGATTGAAAATTACATACGTAAGAAGAATTCCGAGGAACGAACATCGTCCTCCCCACTATGGACGTTGTGATTTGGTATTGTAGTCTCCGCCTATATCGCGACGGTTGTTTTTATATAATATTTACACGTACCATGCAGTGACCACATACGGCCAAGTACGCCTGTCCTCGCCGCATGTGGGTGTGTGTACGCATCCGGTAAATCATAAACGTTTCCATGTTTCCGGGTTGATGTTTAACTCGACGCCCACGACGATAATAAACGCGCCGAACTATTTCGCGGCGATCACATTATATCGTAGAATTCGCGTTTGTACTGCGGTTTGTAAAATCTGCGTTTCAGAGTAAATATTTAAAGTGAGTAAACACACATTTTATCCTGCCGCGGAACGGTCGCTTTGCAAATTCGTCCGAAAGTAATAATAACTACTACCTCGCGATCACGTAATAATAATTTCGTAATAATAGTTTCGTTATTTTTCGAAATATTATTTTCAACGAGCGTTGCAAGACACTCGACGTTTTGTTAATAATTTTCACAATTTTCCCATCGCATTTCATTTTTTTTTTACGATTTTCCTTTTTAATAATTTTTTTTTGTATTTTTTAAACGATTTTCGGAATATTACATTTTTTTTTAATATTGAAATTTATTTTCGCCCACTACGATTTGACTTTTTTTTTCATTCTTTTTTTCATACAAATATAGTAGTGTAATCTCCGCAGCGCAACGAATGGACGCGAAGGACAGCGAAAACGATTACGTGTTGAATTTCAAGTTGTTTCGATGGACGGCGCTGTACCAAATGTTGGATCCCGGGGCCGCGAACGCGTACGGTCTCAACGTCTATCGCGTGTTCGCGGCGTGTGCGATCCTGGTGATTTCGGTCATGGCGATCCCGTTGCTGGTCCGGATGTTCTACATGGCGAACGCGGTCAACGAGTTCGCGTTTTTCTTGGGCTGCGCGGAAAACTTTTACTTCGCCGCGTGGAAAATGTACGTCGTCCTGCGGCACTCCGGAGACGTGTGGGAACACGTGCGGGCCACCGGTCTGGGCGCGATGGCCTACGGCCACTACGACCGGAGCATATTCGTCAGATGGCGGTCGCTGTCCAAGCGGATCACGTACGCGTACGCCGCGCTGTCGGCGGTCTCGCTGGTCTCCGTGTGTCTCGTCCCGTTGGCGATGCCCGGCGCCTCGGTCTCCATCGAACAACCGGACGGCTCGTACGGCGAATACCGCATGAACATTTTCAACTTTTACCGCATGGTGCCGGACGAATGGCACAACGACCATTTCGTCGGCTTCTATCTGGCCGAGGCGACGCTGATGAGCGGCTTCATGTACGTCACGTTCGTGTTCGACCTTTTGCTGTTCACCATGATCCTATCGCTGTACTATAAGTTCGAAATGATTAGCGACGCGATCGAATCGCTCGGGCACGACGACGCGTCGACGACGACGACGAGCGACTCGAGTGCGTACGACGACCGATTTTAACCCACACTTAAAATGGTAACATTGTCATCGTTGACGATAGAGAAAGAGATAGAGAGACGGAGGGACATAATATTATAGCCAGTGTTGTGAAAAATACTTTTGAAAATGTATTTTTAATAGATAAATCCACTTCAAAAGTGTTTAGAATACATTTCAAATACTTTTGAAAAAAACGTACTTAAGAACAAATACTCATCGTGTATACAAATGCTATTTTTTTACATCACAAATATTATTTAATTTGATATGTATAGACGAAAATAATGCACACAGCGTCTGCTGTACAGGCAGTGCATAATATAACGATTACACCGAGGCACTCAACACGTACCGTAGATAATATACCTAATTTCTTTCTCTCCCCGTTTCACTCAGAATCTAAAAATGAACTTAATTCGATTACATTTTTAATGTACCCAAGAGTATTTGAATTTTAAAATACAATTCGAATACACCGTTTAAAAAGTATAAATATATATTATTCCAAATACTTTACTAGACTGATTATAGCAGTATATTATGTAAAAAATAATGAATAATATTGTTGAGAATCGCACAAAAACGTTGTGTCGTTCGAAAAAGAGTTTCACGATTATTGTTCGTTTTTAGTCATCAAAGACAGAGTGTTTTCAAACGTGGTCCGCGACAATCACGACGATTTACGTACGATACTAAAGGATCATCAACACGTTATAAAGTGAGTCCGCGCGTGTTACTCTTGTTTTCGATTTGATCTTTGTTATTTTATTTTCATATAGACTGATGGACGATTATTATAACATTTTTCGATCAACATATCTAATCGAGATAATTGTGATGTCGAGTTCGCTGACTTTCACCGTGTTTATTACTCTGATCGTGAGTCATTTGAATTCAATTTACATTATAAAGTCTGTGAACAATAATTATTCTCGAAGACGAAAAACATCAGTCATCGGGCGATCGATCGATCGTTGTCTAACCGACTGCAGTCGCCTCTGGTCGGGGCGTGAACAAGCTAGTATACTATCGTGTTTCAATAACGTTACAATATTTTTTTAGAATTTTGTCGGCGGAAATGTCGGGGATTTCATATTGAACGTTAAGATGATTTCCGAAATGCCCATTTTCATGTTTCAACTGCTCACGATATGTTACCTATTCGGACTGATAAATAAAAAGGTACATTAACGATACGTTTCTAATTGTTGTCGGGGCGCAGAAGGTTCAAACGTGTCGAAAAAGAACATTAATTATTGTTCATTTATTCTCATGGCTGCATACGAATAATTGCGTCCCCGATATAAAAATTGCGATTTGTGACATACTAATTGCGTCCCGGGTTTTCGATACGACTATACGAATTGCGTCCCGGGTTTTCGATACGACTATTCTAATTGTGTCTCGATTATCTGACATCAGAATATACCTTTGATAATATCAATCAATAATCGATACGACTATATGAGTATTTCTGAAAAAAAATCGGTTAGTATGTCTTTCGATTCCGTTTCGTTGACAATTGTGCGCTGTTCTATTTTATTTAAAAATATGAGTTTAATTGTAAGTGACGTTATGATAAGTGAAAAAAATAAAACATTGATTTCTATAAAGGATTCAAACGATAACGATTTTAAATTTTGTTTTCATAAACTATTGAAAAATGATATACAACGTTGGAAGTGTGTCAAAAAAACATGTGATAACTATAACCACAACTATAACTATATTGACAGTCCTAAGTCTGTATTAAATGGGAAGGAAAATAATGTATTTATATTGGACGCAATTAGTATAGTTGTTAAATATTATCGGGACGCAATTCGTATGAAAAAGAGATCTTGGGACGCAATTCGTTTGCTGCGATTCTCATAGGACAGAATCTAAAAACAAATACTATTTATAAATTCGATTGTTCGAACCTATTTTGTTATTCAGAAAGATTCGATCGTCTTCGCGTTGTACAGCAGTAATTGGACTGAAATGGACTTGAAGGGTAAAAAGTTGATTTTATTAGCCATGCGAATGAACAACGCCAACCAAATGAAATTGAAGTTGACGAGCACCAAAATCATTGATTTGGAAATGTTTACAAGTGTACGTGAACGTCGTAATAATAATACAAATAAAACACATTTATTAGAAACGGTCTGCAAAATGTCAAGACGTGTTATCTCGACACTTATACAAATTGAAACAATAATAATTGTATTTCGGCAATTCGATTAATACCAAATGTTTTTATTTTTATTTACAGACCATGCGCGTATGTTATTCGATAATTTCAATGTTATCGAATTATAGCTCAAATACAAAAACAGCATAGAATATTGTTAAGTATAGCGTCTGCCGGAATCGAACGCCAAAATATTACTTTGGGTAAAATGTCCACTTGCGATTCGAAAATGATGTTTCGTCTGACTTTTAAAACGTGTTTTAATTTTAGATTCTTAGCGAATTATGGATGTAGGTACTGGTCTCGGATCGACGACGACGTTTTTTTTTTTTTAGAATGTATTCGCACTCGGATAAACGAAATATGCACTGAAATCTGTCTGTTCGCGCCGGAGCCGTATTAGTCGGTGGAAAACAAGTGCGTAGAGAGAACCTCGTTCTGACACTACACTATAATATATTGTTTAACATTGTCAATTTTGATTGTTTCATTAAAATTCAGAACCAAATTAATCGTGTTTGTTTATTATTATCAGCGTTGAAACATTGCGGTATCAATTTTTTTTCCATTTAATCCGTTTTGTTTCAATTTAGACAATCCGCATTTTTGTTGAAATCTAAACGAGCGGCGGGCGGTGACAAACTCGCAATTGTTTTACGCGAATATAATAATATGTGTTACAGATCAATTATGTATAATTATATTTCCATTTGCCATACGAATGTTTATTAAAAAGGGACATCCGGGCGAAATTGTTTTGAAAAAACGTATCCGAGATAAAGCAACGACAATAAATTAATTCACCCGTGTCGCGTTCTTTAAAAACGCGTCATCGAGATTTTTATTTCGGTCTAATTTTTAATAGAAACGTCAATAGAAACGGTTGCGCCAAGAGAAGAACGTTTTTTTTTTTTTTTTCTCATAAAAATCCACCTCGATAGAATGGAAATTTTTCTCGTGCGACTCGGAATCTGTTATATCGATAAATACCGTTGCGCATTGGATCTCAAGACACCTCGGAGTAAACATTTCACGACACGAAGAAGGCCGTTCCATTAAACGAATAGGCAATTGTCGTCCCCACTATGACACGTGATTTAATATTATTATGTCTCCGCCTATATCGCTATGGTTAATTTTCTAGAATACTTTGAACTTTTTCGAAACCATTCAGTGAAGTTAGTCTGTCCCCGGCACACGTGTACGTATCAGGTGAATCACATTTTTACTTTCACAAGTCTAACAAGTCACTTTAACTCGACGTCTGAACTGACACGAACGATTGAAATATCAAAATATACACTCTGTGGTAAAATACACTCGTGTTAAAACGGCTCGGTCGTGTGTATTATATTATATGATCTTCGTTTCAAAGTAAATATTGTGAACTTACGCTATTGTAAAATTTTTTATTCGCGAACGAAACAGTGAATTTATTTATATTTATTTTAAGAAACAATCATTAAACGAGTGTACCGACACTGAACATAATGTTATTACTCGATACGTATTTATGTGTGTCTTTTAATTATCTTTTATAGAGTGGATACATAGACTTTTGATTTTCAAACGCGAAATAACGTTCATTTCTAAAAAAACATTTAAACTACTCGAGTGGGCTTACGTTTTATCTCGGTCGAAAATCTCTAAAATTAAGCAAAAAATACGAATAATGAAAGATTTGTGAAGTGGTATAAAAATATAAATTTCGATTTTGTTTCTTTAATCAATCATTTTTTTTGTTATATTAATACAGAACAATAATTGTTCGTAGCAAACGAGCGTGTAGTTCTTTTTATTTTTTTTTAACGTTTTTGTTGAAAATTTGATTAACTTACCGTATAGAGAAATATCGAAATAAAATATTATTTGCTTCGTCGTAGATATAACAAAGTCGTCTTAAAGTCGTACGAGAACAAGACACGACATAATCAACTACAATTATTTTACGCATACTCGACATACGAGAATACAATATGAAATTACATCTGAATTGATGTGTGAACGAATATTATTAGCCTGTTTCAACGTAAAAAAAAAAAAAAAACGTATTTTTTTAAAAAAATCTCGCGAATAATAATAATAATAATAATCATAATACACAAATGAACGCGAAGGACGAAAACAATTACGTTTTCAATTTAAAGTCGTTGCGATGGATGGGCCTATATCAAATCGTGGATCCCGCGACCAAACGCGTGTTCGGACACAACGTCTATCGCGTCGTCGCACTGTGCGCGAATCTAGTGCTAATTGTTACCGTGACGTCGTTGCTACACAATATGTACTACTTGACGAACATGGTGAACGAGTTTACGTTTTACTTCGGCTGTATGGAAAACAGTTTGTTTTCGGTTTGGAAAATGTCCATTATCCTGTACCGTTCCGAAGACATATGGAAGTGCATGCAAGCCACCGGTCTGGACACGATGGCCTACCGACACTACGACCGGAACGTGATAAAAAAGTGGCGATCCCGTTCGCTGTGGATCACGTGCATTTACATCGTGCTCACCTTGAACACTCTGATAACGTGGAGTGCGATTCCGCTCGTGTTCGACAACACCACGGTCTCGATTAGATACCTGGACGACACGTACGGCAAATACCGGGTGAACATTCTCAATTTTTTCACGATCGTCTCGGACCAATGGTACAACGACCATTTCGTCGAGTTCTATATCGCCGAGTTCGTCATCATATGCTCTTACCTGTTCACCACGATCTTGTTCGACATTTTCACGTTTACGTTTATGTTTACGTTGTACTATCAAATGGAAATGATCAGCGACGCGGTTCAATCGTACGAAGGGCACGGAGTCGCGCGTACGGTTTCGACGGACAACTTGGGTACGCTTTGATTAAAAATTTCAATTCTATTTGGAAATTATTATAATCATTATTATGGAATCAACGTGAGAGAGGAATGGAAAAAAAAAAGAAGGATATAAAAAAAATAAATGTACCGCACGTGTCCTGTGCGTGTCGGTCGTGTAAATCGATAATGATAATCTTATAGTTTACAATTATTATTGTTCGATTTCAGATATCAAAGATGGAGTATCATTCAATATTGTTCGTGACAAATATGACGATTTACCAACGATATTTACTGACCACCAACACGTTTTAAAGTCAGTGACCGGTTGTTTTCGTCCATACTAACTCGAATTATCAATAATAAAATTATATGAAAAGAGCTTGAAAATAAAAAATGTGATTGATCGTTTTATATTTTTTTTTGGTTTCAGGCTGTTACAAGATTATCTTGTCATTGTTCGATCTACATTTCTAATCCAGATAGTTGTGGTCTCAAGTACACTGATTATTATTATATACATTTCACTAATAGTGAGTGGATTGTAGTTATTTAATATTGTTTGAAAAATAGTTGCGATCAAGTGTTTTAGAAAATAGTCTTGAAATTAATAATTTATATAACGCACGCACACTTTTTAGGGATTCAAAATATATAAAGTATTTAGTTTTTATTTAAACAATCAATAGACCAAATCGAAAACACAATAGCAATAAAATATCAAAAAGAGTGATATTATGTCTTTGTTTCCGAAAAATAAAACGTGTTGTTCTGGTAACCCAAATAAATAATAATTTTAAATCAACATTGAATATTACGATTATGACGTCTTCATAAGACGTGTTGCCTCTTTTTTCAACATACAAACAAATAATAATAATAATATTACTTTGTTTTCAGAGTTTGGTCACGGGAAATTTGGACGATTTTTTACTGACGATTAAGCTGATCTTTGTACTTCCCACTTTTATTATTCAATTACTCATGACATGTTATTTATTTGAAACTTTAAATGAAAAGGTAATTTTCACAGTGTACGTTTCAAGTATTGCCAACGCGGTAGCTCGATGCGTGTAAACAAAACCATTAGAATTGATTTTGATAAATAATTATTTATAATCTTTACCATGTTTTGTTCGACAATATTTAAGGTGTTATATTGTAAACAATTTTAATACATATTTTTATAGTCGGTTAAAATCGAAACAATGAAATTAGAAAATTTAAATAATATAGTTTTTTAAAAATTTTCTAATTTTTTACAAAATTCGTAAGTTTATATATTTTTATTAGAAAAAAATATATTTCAAGTTTTCGTTGATATTTATAATATGATACTATGATTTTAGAGAGATTCGATCGTCTTCGCATTATACAGCTCAAATTGGACCGAGATGGATCTAGAAAGTAGAAAATTGATATTATTCGCTATGAAATTGAATAACGCATGCCAATTAAAATTGAAGCTGACGAGTACCAAAATCGTTAATTTGGAAATGTTTACAAGGGTACGTTTATTGAATAATAACACAATAAGAGTGCATTGAAATACAATATATATGAAATTAATTCCATGTTTTTAAATATATTCACAGACCATCCGTACTTGTTATTCAATAATTTCAATGTTATCCAATTATAATCCAAACAAAACAAAGTAGAATGTTATTCATTTACAACGAGACGAGTAAGCATAGTAACGTATTTGACTAAAAAACAGTACCTTTAGATAATAATTCAACGCGTAAACTCGATTGAAAATCAATATATTGTTATTTTAGATTCTCGACGAGCGACGCGACGGGCGTAGTAAAAGTGTCACGAGGATGTATCGTTTTGTATTTATTCTGCACACTTGGGTAGAAGAAAAACGTACATAATTATTTGTAGTTTAGTGTCGTCGGAAAAATCACACTTAACTGAATTCTAACAAGTAATTTTCCGGAAGTGTTGAAGACTTCGGTAAAAAACACTTTGTTTACACTAGGATTGTCAACACACTATATATTTATATAGTTTATTAAAAATTATATTTATTTAATCGACCAATGTGTATTATTTTACTGTATTTTTATTTCCTTTTTTCCAAAGGTCTTAACCGATTTGTAACGAATGCAATTTGTGTACACATTTATCCTAAAGAAATTGCTCATTTCATTTTCAGAACGAAACAATTGAGTAAAAGCAGTATATTTGTGTAGAACTTTTCGTTTTGTTTGATCTCATTATGCTCAGAAGCGGCCAATGAAACGGTTGTCGTTGAAAAATCGCGTACATTTTAAAAATAATATGTTTTCTGCAACAGTAAAACAACAGAACAACAACAACAACTACCATTTGTAGTAAAAATAAATAAAAATCGCGTGTTTTCGTCAAAATAAAACGCTCTCGAACTGAGGATTTTTTTTTCTTTTCTAGCACGAGTAAAAATATCGAATTTAATTTAAATTAAAATGAAACTAAATTTTAAATTAAAAAAAAAAAAAAATCAAATTTTTATTAAAATATATATTTATACGAAAAGTAAAAATATCGAAATTACATTTTATCTCTCATACTGTTACGCTTTGGATCTCACGACACCTGGAAGAAAACCTTTACGGCACGAAGAAGGCCGTTCCTTTCTAGGAATAAGCAATTATTGTCGTCCCCTCTATGACACGTGATTTATTATTATTATGTCTCCGCCTATATCGCTACGGTTAACAGCGTTATAGTTAATACTTTCGTACTATTTCGAAACCATTCAGTGAAGTTAGTCTGTCCCAGGCACACGTATACGTATATGTCCGGTAAATGACTTTTTTCCTTTCTCAAGTCCAAGTCACTTTAACTCCAAGTCTGAACTGTAAACGACTGTAACTCGATACACACATTGTGGTAAAATACTCTTTTATCAACACTGCACGGTCGTCTGTATTATGTGATCTTCGTTTCAAAGTAAATATTGTGAACTTACGCTATTGTAAAATTTTATTCGCCGGATCGAACCAAATGTGTTCTTTATTTAATTTTAAAATCCAAGAAAAAATAATTAAACGAATGTGCCTAATGACCGTAATGTTATTTTTCAATACGTATTTAAAACATACGAAAGCTATATAACTATGACGTGTGTTAATATCGTTAGTGGCGAAATCGTTAATCTTAATTTTTTTTATGAAACTCGCTATTTTATTATTTTTTTGTTGCAATACGAATAAGTTTTAAAAGAATGACTAAATTTCGCACGAAAGGGGGAAAACGAATGGGACATTGATTAAGTTTCCATAATCTTTTCCTTTGGTTTTTTTTTCAGTATTATTTCGATAAAATAATTTTGATTGTTCAAAAACACACTATACTAATACTCGTATAGGAAAATGTTGAAAATACATTAGAGATAGGGGCGCACTGAAAAAAAAACAAACAAATATCGTGTAGAGAAATATCTAAATAAAGCTTTTACTTTAGTCGTCGATTTGTTGATAAATAGTATTACATAAAATGAGTTTTAATGTATAAAATAATATATATATATAAAAAAATAAATACCCTTTGGAGTTCAGGTGAGGTGCAACAACGTTTTACTGAAGCTGTATGAGAAGAAGTCACAACTTAATCAACTACCGTTTCGATTATTTGATTGTATTATATTTTATGAAAAATCGAGCGAATAATACGTAATTATCCACAAATGAACGCGAAGGACGAAAACAATTACGTTTTCAATTTAAAGATGTTGCGGTGGACGACCCTATATCAAATTGTGGATCCCGCGACCAAACGCGTGTTCGGACACAACGTCTATCGCGTCGTTATACTGTGCGTGAATTTAGTGCTAACGGTTTCCGTGTCGGGGTTGCTATACAATATGTATTACTTGACGAACATGGTGAGCGAGTTGACGTTTTACTTTGCCTGTGTGGAAAACTATTTATTTTCGTCGTGGAAAATTTACATTATCCTATACCATTCCGAAGACATTTGGAAGTGCATGCAAGCCACCGGTCTGGACACGATGGCCTACCGACACTACGACCGGAACATAATCAAAAAGTGGCGATCTCGTTCGCTGTGGATCACGAGCACTTATATCGTACTGAGCTTGAGCACAACGTTATCGTGGAGTACGATTCCGCTCGTGTTCGACAACACTACGGTCTCGATCAGACACCTGGACGACACGTACGGCAAATACCGGTTGAACGTTTACAATTTTTTCACGGTCTTCACGGACGAAACGTACAACGACCATTTCTACGAGTTCTACGCCGCCGAGTTTATCATAGTATCCTGTTACACGTTCAGCTTGATCTTGTTCGACATTTTCACGTTGACGTTTATGTTTACGTTGTACTATCAAATGGATATGATCGGCGAAGCTATTCAATCGTACGGGCACGAAGTCACGCGTACGGTTTCGACGGACAACTTGGGTACGCTTTGATTAAAAATTTAAATTATATATTAAAATATTATTATCGTTATTATGGAATCAACGCGAGAGAGGAATAGAAAGGATGAAGGACATAATGAAAAAAAACAGTATGAGATATTGCCAATCGTATAAGTTCCCCGAGTAGTCGTGTCCACGGTCTTAAAACATTCAAAAACGATCGAAAATCATTTAAATCACAAACGAATGTACAAAAATTACAATAATAGTTCATTTATCTTTTTAGATATCAAAGATGGAGTGCCATTTAAAACTGTTCGTCGTGACAAATATGACGATTTACAATCGATACTTGCAGACCACCAACACGTTTTAAAGTGAGTAAGATTTGACCAATTGTGTTTTCGTCCAAATTTACAATTGGCAAGAACAATAATATTATCTCTCTCTTAACTAATAAATCGTTTTATATTTGATTTTTTCAGACTGTTACAAGATTATCATGCCATCGTTCGATCCACATTTCTAAACCAGATAGTTGTGGTCTCAAGTACACTGATCATAATGGTATACATTTCACTACTTGTGAGTTGACGATAGTTATTTAGTATTTTTTCTTATGTAACATTATTACAAAGAGTGAGATACGAGACTATATTTATACATTTTGCAAATGAAAAATAGTTTCGATCGAGGGTTTTAGAAAAAAGTCTTGAAAGTAATAATTTATATTGTGCACGCACACTTTTTAGCGATTTAACGCAAATTAACGATAATTGTAAATCAACATGGAATTACGATCGATTCGTCTCTTTTAGACGTGTTGCCTCTGTTTTGGCATAAAAATAAATAATAATGATAATATCACAATGTTTTCAGGGTTTAGTCACAGCGAATTCGGACGATTTTTTACATACAATTAAGATGATGATTGCACTTCCCATTTTTACGTTTCAATTATTTATGACATGTTATTTATTTGAAACGGTAAATGAAAAGGTAATTTTAACAGTGAACATTTGAATTATTGCCCACGCGGTAGCTTCTTGCGTGTGAAAAAAAAAACTTTTGGACTGGCAATTCATTTTTCTAAAGTTTTATGAACAATCGATTCGATAATTTATTATTCACTCGTTACCATGTTATATACGACAATATTTAGTGTGTTATACTATTTTAAGTATACTCGGGCTACTCTTAATATTTATTTTTACAGTCGGTTAATATCGAAACAATGAAATTATAAAAAGAATATGAAAATTAATTTCTAAATTTTAATTCGGACTCCGGTCTGCGGCGGCGTGCGCAATGTATTGATTTAAACGTATATTTTGTTAATTTCTATTTTTCGTTGTTTTTATTTGTTTGTTTGCTGTTTTGTCGCGGTGAACAAATAAATAATTATGAGAATTGATTCTGGCCACATTTATCTAATTAACGATTCAAAATGTCAATTTCCCAAATAAATGTTAATAAGTTATTTGCGAAAATTAACAATACATCTGTTGATCTTAAAACATAAGAATGGAATATTTGAATCAAGATTGTTCGTGAGCTTGACAGATGGAAAAAAAAAATCATACAAAAATCAATAACTGTATAATGGTAGAAATTTAAATATAATTTTTAAATATTTTCTAATTCGTACGAAACACGTAATTTAATATATTTTTATTGGAAAAATATATTTTAAGTTTTTGTTAATATACATAACATGATATTATAATTTAGAGAGATTCGATCATCTTCGCATTGTACAGCTCTAATTGGACCGAAATGGATATAGAAAGTAGAAAATTGATTTTATTCGCTATGAAAATGAATAACGCCTGTCAATTGAAATTGAAGTTGACGAGTACAAAAATCGTTAATTTGGAAATGTTTTCAGGAGTACGTTTATTGCTTAAATAACATAATAAGAGTACATTTAGATGAAATATTTAATTTTTAAACTTCTAATATATTTTACAACACTATATGTGTGACCAGACACACTTTTTAATGAAATTAATTTGAAAAAAATGAAATTTTTTAATGTATACCGAATGTTTTATTTTTGTTTCCAGACCATCCGTACTTGTTATACAATAATTTCAATGTTATCCAATTACAATCCAAACAAAACTCAGTAGAATGTTATTCATTCACAACGAGACGAGTAAGCACAGTAACGTATTTGACTAAAAAACAGTACATTTAGATAAGATTTCAACGCATAAACTCTAGTGAAAATCAATTTATTGTTATTTTAGATTCTCGACGAGCAACGGGCGTAGTAAAAATGTCTCGACGATGTATCGCTTGGTATTTATTCACACTTGGGTAGAAGAAAATCTCACTTAACTCAATTCTATCAAGTTATTATCCAGAAGTGTTCAAGACTAGGGAAAAAAAACTTTGTTTACACCACAGTTGTCAACACACTATATATTTATAGACTATATTAAAAATTGTATTTATTCAATCGACCAATATATATTATTTTACCGTTTTTGTTTTCATTTTTTCCAATGGTATTAATATATTTGTAACGAATGATATTATCTAATTTAATGAAACGGTTGTTGTTGAACATAAGCGTATCGTTTAAAAATATTTTTTTCAACAGCAAATAAACAATACAACAACAAATACCATATTATATGATACAATTTTTTTTTGATAGAATTACTATTTTTCTTGTTTGACTCGGAATCTGTAATATTGACAGATACTGTGACGATTTAGATCAGGCACGGCCGGCCAGCCTTGGAAAGTATTGCGGCCCGCGATATTTATCAAACATTTAACGAAAAAAAATGTATTTTTGTGCCAATAGAGTATTCAGGAATGCCTATTCTGATGGAAAAAAAAAATTGTGGCCCGCGGGAATGTAAGGTATTTTCCAAGTGGCCCGCAAGATCATTTGCAGTTTGGCCACCCTTGCTTTAGATTTCACAATTCCCCGAAGAAAACATTAACGACACGAAGAAGGCCGTTCCTTTCTGGGAATAATAGCAATTGTCGTCCCCACTATGACACGTGATTTATTATTATTATTATGTCTCCGCCTATAACGCTATGGTTTATTTTGTAGAACATTTTGTACTATTCCGAGACCATTCGGTGAAGTTAGTCGGTCCCCGGCACACGCGTATGTATCAGGTAAATCACATTTTTCCTTCGACAAGTCTAACGAGTCACATTTAACTCGACGTCTGAAATGTAAACGAGTGAAATTCAAATAAACTTTGCGGTAATACTCGTATTAAAACGGTCTGTATTATATTATTATGAACTTCGTTTCAAAGATAATATCGTGCACTTACTCTATTGTAAAATTTTATTAGCCGTGCAACGAATAGTGAAATTATTTATTTTATTTTTTTTTCCATCTTTTTGTTTAGCGTTTGTAACAGCTGGATTTTTTTACTCGGCTCGAACCTTTAGGTATAACGATTTTTTTACGACAAGAAGACACAACTTAATCAACTACAATATTATGTTCTACGCATAAATGCTCCGCGAAAACGTCATGAAATTACATCTAAATTGAGCGAATAATAATTATACAAAAATGAAGGACGAAAACAATTACGTTTTCAATTTAAAATTGTTGCGATGGACGATCCTTTATCAAATTTTGGATCCCGCAACTAGACACGTGTTCGGACACAACGTCTATCGCGTCGTTATACTGTGCGTGAATTTAGTGCTGATTCTAACCGTGATCTCGGTACTACACAACATGTACTACCTAACGAACATGGTGAACGAGTTTACGTTTTACGTCACCTGTTTGGAAAATGGTCTATTTTCGTCTTGGAAAATTTCCATTATCCTTTACCATTCCAAGGACATATGGAAGTGCATGCAAGCCACCGGTCTGGACACGATGACCTACCGACACTACGACCGAAACATAGTGAAAAAGTGGCGATCTCGTTCGCTGTGGATCACGGGCATTTATATCGTACTGTCCGTGAATACTTTGATAGCGTGGATTGTGGTTCCGCTCGCGTTCAACAACACCACGGTCTCGATTAGACACCTAGACGACACGTACGGCAAATACCGGATGAACATTTTAAATTTGTTCACGACCGTCTCGGACCAATTGTACAACGACAATTTCTACGAGTTCTACACCACAGAGTTAATAATAATATGCTCTTTCTTGTTCGCCACGGTCTTGTTCGACATTTTTACGTTTACGTTTATGTTTACGTTGTACTATCAAATGGAAATGATCAGCGACGCGACTCAATCGTTCGGGCACGAAGTCACGCGTACGGCTTCGACGGACAACACGGGTACGCTTTGATTAAAAATCTTAATAATGTAAATTAAATATTATCATCGTTATTACGGTGATTACTAGAAAGGAAGAAGGATAAAAAAAAAAAAACAGTAGTTGTGTACGTGTCCTGTGTCCGAGGTCTTAAGTCATTAAATCCACAAACGAATTTACATAATTTACAATTTTTGTTCAATTTTAGATATCAAAGATGGGGTGTCATTTAAAATTGCTCGCGACAAATATGAAGATTTACAAACGATACTTGCAGACCACCAACACGTTTTGAAGTGAGTGTCACGTGACCAATATTGTTTTTCTTCTCGTGTCAACGTTAACGGTTTTCGATTTTAAATCAATTCTAATATACGTAAATGGATATTTGCGTCTTGATTACGTAAAATTTATTAACTTATTAATCGTTTTATATTTTATTTTTTTAGACTGTTACAAGATTATCACGCCATTGTTCGATCTACATTTCTTATACAGATAGTTGTGGTCTCAAGTACACTGATTATGGTTGTATACATTGCACTAAAAGTGAGTTGATTATAGTCATTTAATATTGTCTGAAAATCAGTCTTAAAAGTAATAATATAACAATAATAATAATATTTATAATGTTTTCAGGCTTTTGTCACAGGAAATTCGGACGATTATGTACAGTCGATCAAGCTGATCATTGCACTTCCCATATTTATGTTTCAATTATTCATGACATGTTATTTATTCGAAACAGTAAACGAAAAGGTAAATTTCACGTTGTACATTTGTATGATTTCCAACGCGGTAGTTTTATGCATGTAAAAACAAACTTGAAAAAAAAAACGTAATTTTCTAAATTTTTATTAGAAAAACATATTTCAAGTTTTTGTTGATATTTATTTAATACTATAATTTAGAGAGATTCGATCATCTTCGCATTGTACAGCTCAAATTGGACTGAAATGGATCTAGAAAGTAGAAAATTGATTTTATTCGCTATGAAAATGAATAACGCCTGTCAATTGAAATTGAAGTTGACGAGTACAAAAATCGTTAATTTGGAAATGTTTACAAGAGTACGTATATCGAATAATTACATAATACGAGTACATTAAAATAAAATATTAATTTTTCTAATTAGAAATTTACAATACTTTCTGTGAGACACAGAAACACTTTTACTGAAATTAATTCCATAATTTTTAATATATTCACAGACCGTCCGTACTTGTTATTCAATAATTTCAATGTTATCCAATTATAATCCAAACAATACGAAGTAGAATGTTATTTTCATTTACAACGAGACGAGTAAGCATAGTAACGTATTTGACTAAAAAACAGTACCTTTAGATAAGATTTCAACGCATAAACTTTATTGAAAATCAATTTATTGTTATTTTAGATTCTCGACGAGCAACGGGCGTAGTGTCACGACGACGATGTATCGTTTTGTATTTATTCTGCACACTTGGGTAGAAGAAAAACGTACATAATTATTTGTAGTTTAGTGTCGTCGGAAAATCACACTTAACTCAATTCTATCAAGTTATTATCCAGAAGTGTTCGAGACTAGGGAAAAAACACTTTGTTTGCACTAGGATTGTCAACACAAAATATATATTATTTTACTGTGTTTTTTTTTGTTAATTTTTTCCAATGACCGATTTGTAACGATATCACAACAAAAACCATATAATAAAAATGAATAAAAAATCGCGTTTTTTCGGAAAAAAAGGACACTCATGAACTGGGAAATTTTTATTACGATTAAATATTTATCGAAATTACATTTTATCACATACTGTTACGCTATAGATCTCACGACAACTCGAAGAAAACATTTACGACACGAAGAAGGCCGTTCCTTTAAACGAATAGGCAATTGTCGTCCCCACTATGACACGTGATTTATTATTATTATGTCTCCGCCTATATCGCTATGGTTAATTTTCTAGAATACTTTGTACTTTTTCGAAACCATTCAGTGAAGTTAGTCGGTCCTCGGCACACGTATATATGTAAGGTAAATCACATTTTTCCTTTTATAAGTCTAAGTCACATTAACTCGAAGTCTGAACTGTAAACGACTGAAATTCTTTCGTATCAAAACGTCTCGGTCGTCTGTATTATGTGATCTTCGTTTCAAAGTAAATATTGTGAACATAAGCTATTGTTGTAAAATTTTGTTCGCCGGGAAATGAATATCATTCACATATTTTTGTTTATTTTGTGATTTCTATGCCTTTAAAACCGGATTTTTTTTATTCGGCTCGAACCGATTGAGTGCTTTGTTTAATTAAACTTTAAGAAAAAATTATTAAACCAGTGTATCGAATGACCTCGATGTTATTTTTCAATACATATTTTAAACATACGAAAGCTATAAAACTATGAGCGTTGACATTGTTAGTGGCGAAATCGTTAATCTTAATTTTTTTAACTCGCTATTTTTTGTATTGAAATACGAATGAGTATTAAATAAGAATGACTGAATTTCGCACGAAAAGTGTGAATCGATTGGAACATGGATTAATTTCCCGTAAACTTTTTCGTTGTTTTGTTTGTTTTTTTTTTCAGTATAATTTCGATAAAAAAATGTTGGTCGATCAAAAACACACCATACTAATATATAGGAAAATGTTGAAAATACAAATAAATTATTGTTGTTAAGAGAAATATCTAAATAAAGATTTTAATTTTTTTTTAAAAATAGAATTATATTAAATTATATTTTATGTATGAAATAACGTTTGAAAAAAAATAAATTTCTTTACAGTTTTAAGTGAGTTTTTACTGCAGCTGTATGAGAACAAGTCGTAAAATTAATCGACGAAAATTATTTCCACGAAATTCCATCCGAATTCACGTGCGACGGAATATTTTTTCCGTTTCAATCGTTTGAAATCCACGAAAAAAACACTAACGTATTTTTATGAAAATATAATCGTGCGAATAATAATAATAATAATAACAACACGCAAATGAACGAGAAGGACGAAAACAATTACGTTTTCAACGTAAAGTTGTTGCGATGGATAACCTTATATCAAATTTTGGATCCCGCGACCAAGAACGTGCGCGGACACAACGTCTATCGCGTGGCCGCAACGTGCGTGATTTTGGTGCTAATAGTTTTAGCGACATCGGTGCTCTACAATTTGTACTACTTAACGAATATGATGAGCCAGTTTTCGTTTTACTTGGGCTCTACGGAGAATTTTTTATTCTCGTCGTGGAAAATGTACATTATCCTGTACCGTTCCGAAGACATTTGGAAGTGCATGCAAGCCACAGGTCTGGACACGATGGCCTACCGACACTACGACCGAAACGTAATAAAAAAGTGGCGGTCTCGTTCGCTGTGGATCACGGGCATCTATTTGGTACTGACCGTGAACACTTTGGTATTGTGGGGCGCGATTCCGCTCGTGTTCAACAACACCGTGGTCTCGATCAGACACCTGGACGACACGTACGGCAAATACCGGTTGAACGTTTACAATTTTTTCACGGTGTTCGCGGACGAAACGTACAACGACCATTTCTACGAGTTCTACGCCGCCGAGTTCGTCATCATATGCTCTTACATGTTCACCTCGGTCTTGTTCGACATTTTCACGTTTACGTTGGCGTTTTCGTTGTACTATCAAATGGAAATGATCAACGACGCGATTGAATCGTACGGGCACGAAGTCACGCGTACGGTTTCGACGGACAACTTGCAGGGTACGCTTTGATAACAAATTTCAGTTTAATTTAATATTATAATCGTTGTTATTGAATCAACGCGAGAGTAAGAAGGATGTGTAAAAAAAAGGAAGAAAGTATGAGTGTACGTGTCCTGTGCGTCGTGTACGACTTGCTATGCGTATAAGATCTCCGAGTCTTTAAAAAACGATCGAACAATGTTGAAAAATCATTTAAATCAAAAACGAATATACAAAAATTACAATAATATGGATCATTTTTTTTTTTTAGATATCAAAGAAGGAGTGTCATTTAAAATCGCTCGTGAAAATTTTGACGATTTACAAACGATACTTACAGACCACCAACACGTAATACAGTGAGTGTGATGCGACCAGTTGTTCATATTTACATTTGGCAAAAATAATAATAATTCTCTCTCGGGTCAACGTTAATGGTTTCCGATTTTAAATCGATTCTGATATAAATTAATTTTTGCGTCTTGATTATGTAAAATTTATTAATTAATTAATCGTTTCATTATTTTTATTTTTTATTTTTAGACTGTTACAAGATTATTATGACATTGTTCGATCTGTATTTCTAATCCAGATAGTCGTGGTCTCAAGTACACTGATTTGTGCCGTATACATTACTCAAATAGTGAGTCGATTATAGTTATTTTTTTTACATTTTGCAGATGAAAAATAGTTACATTTGTAATTTATGTAATACTCACACCCTTTTTTGGGATTTATTTTATTATAATTATATTGCAATGTTTTCAGAGTTTGGTCACGGGAAATTTGGACGATTTTGTACAGACGATCAAGCTGATCGTTGTAGTTCCCATTTTTACGTTTCAATTATTCATGACGTGTTATTTATTTGAAACCATAAATGAAAAGGTAATTTTCGCAGTGTACATTTGAATTATTGCCTAAAAAATTTTACCAAAGTAATGTGAATAATTGATTCTGATAATTTATTACTAATTCTATACCGTGTTTTGTTCGACAATATTATTAAGGTGTCATATTATAAACAATAGTCGAAATAAGAAATTTAAATATAATTTTTAAATATGTTCCAATTCATACGGAACGCGTAATTTAATATATTTTTATTGGAAAAACATATTTTAAGTTTTTGTTAATATACATTTATGATATTATAATTTAGAAAGATTCGATCATCTTCGCATTATACAGCTCTAATTGGACGGAAATGGATCTAGAAAGAAAAAAATTTATTTTATTAGCTATGAAAATTAATAACGCCTGTCAATTGAAATTGAAGTTGACGAGTACCAAAATCGTTAATATGGAAATGTTTTCAGGAGTACGTTTATTGAATAAATAATAATTAATAACATAATAAGAGAACATTTATATAAAATATATATTTTTCAAACGTTTTATATATTTTACAACACTCTATGTGTGACCAGACACATTTTTTAATGAAATTAATTCCACGATTTTCAATTTTTACCGAATGTTTTTTTTATTCTTTACAGACCATCCGTACTTGTTATACAATAATTTCAATGTTATCCAATTATAATCCAAACGAAACAAATTAGAATGTTATTCATTCACAACGAGACGAGTAAGCATATAGTTACGTATTTGACTAAAAAAAACAGTACCTTTAGATAATAATAATTCAACGCGTAAACTCGATTGAAAAACGACGCAATTATATTGTTATTTTAGATTCTCGACTAGTGACGGGCGTAGTAAAAATGTCACGACGATGTATCGCTTTGTATTTATTCACACTCGGGTAGAAGAAAATCTCACTAAATTCTATCAAGTTATTATCCAGAAGTGTTTAAGACTACGGTAAAAAACACTTTGTTTACACTACAGTTGTCAACACTATATATTTATATACTATATTAAAAAATTATATTTATTTTATCGACCAATATTTATTATTTTACTGTATTTTTTTATGTTCATTTTTTCCAATGGTATTAACCGAATCGTAAAGTTTACGATATTTTCATACACATTTATCCTAACGAAATTGCTCATTTCGTTTTCAGAACGAAACTGTCGACAAAAAGAAATTATTGTGTAGGATTTTTTTCTTTCGTTTTGTTTAATTTAATTTTTATTAGAAACGGCTATTGAAATGGTTGTCGTTGAACAATCGGGAACCGTTCGAAAATATGTTTTCAACAGGAAAACAATATCACAACAAAAACCATATTATGTTATAATTAAAACGAATAAAAAAATCGCCTTTTTTTCGGCACAAAAGAACGCTCTCGAGCCGGGAATTTCTTATTTGAACACGAGTAGATAATATAATCGAAATCTCATTTTGTTACGCTTTAGATCTCGCGACACCTCGAAGAAAACATTCACGACACGAAGGCCGTTCCGTTAAACGAATAGGCTATAAACTGTCCTCCCCACTATGACACGTGATTTATTATTATTATGTCTCCGCCTATATCGCTGCGGTTAACAGCGTTATACGTAGTTAATACTTTCGTACTATTTCGAAACCATTCAGTGAAGTTAGTCTTGTGTCTCCGGCACACGCGTATGTATCAGGTAAATCATATTTTTCCTGTCACAAGACCATAGTCACTTTTAACTAAAAAAACTTATAAAATACTGCTGTACTAAAACAGCTCGGACTTCGTTTCAAAGTAAATATTGTGAGCTCACGCTATTGTAAAATTTTATTCGACGGGAAACGAACAGTGAATTTTTTATTTTTATTTTTTTTTTTTTGTTTATTTCGTTTAACCAAATGTGTTCTTTGTTTTATTAAACTTTAAGAAAAAATAATTAAACGAATGACCTTAATGTTATTTTTCAATACTTATTTAAAACATACAAAAGCTTTAAAAACTACGAGTGTTAACATATAGTTAGTGGCGAAATCGTTATACTAACATTAAGTATAATTACTTAGTAAACCCTTTCACTACCCTTGGTCATTACAATGGACATGACTTTATAATTTTTTTCCACACTTACTGTTTACCAATTTTGGTAATGTTTAATATTGATAGCAATTAATAAGTTCTGTAGAATATTATAAAAATATTTTCATTCCGTTAACTATTATCAATTGTTGTCAATAAATAATTAAAAAAAAAAAACATCGTGTATTACAGCATGTCAAAAATATCGAAATATTTTCTCATTTTACGGCTAAAATATTAGTGTTGGCTATACTGCGTATTTTTTTCTAGATCATAAATATTATCAAGAACCTTATGCCGCCAATAGAATTCACCTTTAGCAATTATTTTGTTAGTTATACGTGATAATACGTATGTCCATTGTAATGGGCACTGGTAGTTCCTGCGCTACCCAACGACCGTTTTCGACGGCACAAACATTTCTTGCCTCTTGGTATTAGAAATCAAAAACAATGATACAATAGACATATACTTATTGTTTCTTTTGTATATTAAGCGTCATTATGATAAATATATCCCTATGATTCCTATTTACAGTGGGAGGTTCAGGTACTTTTGATTGGGATTATTATTTTATTACATTATTCCGATCACAACGTATTTGTATTTTGACGATGTATGAGCGATTTTGAGCTGTTGTGTTGTGTTGTTTGTGTTTTGATTTTATTATGGCACCAAATTTTAAACCTTTTGGGAGAGGGAGATATAAGGGATTTATGTAGTTCGTCCATAACATCCGAGGATGAACTAGAGTTTCTTCTACAAGAATTTGAGAACAACGATTATTCGGGGATAGTTGAAAATGAATATTTAGTATTGGAAGATGCAGATATATACGACGAATCTGATAATATAATCGAGCAAACCCAAAAGCCAGTGGCCGAAGTCCCTAAAAATCAAATTTTAAGTCAATATTAAGTCATTTATTAAAAAAAAAGAAATCGAATGGATAAGAATATTTTTTCCTGAATTCCCAGTGTCCATTATTATGGACATATGTGTAACTTTTTTAATAATGTTCCAAAAAAAAAAAAAAAAATTGGGATATTATACTGTTAGATCACTGATTACGAATATGCAAAAAAATAATTTTTTTGACCAATATTTTTAATTCGGTAGTGAAAGGGTTAATAAACCGTGAAAAAGTGTTATTATAATTTACGACGCGTCGTCATAAAAATCTAGAGATTTTTTTATTTCCTTATAATTTTAAATTTTTCAATCAAAAGTAAGTAGTAGTTTACAGTAAAATAGTAAAAGCCTTAAACAATCGATCGATAAGGTAAAATTATTGAAAATGTTTTTGGGCCAAAGATTTTTTTATTCATAAAAATCACAACTCTAAAGACAATATTACTTAACGTACTAAATATATAACTTTCGCCTTGAGATTATTTGCCGGCAACGGGTTCGAATGTCGGTAAAACAGATTGTTTTCGAAATCATAGCCGATATTGAAAAAAAATGCTCACGTTTATTTGAAAACGATTTGAAACGGATGCTCGTCCGTATGATATTATAATTTTTAAAACACTTCTCTACGTAAATTTTCGCCGAATAAAATTTCAACACAACAAACTATCGAATGAGTTTTTAGTTTCAAAAAAAGTTTTATTTTTATTTTCACTGTTTACAGGTCATCTGTAATTACGAGTTTTATAGCGATACGGATAAGCGATAGCGATGATAATGGACGGGACGAACGAGGGCCGTTATGTTTTTAACCTCGGTTTGATCAAACTCTTAGGTTTCCATCGCGTTTTGAATCCCGATTCTGTAAAATTTTACGGTCACAACGCGATACACATTGTCATCGCGCTCTTCGGATCGTACCTAATAGCGTTGTCGACAAAGTTGCTGTACGCCGAGTGTTATTTGGTGCGCGACGAAGTCGGACTGTTCGTGTGTTTCGGGTACGCCATCAACTTCCTGTTTTCCGTGTGGAAAATTTCCAACGTAATGTACAACTCGAAAGACATATGGAAGTGCTCGGACGTTACCAGTTCTGTTTTCACGTCGTACCGACACAACGACGACGACGTGAATCTCGTACACGAAAATTGGCGAAGACGGACCGCGAAAATCATTAACATATTCGTCGTGTTAGGCTTCTCGGAAGTATTCCTTTTAGCACTGTCTCCGTTCGCGTTTGACGACGTCATGTTTTCGACGCGACAACTGGACGGTTCGTATAGAATGTACCGGTTGAACATTTTAAATCTATTTCAAACGCTGCCGAGCGAGACGTACAACGATCGTTTTTACGTATTTTATATCGTCGAACTCGTTGCTTTTGTTTGTTTCGCTTATTTTTCTATCATATTTGACATTATTGTTGTCGTGTTGTGTTTTGCATTTTCTTGCCAACTGGAAGCGATCAGTAGCGCTCTTCGATCGTTCGGACACGTTAAAAACACTCGCACGCCGGCCGATAAGTCAAGTACGTAAAGTGAACCCTATTAACCCTACACTGCGTGACATCTTTTTTTGTACCAAAAAAAATATATGTTTTAAAATTCCATTCAATAATAATTATGGGAAAAATAGTTGAAAAAAAAAAAAAAAATTGTATCCTCTCTCTGTAACTAAGGATTTATTAAGTATGTAATGCATTTATGCACTTGTATGCAGTTACGATACCTAATCGAAACACAATTGAGTACATTTTTTTTAGAAATAGGTACCTGCAGTAAGCGTGAAAATAACACAATGAAAATACAATGATATAATAATAATTAGGGCCCGGATTTCAATGCAAAGTGCATATTTTTTTGGTTGATCATACACAATGCTTTCTAAATACATAATTCGTTTCATGTAACGAGGGTTTGAAAACTACAAATTTTATTTTGCATTTTTTTTGCATATTTCGACGTTTTTACATTTTTAGGGCATTTTTAGCATTATTGGGTCATTTTGTTGGTTTTTAATGCATATTTGTTCAATATAGATATAAAACTTGGACTATTCAAAAAATTATCTTAAGATAAATTATTTTCTGATAAATTATTTATTGTTCAATGCAATGCTCAAAATTTAGTGAGTACAAAAGACTTACTTAGAATGTTAATTTTACATAAATTTTAATATATATTTTGGTATGTTTAGAATGAATAATATTTCCCCTAAAACGGCCAAAACATATGCGTGTCAACATCATAATATATCAGTCAATATTTCAAATTTTCAGTTTTTTTTTAATAAAATAATTATTATGTCTCATTTATAAATTATAATTTGTATAAAAAAAAATATATGGCATTTTTAAAGTCATATTTGTGGTATATTGTATTTTTTAAGGGCATTTTTAAGGTCATTTTTGTGGTAAAATGCATTTTTTAAAGGCATTTTTGGCTATTTTCTAGAGCATATCTGTATGTATGGTTTTAAGTGCATTTAAATCCGGGCCCTAATAATAATACTTTATTTTGTTATTTTGTAACTTTACATAATAATGGAACTTAAATTTTTACTTTAAACTAACTGTATAAAACGGTTGAAAAAAGTAAAAATAAAAAATAAAATAATTTGACGTATGTAAATACGTATTCTGATATGCTTCTAAGCCGTAACAAAATATACCAATACGTAGGATTACGTGTAGAATTTATTATTTTATGTTTTAGGCGCCAACGTTGGAGTACAGTCCGGAGAGAAATCCAACTCGTCGGATAGTTTGATAACGATAATCGCGGATCACGAAAAAGTAATAAAGTAAGTGGATTACCTTACGTTGTTTTTGATCAAAACCGATTTTATTTCAATAGTTTTTAACGTCGAATACATCGAAATATTCTCATTTTTTTTTTATTATTATTTTTTCACAGTTGTTTATACGAGTTTTATTCGATTTTCCGGTCGGTGCTTTTAGCCCAGATATTCGTATCAGCGAGTTCGTTCATCTGTATTTGGCTCATCGCAGCTATGGTGAGAAATCCTTTGTGAAATACGAATCGTAGTGATTTAAATACAATATAGAAATTAGAACGGACGCGAAAAGAATCGTCCGATGACGTCGGAAAAATCTCGATATCACTGGAACGCGGTACGATAAGAGTTTTAGTGCTGTCCTCCCGTTTGCCGTTGGATATAAATTTGAAAATAAAAATCGTGTTAGGCACGACGGACGTAATAACGAATGTATTTGAATTGATATTGAGTTGGTGTTATTCTGAACGTTTTAGAGTATTGTCGGAGAAGACACTGGTCATAATATATTAACAGTCAAGTGTATTGTCATGTTTCCCATGTTTACTTTGCAACTACTGCTACCGTGTCATTTGTTCAGCGACCTAAATGAAAAAGTAATTATTTTTTTTTTTGATTTCGCCCGTACGATTTTAGATTTCGGTTTTTATTGTGTAGAAAGATTCGATCGTTTTCGCGCTGTACTGCAGTAATTGGATCGACATGGACCTGAAGGATAAAAAATTTATCTTGTGCGCCATGAAAACGATAAACGCGAACCAGATGAAACTAAAATTTACCAAATCCAAAATCGTCGACATGGAATTGTTTACTTCTGTACGTATAGCGATTAATATGGCAATAACATATTATGACGTGTATTTTTTAAATTTTAAATTTAATCAAATTAAAAAAAGATCCGGTCGGATCTACTCAATCGCCTCGATCTGCGGACAGGATACGAGTAGTTTCGAGTACACGTGAGATTTTTCCGCAGTGGTCGTATTAGACAGGACTTATATATAAATCGTTGTCCTCCGCGCGTTATTTATATGCTACGATGAATATTCGATCGATATTTTGTTAAAATAATCACTTTAATCGTCTGTGTGACTAGAAATCACAATGTTTGTCTCATACGTAACATAATAACATGTGTGCACGTAATAGTTGAGTAAATATTGATTAATTTTAAACTCATAAATTCTAATAGATTTCATATTTTTTTTATTTACAGACGATGCGATTGAGTTATTCGTTATTTTCAATGTTGATCAATAATATTGGCAAAAATCCAAACAAAATGAAGTAGAACGTAAATCGTTTTGGAAATAGGTGAGTTCGTTTATAACTGTTTGAATCTTATACTCTTTTGTTGTTCGGACCATTAACAATGTTTGCGTTTCAGTTTCCGAAGAAAACAACATCGGCTGGTATATTGGTCGCGCAATGCTGACGTTTTCGTACGACGACGACGACGGGCATTCATTCGGATTTGAAAAACGCACTTCAACTTTACGACACCATTATTAGAAAACAACGTGCACATTTCCATGTTAAAATGCATTTTTTTTTTCGTTTAGAAAATGTACGACGCGATAGACTTTAAAATATAAACCGAATTTTACATTAGCGTTATATTTTAAACAGACACATCTATTTAAATCCAAATTAAACGAAAGCCACGTGATTAGGGACTTGAAAACTAATCGGTGCGATATAACTATGCGAAATAAATATAGAAATGCAATTAATCGATCGAATAAAATACTCACTGGACGGTCAACGACCATAAATATTTAACACGTTTTAACTTACTATTTAATGAAATTGAAATTTTTGAATTTTTTAGAAAAAATTCACCGTTGCTTTAATGTGTTTATAACATTTGTTTTGATCTTCGTCAGGAATTTGTTTTTTCGTAGTAAATATCGCAAAAAATAAAAACGTTTAAAATCTATTATGAAATTCCATATCAATCGTTTTTTTAGTACGAAAAAATAGATGTACTAAATTTTTTTACGATCCAAAAATTACGAAGAAAGACATTTTGATAAAATTCGTTAAAAGTAGGAAAAATCAAAAAACCGTAAATGTCACTAATCGCTTAACCCCGAAAATGTTTTTCCGAGATTATTATTTTTTAAGTCGATAAAAAATTGTTCATCAAAATTTTTTTAAATTTTTTAACTTTACATCGCGGTAGTATAAATAGATATAATATATCGAAATCACATTTGATCTCGCGATGAGTGAACATTAATAACCGTTCGTAGATCGGACAATCGATATCGAAACGGATCTATTTTTTTTCGTATAAAATATAGAAATAGAATCGATATTTTTCTCGTGCCGCTCGGAATCTGTAATATTGATAAATACCGCTAGGCTTCGGATCTCACGACACCTCGCAGTAAACATTTACGGCACGAAGAAGGCCGTTCCTTTAAACGAATAGGCAATATTGTCCTCCCCACTATGGCACGTGATTTATTATTATTATGTCTCCGCCTATATCGCTGCTATGGTTAATTTTCTAGAATACTTTTGTAATACTATTTTTCGAAACCATTCAGTGAAGTCACTCTGTCCCCGGCACACGTGTGTACGTATCAGGTAAATCACATTTTTCCGTTCGCAAGACGTCTTTAGTCACTTTTAACTAAAAAAACTTATACAACACTCCTGTACTAAAAAACGGCTCGGTCGTCTGTATTGTGTAATTTTCGTTTCAAAGTTAATAATTTTGTTGAATTCGAGCTTTTGTAAAATTTTATTCGCCGGGCAACGAACAGTGAAATTTTTTTTTGCTATTTTTTTCAATCTTTTCGTGATATCTATGCTATGCCTTCAAAACTTGGATTTTTTTAATCGGCTCGAACCGAATGTTTTCATTTGTTTAATTAAACTCTAAAAAACAATCATTAAACGAGCGAACCTAACGAACATAGTGCTATTTTTTATGTGTCTTTTTATTATTTTTTATACAGTGGATACGTCGACTTTTGATTTTCGAACGGGAATACCGTTTGTTTCTCAATACCATTCGGTTGATTTTTTCTGGAATTTTTTTTTATTAAACTCACTATTTTTTTTTATCGAAATACGAGAATAAATATTAAAAAAACGACTAAATTTCGCACGAAAAGTGTAAAACGATTGGATTAATTTTCCATAAACTTTTTCTTTGTTTTTTTTTTTTTTTGTTGTTCAGTATTATTTCGGTAAAATATTCGGTAAAAAAACACATCGAGAATTTAAAGTCGCTCATACAGCATTCATAAATTGTACCGGCGGCGTATGAAAATATTATTAAACCTTTACGAAACAGAATTTTTTTAACCAATTTCCTGTAACTATATTGAAATGAGCGACTTGAAATATTATGTATTATACTAGCGTTTTAACGATACCACTTTATAGTTTTCATATTATTTTAGTAAATTTTTGTGATATTTAAAGGCACTAGACATTTTTCCTATTATTTTATCTACTTTAGTGGGCCTTAATCACTTAAATTTAGCACAAAATATCCGACGAGAGGACAAATGCAGTGGTAAAAATATACATTTCGATTTCGTTTTTTTTTATTAAATTATTTTTTACTTTATTAATATTTCTGTACATTATAAAATAATGAACAAATTGTTCGTATCAAATGAGCATGTAGTTTAATTTTATTTTACGTTTTTGTTGAAAATTCTTCCGACTTATTGTACAGAGAAATTGCTTGATGTATTGTTAAACATTTTTTTATGAGTTTTTATGTATGAAATAATAAAAAAAAAAAAACCTTTACAGTTTAGGCGTTGTAGGCAGAACGAAGTTTTATTTAAGTCGTACTTCTGTACACAACTTAACTACAATTATTTTACAAAATATTATTAAAAATCGGGTGTAAAGAGCGATGATGATTTTTAATCGAGACCGATCGTGAATTTTTCGCACTCCTACTAATAATACTCAAGGCAAGAACGTAATTTTATTTTATTTTATTATTGTTTGAATATATTTAATAATATTTTGTTATTATTTATGAGTATTGAATATTTCTGTTTTTTTGGTTATTTTACATTTTTTACCGCATTCATACTCGACGAGAATACACGAAATCACATCGAAATCGATGAGAGGCGGAATATTTTTATGTTTGAAATCCACGAAAAATAAATTCATATTTATATAAAACATTGTATTTTCAAAATGAGAAAATTCTATTAAACACTTGTCGCGTCATGATATTTATTTTGAAATTCGAATCGCTATATCTCGTCGAATTTAATAATTATTATAACATCGCAATACGATATTTTTAACCGACAATAATTATTGCACTTTAATGGATTATTTTCGTTTGTTTGTTGTGGCGTCCACGATAATATATTAATATGTTCGCAGAGAGTTTGCGCGTCGCGAGCAGTCGGCGGGAAAAGTGCGAATTAGATTTCACAAATGGACGGCAAGGACGATAGCAATTACGTGTTCAACTTCAAGTTGTTGCGGTGGACGGCTCTGTACAGGATTTTGGATCCTGCGTCCGCGAACGTGTTCGGTTACAACGTCTATCACGTGGCCGCGATGTACACGATATTCGTGATGCTGGCCACGGCCGCGTCGCTGGTCGCCGGCCTGTACTATCTGATGAACGTGGTGACCGAGTTCGCGTTCTACTCCGGGTGCATAGTGAATTTCGCGTTCGCGTCCTGGAAAATGTTCGTCGTCCTCTACTACTCGAAAGACATATGGAATTGCATGAAGGTGTCCGGCCTGCACGCCATGGCGTACCGGCGCTACGACCAGGACATATTCAAAACGTGGCGGTCCCGGTCGATACGGCTCACGTACACGTACACCATACTCAACTCGCTCATCATGCTCTCCTGGAGCCTGCCGCCGCTCGTATTCAACGACACGATGGTGTCGATCAGGAAATCCGACGGCACGTACAACACGTACCGCATGAACATTTACAATTTCTTCATAATGGTCTCGGACGAGTCGTACAACGACAATTTCCTCGAGTTCTATCTGGCCGAGTTCATGATCGTCATCTCGTCCACGTACATCACCACCGTGTTCGACCTGCTCACGTTGACGGTCATGCTGTCGCTGTATTTCCAACTGGAAACGATCGGCGACGCGCTCCGGTCGCTCGGCCACGACGACGACGGGACGCGCAGCACGCCGCCGACAGACGTGTCCGGTACGCATATGCGCAACCATAAACGGGGAGAGTGTGCGAGCAGAAATATCCGTAAGACTTGCACTATAGTCGCGTGAACGAACGCTTTTGGTTTGGACAGCGAAGCGAATGAGAATGGTCGAGGTGACCATATTATATTGTCGGTGAAAAGGCTGAGAAAAGTTTTGTTACTGTTGTTTTGCGTTTAGTTTTTA
This sequence comes from Drepanosiphum platanoidis, assembly GCA_948098885.1. NCBI lineage: Eukaryota > Metazoa > Arthropoda > Insecta > Hemiptera > Aphididae > Drepanosiphum > Drepanosiphum platanoidis. Next base: position 6,642,869 of record OX402541.1, read on the forward strand.
TGAGAAATTTTAAGTCACGCGTTCCGTACGAGTTTAACAATATTATCTTGTTAGTTTCTAATCTAATAAGTTCTGTGCGTTGTTTCAACGCAAACTATCCTCTGAATCGTAGAAAAAGGGTTGCATAATATCTGATTTACGATGTTTTCGATTTTAGTTTACAGCAATAGATCATCTGTAAAAATGGATAAATATGACGATTTAAAGTTGATACTTCGCGACCATCAACACGTTATGAAGTGAGTAACGTTATTTGACATTTACCAACATTTGTTAGATTTTATCAATTTCTAAATGACTTCGTAACCGGATAAAGTAGAATTCGATAGAACGATGGTAGTTTTCGGGAAAACTATTTTAAAATCCTTTTGACATCGCGACAAAGGATATGGAAAATGTGTACTCGGTCTCGGGTCTGAAGATGAAAAATGCTCGGGATTCGAATTTTACATTATTTACAGTAAAAAAAAAACCACAATAATAAATTATCGTTCTTGACGTTTTTACCGTCAAATATCGATTTTAATTATGAATTTCCCAAATCGATGTGAAATTCAAAGTGTATTTTTGACGTAAGTTTAATTATTAATCTTCAACCTACATTTTTTTTTTTTTTGTTTACAGACAGATCGAGGATTATTATAACTTATTTCGATCTACATTTTTAATTCAGATAATCACTGCGTCGACTTCGTTGATTTTAATCGTATATATTGCTTTAATAGTGAGTTGAATTTTTTTCTTACGTAACGAAATTAAAATATATACTCCGACGAAAGTACTTGTGATCGAGTGTTCTAGACACGAAATCCGACATTAATTTATACGCACACACATTTTTAAGATTTTTTATAAAAAGTCGAATTTATCAATAAAGTATTAAACAATCACCGAGTCTGTAATAGTAGACAATTTACTTCAAACACCTCTTCTTTTTTTATTGATAACAATATTTAAATCGACTACAATTTATTGTATAATATAATATTTAAACAAACGGATATATAACTTTAATATTATTACAACGTTTTCAGAGTTTTGTCACTGGAAACGCCGAAGATTTTAAACTGACGATTCAACTGATTGTCGTACTGCCCATTTTTACATTTCAACTATTTATCACGTGTTATTTATTCGGAATTATAAACGAAAAGGTATTGTTAACGACGTTATTATAAAGTTTAGTATTATAATATTGACAATATTCATTTATTTGATTTATTCTGATTTAATTTAAACAGTTACATATTCACTGTTTTCATTAGGTTATATAACATAAAATATTTGATATTAATGCGTTTTTTACAAGTAAATAGATTTTGAATTTTTTAATTTAGACTTTGAGCTATCATGATGTTTATTGCGATGACAAAATATACATGATTTGGGTTTCAGTTGTGTATTTACATTCGATTTTAATCGTAATTGTATTGTTTTTCAGAAAGATGCGATCGTCTTCGCACTATACAGCAGTAACTGGACAGAAATGGACCTAAAAAGCAAAAAGTTGATTTTATTAGCCATGAAAATGAACAACTCGAATCAATTGAAATTGAAGTTGACGAATACGAAAATCATTGATCTGGAAATGTTTACAAGCGTACGAACCTGACACGCTTTTAATGGGAATAAGCATTTTCGATTAATACTCGGTTTTTTTTTTTATTTACAGACCATCCAAACTTGTTATTCGATCATTTCAATGTTGTCAAACAAAATAGAATAGAACGTCGTTTATTTTTATTTTACAATCGAAGAAACACAAGTAGTGTCGATTTATTGATATTTAACTCTAAAAATATAGTTCCTATAGGTAAGATTTTTTACTCGAAAGTAAAAAAAGAAATAAATATCCTGTCGTCTAAATTTGTACGACGCGTTTTAAATGATTTTAGATTCTCGACGAAAGACGAGCGTATAGTCTCACCACAGTAATATGGATCATTTTGTGTTCGTTCACGATGTTTTATATAGAACGAGACGCGTTGAGATATTTTGTTTTCGTAGTTACGTCGGAGAACAATACACAGTCGTGCGGAGCGTTTCCCCGGAAACGTTAAAGGCTACGGGACGAACCTCGTCCACGTTTGTGATACCACTACGGTCGTTAACGCCATGTTTATAGTTTATCCATGTTTATTTTATGAAAATTCGTAAGAATATAAATTATATATTTATTTAATTGATTTTTCGATCGTTGTACACGTTGAACATATTTTATTTGTCAGTAGCCACCGAATATGTTAATTTGTGATGTTTATTTCTAATACTTTTTTTTATATTTTTACAACACAAATATTGCATACTATTGGGTAACCGAGTTTTCGGCACATGAGAAAAAACTCGAAAAATGTTTACGATAGATTGTTGTAATACATGTCGTAATAGTTTAAATGCATAAAAATGTGCCGCCGATTAGGGTTACTTTCTTTTTTGTCATTTTTGTTTATTAACATTGTTATTGAATAATAAAGAGTTCGAACACGGTTTCAAAATATAAGCGATTCGGTAGAATAACTATAGATGAACAATAAATCGTGAAAAAATTGCACAAGTAATCGAAAACGACGAAAACGCAAAACGTTTTGAAAATATATAAATTGACGTTTCTCGTGTGTTTTCGAGTGCCCATGTTTGTGTTTGATAACCGGTACGCTGTAAATAAAATTATACCTAGTCGTCACTGATGTCGATGCTGAAGAATTCCAGGTTCTCCTTCATGGTCGCCTTGTACGGCTCGTACAGCGTGAACAGCGTGTCGGTGTTCGACCTTAACGATTCGATGCGTTCGGATATACCGTCCATGTTGTTGGGTATGGAATCCAAGACGACGCCGGTGAATTCTAGTTCGCCGTCGAGCGCCTTTCGATAGGCTCTCAGTTCCACGGTGTCGGAGCCGTCGAACCGCTGCACGACAATCAGACACCTGGCGAACGTGTGTTTCGATACTCTGTGCACCGACAGCGGTAAATTGTAATAGGCCGGGCCGAGGCTTTTCTCCAGCGAATCGACGTCGCCCCGGCCGAGCGGCCGGTTGAAAATGACCATGTCGTCGACGACGTCCCGAACCGCGGCGTACACGAACGCCAGTATCCACTTGACGACAAACATTTGCAAATCGTACACGTCCAGCAGATTGAACACGCGTTTCGTGTAGCACTCGTGGACCTGGCGGAGCGTTTTTCTCGTGCCGTCCCAGTAGAATTCCACGTCTCCGTCCAAACCGTCTTGGTCTACTATCCGCGACGCGAACTCGGCGACGTGCGCGAAATACTGTTCGTACGAAATATCGTTTACGCGTTTGGAATGGCCGCGGATGAGGTCGTTTCGCTCTCTTCTCATCGACAGTCCGTCCAGCGTCGTCGACGCGGCGCGAAACGACGCGCTCCGCACGCAACACACGTCGTGCTGGGCCAGAAACGCGTTCTTCGCTTCCCACACGAAACGCCTCAGGTCCAGCACGCGTCGCGCGCTCATGGTTTTCTGCACTTTTATATCGAACAGTTCCATGCGATCCACGTTGTACCTGATCCACATCAACAGCTTTCGCCATCCCGTCGACGCGCCGACGGAGAAGTAACGGCCGTCCATTCGGTCGATATTGGTTTTCAACGTCTTGCAGTTGGCGTCGAAAGACAAAAAGCAGCTCTCCACCGCGACGTCGTCGGCCTGCGGCGAACCGCCTTTGCGCACCGCCCGCGCCCGGTCACACTTGTCCAACGCCTCGTCCATGTCGTCGAACACGTCGCTCATCTTGAGCATGTCGCTGCACAGGACGTCGCCGTCTTTGAACCGCACGGAATCCGTGTTTTTCAAATCGATCGCGTACTCGAACATGTTGCTGTCGTAGTAGTACGTCTCGCCCGAGAACAGGGCATTCGAGACGGTCGGGTTGAGTGCGCCGCAGACGGCTTGTTTCGACAGTTTCGTCAGGAACACCGCCGACGAATGGTTCTTCTTGTACGGGAAATCCGACGCGGGCGCTCTCAAACCGTCCACGTCGCCGCGCACCCGCGCTTCTCCCGACTTCAGTTTGTCGCATATCCGCCACAGCTGTTGGCCGATCAGCGTCATCTGGTCGATCAAGTACGACGGTTGACCGTAGGTTTTGAAACTCGTCGCGTGCCCGTCGATATTCGTCCGCAGCAACGTCTCGCACGACGAGTATTTGTCGTGCGTCGCGGCCGCGTTCAGTATGTCGTTCAGTTCGTCGACCACGATGCGAATGATTATTTTCGTTATCGTCCGCAGCAATTGTAGTTCGTACTCCACGGCGGCCGCGAGATCGCCGTTTTTCTTGACGATGTCGAAATCGGTTCTCAAGTCGTTCAACAACTTTCGGCCGGCCGAGTCGTCCGACGGCGCGTCGGTCGAGTCGACGACCAGCTGGTAGAGGTTTTCGAAGTTGGTGTGTTCCGGACACGTTACGTACCATCTCGCCGTGCCGGTCGGTTCGAAAAACTCGTACGTCAACGGCGTTTTATTTCTATACTTGGCGGGCGGCAAATAGTTAGTGGATACGGTCTTCTTCGGGTTGGCGATTATTTGCTGTTTCACCTTGGGCTTCGAACGGTCGGCGTTCCGCGAGCATTCGCAATTGACCACGCCGAACCGTTCCAATTGTATTTTTATCTGAACAATCGTCGCGCCCAAATAGCTCAGATACGCCAGTAGCTCATCTTTACTGCGGTCTCGGGCGAGCGACCAAAAGCGTTTCTCGTTTTCCAGTAATACGTAAAACGAGACGATTATTTTCAAAACGTCGTGTTCTTTGGACACGGTGTTCGCGGCGAACTGTTGCAATCCCACCAACGTATTGGCCATGGACGACAATTGGTTTCGCAGCGTATCGAAATCCGGCTCGATTGTCCGATAGCAGTTCAAAATCTTGTTCGACTTTTTCCCGGACGAATCCGCCGCGAAACATTTTTCAATGTTCTCGCCCATTGTCACGACTCTATGATATAATATGTCGGAGTACTCACACGACACGGCGATGTTGAACAAGTGCGAAACCTCGAGCACGTTTCGTTCGGTTATCGGCCAAGTGCCGTAGGCTCTGATCATTTTCGGGTTGGATATTTTGAAGTATTCGTTTATTGAGGTCTCTTTGCCGTCCAGTAGATACACTCTTCTGGAAACTATATCCGCGTCGTCGGCCAGGTCTTCGAAAAAACGAATCATCTCGCCCGTTCGATATTCCACGGTGGCCGCGCATAACGTGATCGAAATTAAAAACGCTACGATACACTTCATTTATTACAGAGTTTGATATTTTTCCCCGATAACAATTCGCGCGAACAAAAACTTACAATATAATATTATATTATAATATACTTAACTATTTTCGTTCCGCGTATTGCCACTTTTTGTGTTTGTCAACGTTATCCGCGTGTGTTTTTTTTTTCATATTCGAGTTGTTTGTCTTCTTACCGAGCAATAACAAACAATTCGTAATACTTGTCGACGACTTACCCTAGTTTTACATGAAATATTACGTTTTTCATCGTTAATCATCATATTTGAATAATATAATAATCGTTTACTCGGGCTGTCTGATTTACGATCGTTTCTAAAGATTCATATATTTTGTTATTTATCGATTATAATTTTATTAAATTTTTATATATGTGTTTGTATATTACGAATAAAAAAACAAATATATATTATACACACAAATGTAATTTATTAATTAATTATAAAGAAATATTATTGTAGTAAAGACGTTTGAAAAATACTGTTCGGATTAACTATTGAGATTGTCGATAAATCAAACTAATGTAACAACGTATAATAATTAGTAATATAGGTATAAATATATTATAAATTTATTTTTTTAACGGTACCGTTTCTTTAATTAAACCTATGTCTTTCAACTTTTGATTGATATTCGCTTCGTAATCTTTGTCGATGTTGCACAACATCGTGATGAATTTATGGAGCGACAAAAAGGTCTGGTCGATGCTGTCCATGCTGTTGGGTATGGTGTCCAACACGACGCCGGTGAATTCTAGTTCGGCGTCGAGTACGTTTCGATAGTTTACCAATTCCGCGGGGTCCGTGCCGTCGAATGCGCTTACGACTTTCAGAAACCTGGCGAGAGTGTACTCCGGCACCCCGTACACGAAAATCGGCAATTTCGAAAAGACCGAGTGTAGGTATATGTCGTTGAGCGACAGTATTTCCAAACTGCTGAGCCTGTGATTGAAAACAATCATGACGTTGACGACGTATCGGATTTTCATGTAGACGCACGTGAGAATCCACTTGACCATGAACATGTGAAAGTCGTGCGCGCTCTGGAAATCGAACGCGCGATACCGGTAGTGATAGTAGACTTCGCGCAGCGTTCTCTCCGTACCGTCCCAGTACAATTTGAGCGTTTCGTCGACGACGTCTCGGTTTTCCACGACGCCGCGCGCGTATTCGCCGATGTATAGGAAATATTTTTCGTACGGCCCGTTCTCGCTGACGTCCGCGACCACGGGCAGTTTGTTACCGCGTTTCAATATGTTCAGCGCCCCCCCGATACAAGAGTTCAAGCGACTCGGCTTGTTGACGCCGCAATACACGTAGCTCTGGGCCAGCAGCGCCCTGTGCAAATCGTTCGCGAATATCCTAATGTCGGACACGCGCTGGGAGTCGACGAACGTTTGGAATTCTTTATTGAACAGTTTCATGTTTTCCGAGTTATACCTGAGCGACACGAATATCTGTTGCCACTCGGTAGAGTCGCTGGGAAAATACGTTTGGATCACGTGCAAAACGTGCTGGCGCAACGCGATCAGCTCGTCGTCGACCACGCCGAACGAAAACGCAATGAGCAGCGGCGCTCTTTGCCTGAGCCTCGCTTCGCACTTGTCGATATCTTCGTACATGACGTCGATGCTCTTCCATATGTCCAGGAATCGTTTGCACAGTTTTTCCCGGCTCTCGTTCGGCAACGGTTTCGTTTGCGTTTGTTTCAAATCGACCATGTACTCGAATATGTTGCTGTCGAGATAGTACGTCTCGCCGGAGAGCAAGTTGTTGGTAACCATCGGGTTCAACTTGCTGCAAATCGCCTGTTTCGACAGGCGCGTCAAAAATTCCACTAGAGAATAGTTTTTCTTGTACTGGCAATCCAACGCCAACGCTTTCAGACCGTCGATATGGGCGTCTATCGACGGCTGTTTCGACCTGATTGTGTGGCACACCAGCCACAGTCTGTGACCGATCAAAGCCAAACGGTAGATCAAGTAGGACGGTTGATTTTCCACCCTGAACTTCGATATAAACTTGTCGAGTTCGACTCGTAAAGACGTACACGATGCGTATTTGTCGACCGCGGCCGCGTTCACAATGTCGTTTAACGCGTCGACCACGATGCAAATAATTATTTTCACTATTCTCACGAGCAATTGCAACTCGAATTGCACGACGGTCGCGAGATCGGCGTTCTTCTTGATTTTATTGTAATCGGCGTTCATGTCGTTTAAAAATCTCCGGCCATCCGAATCACTCGACGGCGAGTCGGTCGAGTCGTCGACGAGTTTATAAATATTATTGAAATTACCATCGTTTATACAGGTCACGAACCATTTCGTTTCGGGTGCCGATTCCATCGAATACGTCACTGGTATTTTTTCTTGATATTTGGTGTGAGGCGAATATTCGGTAGCGTCGGTTTTGATGACTATACTTTTCTTGGACTGTTTTTTCATCTTTTTAGGTGTCCGACAATGGACTATACCGAACCGTTCTATAAACAATTTCGTCTGCACTAATATGACGTCCAGAGATTGCAATTTCTCTAAAAATTCGGCCTTGCTGTCGGTTTCGAAGAACGAGTAACGCTGATTTTCATTTTCCAGCAATATGTATAGCTTGAGAATAATTTTCAATGTATCGTGTTCTTTGGACACGTAGTTTTTCGTATGTTGTTGTAGACCGACTAATGTCTCAATCATAGGAGACAATTGTTCGATCAACGGTTTCAATAGTTCTCGCTGAGCATCTTTAAAGCACATTTTCATGTCGTTCGTTTGTTTGTCACTTTGATTTCGACCGCCAAACCAACTCATGTTTATAAACGACATTTTACTCGATTGGAGTGAAATACATTTTTGAATTTTCGCATTGATTTTGGTGATTTTGTGATACAGTATATCGCAGTACTCACACGACACGACGACGTTAAACAGGTGAGCAACTTCGGGCGCCTTTTGTTCGGCTATCGGCCAATAATCGTTGGCGTCCATCAACTTCGGGTTGGATACTTGAAAATAATCGTTTATCGACATGCCCTGTCCGTCCAGCAGAGTCGCTTGTCTGGAAACTATATCCCTGTCCGTCTTCAGTTGGTTGAAAAACGCATTGAGATCGAGATGAAAAGGTTCGACGCCGGTCAAACATAACGCTGCCACGAACAATAACGTCGAAAAACACTCCATCGCGAAGACCACTTCGAATTAAACTGGTTCGGTGAGACAGACTATTTAGAAGCCATACGTATTAGATCACAACTGTTCGAATTTGTTTATTTTCCACGTCTACGTCTTTCGCGTGTCTGTCAGTGATTTATTTTCGAGTAATTTATAAGCTCGTCGCGTCGTCGTCGTTATAAAGTTGTTTACTTATCATAATTTTACACGCGACACATAATGCTTGAATAAACATGGTTTTTTTAACATTTTTTACAATCGTATTGAGAATTGAAATATTTGTTTCGTATTTGAATTCTTAAAAATATCAGTCGGATCAGACGATTTTAAACTTTGTTATATTATAATATTTTATCCATTTTATTTTCCATTTATTATCCAGGTTATTCGAAAAATAATTGACCAAATAAATAGTGACCAAAAAAAAAAAAAAAAAAACCGTAAAGCGAAACAAACTTTATTTATTTTATTAATTCTTTTTATTGGTATTTATTTTGTACGATTAATATCAATAATAATTTTAAAGCCCACACATATACGTATTTATAATAATTTACGACTTGTTATTGCAATATTCGTTATTTGTTTGGTGTAACCTACTTTTGTTGGAAAAATCATAAACGCGTTTTTGATACTTATGTATTTATAATAATTATATTAAAATATTATACTAATTTTTTCGAAAGACAGATAGTTTTGTAATAGGTACCCAATAACATTACACTTTACAATATATTATATAATATGTAGCTGACTTATTTTTATACTCAAAACAATACTGTTTTGTTTTTACAATCGAAATAATTTAAATAAAACCTATATATAATGTGTTTAAATAGGAAATTCGTATTGTTTTACTGAGTAAAAGAACCGATTTATTAGTTGTTAAAAAAACAATTTTTTCGTAATTATATTAATGAATTCGAAAACAATAACGTCTTATTAAAAATATCGGAAAAAAATAAAATACAATAAAAGGTTCACTGTAAAAGAAAAAAAAAACAATAGGTTCAAATATCATCGTTGTGTTATAAATGTAGACGGGGCGGGGCCGTGAGGGGAAACGCGAGTGGGGTCCCCTTTTACCTTAATCGGAATGAATTATAATATAATTATGACATACGTACTTATTTACGGGATATTCGAAGACTTTATGCTTTTGAATTACTCTTTTTTCTGGAAAAAAAAAAAAAAACACAAAACAAAACGATTAGAGACTGGAAATCAGACGGATAATATTTTATTTTTACTACATTTATATTCGCAGTTTCTAAAATTGCAGTCAGACGCAAGTCGATCGGGACGACCGACACGACTATTTGTTTCGCGGTGATTTAGGGCCGACTAGAAAAACAACAAAATAACAGCCTTACAACAATATGTATATTGTGTATACCTCGTCTAATGCGTAAATATGTATTCGTCGCTCGTATTTATACCGATTTCTTTCATTATTTTCTTCAATTTTTCCCCGAATGGTTCATAGACGGCGAACAATGTGTCGGCCCTCTGTTTAAAAGATCCAACGCGTTCGGTGATGCCGTCCATCTTGTTGGGTATGGAATCCAACGCGACGCCGGTGGCTTTCAGTTCGCCGTCGAGCGTGCTCAGATAGTTCTCCAGTTCCGCGGTGTCGGACCCGTCGAATTGCTTAACCACGACCAGACATCTGGCGAACACGTGTTTCGGGACCGCGGACACGAAGAGAGGCGACAGTTTTTCGTAAGCCGCGCTCAGAACGTTATCCAGCGAATCGACGTCGGCCGCGTCGAGTTGGAAACCGTGTACGATCATGTCGTCGACGACGTCTCGGATCACGGCGTAGACGGACGCGAGGATCCAGTTGACGATAAACTTCTGTAGATCGTACACGTCCTGTAGATCGAACGTGCGTGTCGCGTAGCACTCGTACACGCCGCGCAGCGTGTTCTCGGTGCCGTCCCAGAAAAACGTCAGCTCGTCGTCCAGGTCTTCGCGGTCGATTATTTCCGACGCGAACGCCCGGAGATTCCGAAACAGTTCTTCGTGCGCGCTGTTGTCCGCCAGTTTCGAGCGTTCCTGCGCGGTGTACGGCTTCTCCCGCGTCCCCCGTCCCCCGGACAGAGACGATTTGCTGCGACTCGAATCGCTTCGCGCGCAATAGGAATAATGCTGCGCCAGAAACGCGCACTGCAGGTCCGCGGCGAAACGTCTCAGGTACCGCGCGCGTCTGGCGTTTATGGTTTTTTGAACTTTGATTGTGAACAGTTCAAAGTGCGTCAGATTGCATCTCGTCAGCGTCAAAACTCTCAGCAATCCCGTCGACCCGTTGTCGTCGGGTAAAAACCGTTTGACCATGCTGACGGTATTGGCCAGCAACGCGGCGCACTGGCCGTTGAACGACGCGAAGTCGCCGTCGACGGGCGCCGCCGCCGCCGCCGCGGACGATGTTGTTTTCTCCATCGAATCGTCGCACGCGCGGATCGTGCGGTTCATTTCGTCCACGTCGCTCAAAGCGTCCTTTATGGACTGGCACATTTTCGACTTTTTACCGAAATCGCCAAAGTTCTGTTCCGGGCTTTTCAAATCGATCACGTACTCGAATACGTCGCTGTCGAAATAATACGTCTCGCCGGTGAACAGACCGTTGGAAACGATCGGATTCAATTTGCCGCAGATCGCTTGTTCCGACAGCCGCGTTAAGAACTCGCTCAGCGAATATCTTCTCTTGTACGGGTAGTTCAACGCCAGCGCTTTCAGACCGTCCACGTCGCCTTTCGCCCGCGCTCGTTGCGAATACTTGATGTCATTGCATATCCGCCACAGCCGTTGGCTAATGAAAACCATTTGATCGATCAAATAAGACGGTCGGTTTTTCTCGTCTTTGAACATTGTCACGTATTCGTCGAGCTTGGATCGCAACGACGTCGTGCACGACGCGTGTTTATCCAGCGCCGTCGAATCGTTCAGAACTATTGCGTTCAGTTCGTCGGCCACGGTGCAAACGATTATTTTCGTAATCGTCTGGAGCAACTGCAGTTCGTATTGTACGACGGTCACGAGGTCGGCGTTTTTTCTCACGACGTTCCGGTAATCGGCGTCCAAGTGGTGTAAAAACGTCGCGCCAGCAACGGAGTCGGTCGATTCGGCGATGAGTTTGTAAATGTTATTGAAATTCGTATCGTCTCGGCCGGTCACGTACCAATCGTCCGCGTCGATCGACCGAAACGAATAGTACGTAAGTGTGCCGTTGTTTTGAACGGACGACGACGGCGGCGCGCGATCAGAAGAAATCTTGTCGGCGGCCATGCAATTGGCGATGGCGAAACGTTCCAGATAGATGATTATTTGGGAAATCGTAACGGCCGTGGATTTCAATTCCGCGGAAACGTCTTCTTTTTTGCTGCTCTCGATGTGCTCGCAAAAGTCAATGTGGTTTTCCAGCAACAAGTACAGCGTGAGCATTGTTTTTAAAACATCGTGCTCCTTGGACACGAAGTTTTTCGTATATTGTTGTAATCCCACTAGTGTACGAATCATGGGGGACAACTGGTTTTTCAGCAACGGTTCGAAATGCGTTGTCCGGACATCCCCGTAGCAGTTTAAAACCTTGTCCAGCGAGTTTGAGAAATCGAATACCTTCGTCGCGGCGGACCCGTTGCTTTTGCCAAAGCACGTTTCGATTCGGTTGATTATTAGTGTAAGCTTACGGTTCAGAATGTCGCCGTACTCACATGACATGACGATGTTGAACAAGTGCGACGCTTCGTGCGCTTTGGACTCGGCTACTGGGAAAAAATCTTCGACAACCATCAGTTTCGCGTTGGACACTTGAAAATAATCGTTTATCGACATTTCTCGGCCGTCCAGCAACGACACCTTTCTGGAAACTATGTCTCTGTCGAATTTGATCACATCGAAAAATCCGTTCAGTTCGACTTTTACCAGTTCTACGTCGTCGGTCAAGCCCAACGTCAACACGATTAACAACGCCGTACGACATTCCATTGTGAAGTATAAAATTCGAATCGACTCCGCGTAGAGAATATTATACGTAATTTGGTTCGCCGCCGTCGCGTTTTCGTTTCGATTTTGTCATTGTTTGTTTTCCGCACGCGACGCCTTTCGTGCGTCAATAAAATGATTAATTCGACTGTTTGTCTTTACGAACCGTTGTTTTTACCGATCGTGTTGTCGCACGGTTATAATATGAAAAATTCGAATCACTGTTGACATACACTGGTTTTTAATGTAAAAACGTCGTATTTTTATTTTTATACGAACAGCATAACCGACATTAGAATATTATTCACTTTGATCGTTTCGTATTGGTTCTGTAATAAATTGACCGAAATACAAATACGTACGTACGCTGTATATTTTTTCGAATTATCAAGTGACCGACAAACTATACCGCGTGATTAAAAGCGCTTTTGTGAAATATATATTATTATATCCGAGTCATAAAAAAATCTAATAAAAACGATAACTGGTAACGACCAATACTTGAATTCGCGTCAGTTCTGTGGAATCCAACACAAATCGGGCATATTGAATCACTAGAACGGAGAAAATGTCTACGTTATATATAGCATACAAAAGAAAACTACTTGGTGATGGTAATCCATATGGATTTACGTCTCTATCAACGATTCGAAACAGTATTAACCTTGAATCTCAAACAAGCCAGTGGTTACCAACTTAAAAACAATGTGAGGGAAATTGTCACACGCGAGCAACGACGGGTTAATAATTCTATGAGAAATGTTATACGTATAAACCATATAACAATTCTAGAAATATCGAATTAAAAAAATCTGAAAATTGTTGTTCGTAATCGCGAAGGTTTTTAATATAATTTTAGTGATATAGCACTTTTTCGACTCACTGTTCACACATTGTAACAAGTAATAATCTATAGATCTCAATTTCTAATTTCATTTTATATCCTTAAACATCTAGACAGGACTACAATCTCATAGAAATATAGTAAACCCGTGTGGAAAGTAGTAGCAAATATAAACTAAAATTTTCATTGAAATCGATGAACGTAAAAATTTCATAAACTGGACTATTTGTAATCGGTATACCGTATAGAGTATACTCGTACAGTTAAAACCAAATAGATAATATGCTATACGATAATAATTAATAATATTTTAATGATAACGTATTATATTATTGATAATATATATTTTATATTATTAATCAAAAACATTTTCGTCACGTTTAATAATTTGTTTTTTTTTTTTTTTAAATCCGTTTATAAAACTATTATATACTAATTATTGTTTTTATCGTTACCTTGAGTTCGCCGAGGTAAACTCCGAACTTGGCCAATGTATAATCCACTTTGTTTTTGACTGGTTTATACAGGTCACACAATATGCCGACGCTGAGTTTTAACGATTCGATACGTTTCGAAATAGTTTCTATCTTGTTTGGAACGGAATCCAATACGATACCGGTGAATATCAGTTCCCTGTCGATTACTTTCAGATATTTTTCCAGGTCTTCGGAATCGACCCCGTCGAATTCCTTTACCACGACCACACCTCTGGCGATAATGTACTCCGGAACCTCGTACACGAACATGGGCAACTTCGAATAGACCGAACCCAGACATTCGCCTAGTGAATCGATGTCGTTCTGATCGAGTTTGTAACTGAAATTCAGCATATTGACGATGACGTAACGAAGTGCGGTATAAATCAATGCCAGTATCCATTTTACGATAAACATATGGAAATCGAATGTATCATGGATGTTAGAAATGCGTTGAGAATAAATCTCATAAACGCCGTGCACCGTGTTTTCAGTACCGTCCCGGAAAAAAACGAAATCTTCCGCATTCAAATCGTCGTGTTCTATTATTTTAGACGCGAATACAATGATGGCGTCTAAGTAATTTGAGTACGCATCTTTATAGACGAAAATCTCACGAGTAACGCCGTGTTTATTTTTACTTGATGTGAGCTTTTTTATAGACGTTTCAGGCATATCTTTTTTCACGCAATACATATTATACTGAGTCCAAATCTCGTTTTGAATATCCAACGTAAATCGCCTCAAGTCCTGTACACGTCGAGAGTTGATCGTTTTTTGAACTTTAATGTCAAATAAGTCCATGTGTTTAACATTATATCGAGTTAATATTAGAAGTTTATGCCATCCCGTCGATCCGAACCAAAAATAGTCATCGTTTGTATCTACAACGTCAACTTGCAATGTGTTAACCGCGTCGTTGAACGATCTAAAGCAATTTTCAACAGATCTCGCGGAACCTTTTTTTTGAACCAAATTTTCACACTGAATGATACATTTGTTTACTTTTTCGGTTGAGTTAGATATCCAAATTATATCGTGGCATATTTTTTCGCCGTTTCTAAAACTCACGTGATCCATGTGTTTCAAATCGATTACGTAGTCGAACAAATCTGTTCCGTAATAACACGTTTCACCAGAGAGCAAATGATTTAAAACGATCGGGTTTAATATAGCACTGACCTTCACTTTCGACAAAGCTTCCATTGTCAATTTTAAATTAAATACTTTACTTTTCCTAAAATCCGTCGTCAACGCTTTAAATTCGTCGATACTAGTGTTATTCGACGGATTCATTGATTTCATACCGTTGCATATATGCCATACTTTTTCGCCGATTAAAATCATTTGATTTATCAAATACGACGGTGTGTTTTCGTTTGTAAACTCTGCCACGTAATTATCGAGTACAGACAGTACATTTTTTTCACACAACGAACGTCTGTCGTCTGGTGTCGAAGCTTTTGCAACATCCTCTAACTCGTCGACCACCTGGCAAATGATTATTTTCACTACGGTTTGGATTAATATCAATTCGTATTCCACGACGGCCATCATAGGCATGAGATCGGTATTTTTGAATATGACATTATTAAAATCACTTGTTATTTGCGTCAACCATGACTTAGTCAAAAAATTTCCATCATATCCGGTGAATTTCTTAATGAATTTTTCAAGTGAAATGAAACCAGTATCACTATCGCTGGTGACGTACCATTTATTGGCACCTTCCAATGGAAAAAAATGGTATAACTTAATTTCTCTTTTTTCCCATATACCGGTATATTTCTTTGAAATCATATTCCTCGAGCCGCCGGTCCATTTTTGTAATACACATGCCTTTGAAATGCCATAGTTTAGATAGGGTTGACAGTTTGCGATGCCGAAACGGTTCAAAAATAATTTTATTTGAGTCAGTGCAACACTTAAATATCTCAATCTATCCAAGGCCGTAGTGCCAGAAATGTCAGTATTGTGCTCAAAATATTTAGAGTCGTTGTCTAGCACGAAGTAAAACGCCAATGCTATTTTAACGAATTCGTGTTCTTTTATCACTACGTTTTTGGTCAATTGTTGTAATCCGATTAACGTATTAATTATAGATGACAATTGAGTCTTTACCGGTGTGTAATTAGTTACGAGATTTTTGTGGCAATCAAAAATAGTACCAAGTACAACGATATTAGATAGAATTTTGGACGCAACAGAAGTGAACAAGTACGCTATCATTCCTTTACACTCGTCTACACCCTTGATAATTGTTTTCAGTGTACCATAAAGTATATCACAATACTCACAAGACATGGCGATGTTAAACAAGTGCGCTACTTCGTATATATTTTTTCTGGTGACCGGCCAATCACCGTCGATTTTCATCAGCCCCGCGTTAGACACTTTGAAATAATCGTTTATCGACGTTTCCCGGCCATCTAGCAGATTTACTTTCCTAGAAACTATACCGTAGTCGTCGGCTAGTAGTTTGTAAAATTCATTCATGTTCTTGACTGTTGGAAATTCGGCGTCTATCGAAGACAGCGCGACGACGACGAGAAACAGTATTGAAAAACACTTCATCGTATAGCTTAAAATACCCGTTTGAATTTACTTTGTGCGACGATAAATCGTTCGTCGCTTTACTGTTACCTGCCACATACTGCCGTCGCTATTGTATATTTGTTGGTGTGTTTTTTTTCTTCTTTTTCGTTATAGTAATAAATTACCGTCATGAACTCTTTTCGCACTGCCCAAATATTTAACGAAATATGTTGACTTATCTTGATTACACGCTGACGTTATTCGACTATTGTTTTACGTAAGTTTTAAATAAATATTAAAAAATCTATTATTTTTAATGTTTGACTAAATACTAATTGTTTTCAATATTTCATTCGTATTACAGTTAGAAATATACCCAGGCGGACTCAATGGGTCAATTCGTATCTACCTCGGTTCATTACGAGATTAAACGAAGCAGACCACCTACGGTTGAAATAAATGACTTGTAATAAAATTTAATGTTAACCAGTCATGACTCGCGCGTATTATTTGAATTCCGTTACTCGCGCGTAGAGAGATTCGCTCCCCTTGTAGATTTTATCATAAATGTAATATTTTAAGAACAAATAATCATTAATAAATCATTAAAAAAAACTAATTTTGAATGTTTTTTATAAATATATTGAAAAAAATGAAAATAATTATACGAAAAATTATTAGAAAAATGTAATTTTATGAACTCAATATTTCCTCAATATTTCGTTCTCCTGTTATTGTATTGTCATCATTTTCATTATCATCAGTCATCACTACACGAATCATTTAGTGATTCTATATCTTTATTTAACCACGAAATAATTGCCTCACTCATACTTTTGAAAAATAGAAAAAACGGTAAAAAAAAGTAAAATATTGAATAAAAAATAACAACAAGTAAAAACGAAAATATGAACCTGAAATTCAAACGCTATTACTCGCGCGTAGAGGAAATCGCTCACAAAACACGACTAGCTGATTTCAGAATGCAATAGGTTTCCTCAACGGAACGATTAAGTACCCCTCAAATGATAAATCTATTTTTAAATATTTCGTCATAAGGTACTATGAATTTGGGAAAAATATAACAACAAACAAGCCAGTGGTTACCAACTTAAAAACAATGTGAGGGAAATTGTCACACGCGAGCAACGACGGGTTAATAATTCTATGAGAAATGTTATACGTATAAACCATATAACAATTCTAGAAATATCGAATTAAAAAAATCTGAAAATTGTTGTTCGTAATCGCGAAGGTTTTTAATATAATTTTAGTGATATAGCACTTTTTCGACTCACTGTTCACACATTGTAACAAGTAATTGTCGATAGATCTCAATTTCTAATTTCATTTTATATCCTTAAACATCTAGAGAGGACTATAATCTCATAGAAATATTATAAACCCGTGTGGAAAGTAGTATCAAATATAAACTAAAATTTTCATTGAAATCGATGAACGTAAAAATATCATAAACTGGACTATTTGTAATCGGTTGACCGTATAGAGTATACTCGTACAGTTAAAAACAAATAGATAATATGCTATACGATAATATTTAATAATATTGTAATAATAACGTATTATATTATTGATAATATATTATATTTTATATTATTAATCGAAAACATATTTTTCGTCACGTTTAATAATTTGCTTTTTGTTTTTTTTTAAATCTGTTTATAAAACTATTATATTATACTAATAATTGTTTTTATCGTTACCTAGTCATAGCTGAGGTTAAATCCGAACTTGTTCAATGGTAAAACCACTTTGTTTTTGACTGGTTTATACAGGTCACACAATATGTCGATACTGAGTTTTAACGATTCGATACGTTTAGAAATAGTTTCTATCTTGTTTGGAACGGAATCTAATACGATGCCGGTGAATATCAGTTCTCTGTCGATTACTTCGAGATATTTTTCTAGGTCTTTGGGATCGGCGCCGTCGTATTCCTTTATCACGATCAAACCTTTGGCGATAATGTATTCCGCAACTTCGTACACGAACATGGGCAACTTCGAGTAGACCGAACCCAGACATTTATCCAGTGAACGGATGTCGTTCTCATCGAGCTTGTAATTGAAAAGCACCATGTTGTCGATGACGTACCGAAGTGCGGTGTAAATCAATGCCAGTATCCATTTTACGATAAACATATGGAAATCAAATGACTCATGGATGTTAAAAACGCGTTGCGTATAACTCTCATAAACTCCGTGCACCGTGTTTTCAGTACCGTCGCGGAAAAAAACGAAATCTTCCGCGTTCAAATCGTCGTGTTCTATTATTTTAGACGCGAATTTAATGATGGCGCCTATATAATTTGAGTACACATTTTCATAGACGAAGATCTCACGACTTACGCCGTGTTTATTTTTACTTGATGTAAGCTTTTTAATAGACGTATAAGGCAAATCTTTTTTCACGCAGTACATATTATACTGAGTCCAAATCTCGTTTTGAATATCCAACGTAAATCGCCTCAAGTCCTGTATACGTCGAAGGTTGATCGTTTTTTGAACTTTAATGTGAAATAAGTCCATGTGTTTAAAATTATACCAAGTTAATATGAAAAGTTTTTGCCATCCTGTCGATCCGAATCGAAAATAATCACTGTTTGTATCTGCAACGTCATTTTGCAATACGTCAACCGCTTCGTTGAACGATCTAAAGCAATTTTCAACGGATCTCGCGGAACTTTTTTTTTGAACCAAATTTTCACACTGAATGATATGTTTGTTTACTTTTTCGTTTGAGTTAGATATCCAATTTATATCGTAGCATACTTTGTCATCGTTTCCGTAACTCACGTGATCCATGTGTTTCAAATCGATTACGTAGTCGAACATATCTGTTCCGTAATAACACGTTTCACCAGAGAGCAAATGATTTAAAACGATCGGGTTTAATATAGCACTGACCTTCACTTTCGACAAAGCTTGCATTGTCAATTTTAAATTAAATACTTTACTTTTTCTAAAATCCTTCGTCAACGTTTTAAATTCGTCGATACTAGTGTTATTCGACGGACTCATTGATTTCATATCGTTGCATATATGCCATACTTTTTCGACGATTAAAATCATTTGATTTATCAAATACGACGGTGTGTTTTCGTTTGTAAACTCTGCCACGTAATTATCGAGTACAGACAGTACATTTTTTTCACACAACGAACGTCTGTCGTCTGGTGTCGAAGCTATTGCAACATCCTCTAACTCGTCGACCACCTGGCAAATGATTATTTTCACTACGGTTTGGATTAATATCAATTCGTATTCTACGACGGCCATCATAGGCATGAGATCGGTATTGTTGAATATGACATTATAAAAATCATTTGTTATTTGCGTCAACCATGACCTAGTCCAAAGATTTCCATCAAATCCGGTGAATTTCTTAATGAATCTTTCAAGTGAGTTGAAACCAGTATCACTATCGCTGGTGACGTACCATTTATTGGCACCTTCCAATGGAAAAAAATGATATAACTTCATTTTTCTTTTTTCCCATATACCGGTATATTTCTTTGAAATCTTATTCCGCGAGCCGCTGGTCCATTTTTGTAATACACATGGCTTTGAAATGCCATAGTTTAGATACGGTTGACAGTTTGCGATGCCGAAACGGTTCAAAAATAATTTTATTTGAGTCAGTGCAACACTTAAATATCTCAATCTATCCAAAGCCGTAGTGCCAGCAATGTCAGTATTGTGCTCAAAATATTTAGAGTCGTTGTCTAGGACGAAGTAAAACGCCAAAGCTATTTTAACAAATTCGTGTTCTTTTATCACTACGTTTTTGGTCAATTGTTGTAATCCGATTAACGTGTTAATTATAGATGACAATTGATCCTTTACCGGTGTGTAATTAGTTACGAGCTCATCGTGGCAATCAAAAATAGTACCAAGTACAACGATATTAGATAGAATTTTGGACGCTACAGAGGTGAACAAGTACGCTATCTTTCCTTTACACTCGTCTACACCCTTGATAATTGTTTTCAGTGTACCATAAAGTATATCACAATACTCACATGACATGGCGATGTTAAACAAGTGCGCTACTTCGTATATATTGTTACTGGTGACCGGCCATTCATCGCCAATTTTGATCAGCCCCGTGTTAGACACTTTGAAATAATCGTTTATCGACGTTTCCCGGCCATCTAGCAGATTTACTTTCCTAGAAACTATACCGTAGTCTGCGGCTAGTAGTCTGTACAATTCATTCATGTTCTTGACTGTTGGAATTTCGGCGTCTATCGAAGACAGCGCGACGATGACGAGAAACAATATTGAAAAACCTTTCATCGTTTAGCTTAAAATACCCGTTTGAATTTACTTTGTGCGACGATAAATCGTTCGTCGCTTTACTGTTACCTGCCACATACTGCCGTCGCTATTGTATATTTGTTGGTGTGTTTTTTTCTTCTTTTTCGTTAAAGTAATAAATTACCGTCACGAACTTTTCGCGTATTGCCCAAATATTTAACGAAATATGTTGACTTATCCTGATTTCACGCTGACGTTATTCGACTATTGTTTTACGTAAGTTTTAAATAAATATTAAAAAATCTATTGTTTTTAATGTTTGAATAAATTCTAATGTTTTACAATATTTCATTTGTATTCAAAAAAAAATGATTTATAGTAAATCTACGAAATGCTATAATTTCTATTTTTTTTTCCATCAACGATTCGAACGATTCAAATTATGGATACAGTTAGAAATATACCCAGGCGGACTCAATGGGTCAATTCGTATCTACCCCGGTTTATTACGAGATTAAAATAATCAGACCACCTACGGTTGAAATAAATTACTTCAAATAAAATTTAATGTTACTAATTCTATGAGAAATGTTATATAAAACTTATAACAATTCTGGAAATATCGATTTAAAAAGATCTGCAAATTTTTGTTCGTAATCTTAAGGTTTTTAATATAACTTTCTCATGCAATATTTCACATTGCAATAAGTAATTGTCGATAGATCTCAATTTCTAATGTTATTATAATAATATCATTAAATATCTAGTCAATACTATAATCTCATAGAAATATAATAAACCCGTGTGAAAAGTAGTAGTAAATATAAACTAATACTTTCATAAAATCAATGAAGAAAATTCAAAAACTGTATTATTTGTAATCGGTATGATATACCGGTATAGTTAAAAATAAATAGATAATAATATGATTTACTATAATAATTATTAGTATATTAATAATAAGTAATAACGTATTAAATTATTAATAATATATTGTATATATTATATATTATATTATTCATCAAAAAGATAATCGTCACGTTTTTAATTTTTTTTCTTTAAAAATCGTTATATTAAACTATTATAATAATATAGTAATAATTGTTTTTATCGTTACCTTGTCATCGCTGAGGTTAATTCCGAAATCGTCCAATGCCGAATCCATTAGTTGTTTGAATGGTCTGTACAGGTCACACAATATGCCGACGCTGAGTTTTAACGATTCGATACGTTTAGAAATAGTTTCTATCTTGTTTGGAATAGAATCTAATAAAATGCCGGTGAATATCAGTTCTCTGTCGATTACTTCGAGATATTTTTCAAGGTCTTCGGGATCGGCGCCGTCGTATTCCTTTATCACGATCACACCTCTGGCGATAATGTATTCCGCAACTTCGTACACGAACATGGGCAACTTCGAGTAGACAGAACTCAGACATTTATCTAGTGAATCGATGTCGTTCTGATCGAGTTTGTAATTGAAAAGCTCCATATTGATGATGACGTAACGAAGTGCGGTATAAATCAACGACAGTATCCATTTGACGATAAACATGTGTAAATCGAACGCGTCCTGGAGGTTAAAAATGCGTTTCGTATAGCTGTCATAAACTCCGTGCAGCGTGTCTACAGTACCGTCCCGGAAAAAAACGAAATCTTCCTCGTTCAAATCGTCGCGTTGTATTATTTCGGACGCGAACTGCTTGAGAACATCAAAGTACTTTTCGTACGGTCCTTTAGACACGAGGTTAGAAACGCTGACGCTGTTTCTTATTTTTTTGGTCGTAAGCTTTCCCATAATCGAGGGCAAATCGCTTTTCACGCAGTACATATTATACCGAGTCCAAATGGCATTTTGAAAATCCAACGTGAAACGCTTCAAGTCCTGTATACGTCGAGTGTTGATCGTTTTTTGGACTTTTGCGTTAAACAATTCCACGTAAGTCAAATTACACCGAATCAATATGAAAAGTTTTTGCCACCCCGTCGATCCGTCCGGAAAATACTTTTGGTTTATATTCGAAACGTCCCGTAGCAACGTGCCCACCGTGTCGTTGAACGACTTAAAGCAATTCTCAACAGAACTCGCGGATCCTTTACCGACCGAATATTCACACTGATCGATAATTTTGTTTATCTGGTCGGTTTCTCTAGATATCTTAAGTATATCGTCGCATAAGTTTCGGTTGTCCGTCGAATTCACGAGATCCGTTTGTTTCAAATCGATCACGTAATCGAACATATTCGTATCGTAATAATACGTTTCGCCCGAGAGCAAATGATTTAAAACGATCGGGTTTAATACGCCACTGACCTTCAATTTCGACACGGATGCCAATGTAAATTTTAAATCACATCTTTTACTGTGACTATAATCGTTCGTTAACGCTTTCAATTCTCCGATACCGGTGTCTATCGACGGTTTCGTCGATTTCATTTCGTTGCATATATGCCATACTTTTTCGCCGATAAAAACCATTTGATTTATCAAATACGACGGTTTGTTTTCGTTTGTAAACACTGTTACGTAATTATCGAGTACGGAAATTATTTTTTTCTCACACAACGAACGTCTGTCGACCGGTGTCGAAGCTTTCGCAACGTCCTCTAGCTCGTCGACCACATGGCAAATGATTATTTTCACTACGGTTTGGATTAATATCAGTTCGTATTCCACGACGGCCCTCATAGGCATGAGGTCGGTATTGCCGAATATAACACTGTCAAAATCATATATTAAGTTGATCACGAATATCATTGTCTGTCTATTACCAATATTTGCGGTATATGTCTGAATGAAATCTTGGAGTGCTTTGAAATCCTTATTACGTTCGGCGGTGACGAACCATTTGTCGGCGCCCGACACTGGGAAAAAATGGTGTACCTTGAGTGTCTTTTTTCCATTTGTATCGGAACGATTCTTTGAAACCGTGTTCTGCGAACCGTCGGTCGATTGTCGGTTTACGCTTGACTTTGAATTGCCATAGTTTTGAAACGGCAGACACTTTGCGGTGCCGAAACGTTCCAAAAATAATTTTATTTGTTTCAGCGCAACGTTTAAAAATTTCAATCTCTCCATGGCCATGGTTTTAGAAATGTTTACAGTGACCTGAAAGAATTTATAGTCGTTTTCCAACGCGAAATAAAACGCCAAAGCTATTTTCACGAATTCGTGTTCTTTTAACACCACGTTTTTGGTCAATTGTTGTAATCCTATTAACGTGTTAATAATGTACGACAATTGAGCCCGTACCGGTCTGTACAGATTTGCGAGCTCGTCGTAGCATTCAAAAACAGAACCAATCGTAAAGTTATGACACAGAATTGTGGACGCTACGGAAATGAACATGGACGATTTATTTCCGTTACACTTTTCGACACTCTTGATAATTCTTTTCACCGCCCTATAAAGTATATCAAAATACTCACACGACATGGCGATGTTAAACAAGTGCGCTACTTCTTGTATATTTTTTCTGGTGACCGGCCAATCACCGTCGATTTCCATCAGCTTCACGTCAGACACTTTGAAATAATCGTTTATCGACGTTTCCCGGCCATCTAGCAGATTTACTTTTCTAGAAACTATATCGTCGTCGAGGGCCAGTAGTTCCAAAAATTCGTTCATGTTCTTGACCGTCGGAAGTACGGCGCCTATCGAACGCAGCGTGACGACGACGAGAACGAATATTGATAAACACTTCATCGTATAGCTCAAAATACTCGTTTGAATTTTGACTTTGTACGACGAGTTACCCGTGTGCCACATACTGCCGCGCCGTCGCTATTGTATTTGTTTTTGTTTG
Organism: Drepanosiphum platanoidis; assembly: GCA_948098885.1. Classification (NCBI taxonomy): domain Eukaryota; kingdom Metazoa; phylum Arthropoda; class Insecta; order Hemiptera; family Aphididae; genus Drepanosiphum; species Drepanosiphum platanoidis. The sequence goes on from OX402541.1 coordinate 6,667,217, forward strand.
TGTTTTTTTTTTTTCTCGTTCGAGTAATAAATTTACGTCACCGACTTTTCTCGCATCGTTCATATATTTAACGAATGATGTTGACTTAGTCTGATTTCACACCGACGATAATCAACTTACAACTATTGTTTTACCTTAGTTTTAAATAAATATTAAAAAAATCTATTATTTTTACTCGCGGAGTGGGTATTATTCGTAATTCGAATGTTTGAATAAATTCTAATTTTTTATAATATTTCATTCGTATTCGACGATAAATAATTTCATGTGACTCTACGAAATGCTATAATTTCTATAGTTTTTTCCCATCATTAAGAACGTTTCAAATTATAGATACGGCTGGAAATATACCTAAACTAAACCGACCAATTACAGTCGCTAAAAAAATTACATCGAATAAAATTTAATGTGTTAACAATTCTATGAAAAATCTAATATAAATCTAATAACAATTTTAGAAATATCGGATTATAAAAATCTAAAAATTGTTGTTCGTAATCACGACGGTTTATATAATATACTTTTCGGTGATATAGCACATTTTCGACCCAATCTTCACACGTTGTCATAAGCAGAGTGGGATATTAATTTGTTTTATGCATCAGGGACTCTAAATATGAAATTGTATTTTTCTATATTTTGCATATTTGAAGAATTTTAGTTTTTTAGTGCTATTTTTGAAGTTTAAGTGCTATTTTTTTGCTAATATTCTTAATTCGACTCTTCTCTTTTGTATTTCTCATAAATCTCGTTTATTTCGAATGACAAATGGTTATGATTTACGTGAATCCAAAAGAAAAATTCCCACATTTTCGTTTCATATCGAAAATTGATAAATAATATAATATTAGTTCAACACGTGATAATATATTTTGAAATTGCCCCGCGATGTCGAATATTATGTTTATTCATTTATACCATCGACTGTAATTTTGATTTGAATTTGATTTTTTTTTTCTTATTTTAATGTTTTTAGACCATATTTATAGAGCAAATTTTACGCTTTTTTTGGTCATATTATTGCGCATATTTTATAATTTTTGGTGCCTTAAAATACGAACACTGGTAATAAGTAATAATTATTGTCCATATATCTAAATTCTTAATTTTATTCCCTTAAATATCTAGACTCGACTCTTATCTCATAGAAATACAATAAACCCGTGTGAAAAGTAGTAGCAAATATAAATATATAATTACTCGATAAAATATATATATATATTAAATTATTAATCAAAATAAATTTCGTCACGTTTCCTTTATTTTATTTTTAAAATTCTGTCTTTAAAACTATAATATATTAATTGTTGTTTTTATCGTTACCTTGTCATCGCCGAGGTTAATTCCGAAATCGCCCAATGCCGAACCCATAGAGTCTTTGACTGGTTTATACAGATCACACAATATGCCGACGCTGAGTTTTAACGATTCGATACGTTTCGAAATAGTTTCTATCTTGTTTGGAACGGAATCCAATACGATACCGGTGAATATCAGTTCCCTGTCGATTACTTTCAGATATTTTTCCAGGTCTTCGGAATCGACCCCGTCGTATTCCTTTATCACGATCACACCTCTGGCGATAATGTACTCCGGAACTTCGTACACGAACATGGGCAACTTCGAATAGACCGAACCCAGACATTCGCCTAGTGAATCGATGTCGTTCCGATCGAGTTTGTAACTGAAATTCACCATACTGACGATGACGTAACGAAGTGCGGTATAAATCAATGCCAGTATCCATTTTACGATAAACATGTGAAAATCGAACGCGTCCTGGAGGTTAAAAATGCGTTTCGTATAGCTGTCATAAACTCCGTGCATCGTGTGTTCAGTACCGTCCCGGAAAAAAACGAAATCTTCCTCGTTCAAATCGTCGTGTTGTATTATTTCGGACGCGAATTCGACGAGAACATTAAAGTACTTTGCGTACGGTCTTTTAGCGATGAGTTTAGCATTGCCAACGCTGGTTCTTTTTTTGTTTGATGTTAGCTGTCCTAAAACCGACGGAATATCGCTTTTCACGCAGTACAAATTGTACTGAGTCCAAATCGCATTTTGAAAATCCAACGTGAAACGCCTCAAGTCCCGTACACGTCGGGTGTCGATCGTTTTTTGAACTTTCATGTTAAACAATTCCATGTAACTCACGTTATACCGAATTAATATGAAAAGTTTTTGCCACCCCGTCGATCCGTTCGGAAAATACTTTTGGTTTATATTCGAAACGTCCCCTTGCAACGTGCCCACCGTGTCGTTGAACGACTTAAAGCAATTCTCAACAGAACTCGCGGATCCTTTACCGACCAAGTCTTCGCACTGATTGATATATTCGTTCATTCGGTCGGGCGCGCTATACATCTTGAGTATATCGTCGCATAGGTTTTGGTTGTCCGTCGAATTCACGAGGTCCGTGTGTTTCAAATCGATTACGTAGTCGAACATATTCGTTTCGAAATAATACGTTTCGCCCGACAGCAAATGATTGAAAACGATCGGGTTCAATATGCTACAGACCTTCATTTTCGACAGAGTTTCCAACGTAAATTTCAAATCGCATCTATTATTGTGTTTATAATCCATCGTTAACGCTTTCAATTCGTAGATACCGGTGTCTATCGACGGTTTCGTCGATTTCATTTCATTGCATACGTGCCATACTTTTTCGCCGATAAAAACCATTTGATTTATCAAATACGACGGTTTGTTTTCGTTTGTAAACTGTGTTACGTAGTTATCGAGTAGAGATGTTAAATTTTTTTCACACATTGAACGTCTGTCGGCTGGTGTCGAAACTTTTGCAATAGCCTTTAGCACGTCCACCACCTGGCAAATGATTATTCTCACTACGGTTTGGATTAATATCAATTCGTATTCTACGACGGCCATCATGGGCATGAGATCGGTATTGTGGTATAATACTTTTTCAAAATCATAATTTAATCCTTCTATGATTTTATCAGTCTCCTCATTACGAACAACATCGGTAAAACTCTTAATGAAATATTCAAATGACACGTAATCCGTATCCAATTTGTTGACGATGTACCATCCATTGTTACCTCTCAATGGAAAAAAATGGAACACCTTGAGTTTTTCATCATCACATATACCGGAATATTTCTTTGGAACCTTGTTCTGCGAGCCGTTGGTCGATTGTTGATTTTTACCCGACTTTGAACTACCGTAGTTTTGAAACGGTTGACACTTTGCGATGCCGAAACGTTCCAAAAACAATTTTATTTGAGTCAGTGCGACGTTTAAGTATTTCAACCTGTCGATGACCGTAGCTTTGGGAGGTCCAACGTTGAACAGGAAAAAATTAAGGTCGGTAATTAGCGCGAAGTAAAACGCCAATGCTATTTTTACGAATTCGTGTTCTTTGAGCACTACGTTTTTGGTCAATTGTTGTAATCCTATTAACGTATTTATCATGGACGACAATTGAGCCAGTACCGGTGTGTACTGGGTTACGAGCTCCTCGTGGCATTCTAAAACAGAATTATCCGTAGTTTTATGGCGGCATAGTAGTGTGGACGCCACAGTAGTGAACATGGCCGATTTCTTAGCGTTACAATTGTCAACACTCTTGATAATTGTTTTCACTGTACCGTAAAGTATATTACAATACTCACATGACATGACGGTGTTAAACAAGTGCGCTACTTCGTATATATTTTTCTCGTTGACCGGCCATTGATAGGTAATTTGGGTCTTCTCCGTGTTAGACACTTTGAAATAATCGTTTATCGACGTTTCCCGGCCGTCCAGCAGATTTACTTTTCTAGAAACTATACCGTTGTCATTTGACAGGTGTTTGAAAAAATTATTCATGTTCTGCACCGTTGGAAGTTCCGCGTCTATCGAACACGGCGTGACGACGACGAGAACGAATATTGAAAAACACTTCATCGTATGGTTTAAAAAAAGTACACGTTTGAATTTACTTTGTGCTGCGACAAATCGTTCGTCGCATTACAGTTACCCGCCACATACTGCAGTCGCTATTGTATTTGTTGGTTTGTTTTAATTATTTTTTCTCAACTTGCACAAATATTTAACGAAAGATGTTGACTTAGTCTGATTTCAAATTAACGTTATACAACTTACAAACCATTGTTTTAAATAATTATTAAAATATCAATTATTTTAACCCGTGTAAAAAGTAGTGACAAAAATAAAGTTAAATGTTCATTGAAATAAAAGTAGAAAATTCATAAACTAGATTTTTTTTGTAATCGGTTTACTGTATAGATTATACTCGTAGAGTCAAAGAAAAATAAATAATAATATGCCACACGATAATAATTAATAATATATTAATAAAAACGTATTATATAATTTATAATATATATTTTATATTATTTTATCAAAAACATTTTCGTCACGTTTTATAATTTGTTTGTTTTTTTTTTTCAATCTGTTTATAAAACTAATGTATACTGATAAATGTTTTTATCGTTAACTCGTCGTCGCTGAGGTTAATTCCGAAATCGCCCAATGCCGAATCCATAAGGTTTTTGACTGGTCTGTACAGGTCACACAATATGCCGACGCTGAGTTTTAACGATTCGAAACGTTTAGAAATAGTTTCTATCTTGTTTGGAACGGAATCTAACACAATACCGGTATTTATCACTTCTCTTTTGATTACTTTGAGATATTTTTCCAGGTCTTCGGGATCGACCCCGTCGTATTCACTTATCACGATCACACCTCTGGCGATAATGTATTCCGGAACCTCGTACACGAACATGGGCAACTTCGAATAGACCGAACGCAGACATTCGCCTAGTGAATCGATGTCGTTCCGATCGAGTTTGTAACTGAAATTCACCATGTTTTGGACGACGTACTGAAGTGCGGTATAAATCAATGCCAGTATCCATTTGACGATAAACATGTGTAAATCGAACGCGTCCTGGAGGTTAAAAATTCGTTTCGTATAACACTCGTACACTCCGTGCAGCGTGTTTTCAGTACCGTCCCAGAAGAAAACGTAATCTTCCTCGTTCAAATGGTCGTGTTGTATTATTTCGGACGCGAATTCGACGAGAACATTAAAGTACTTTGCGTACGGTCTATTGGAGATGAGTTTAGAAATGCTAACGCTGTTTCTTTTTTTGTTTGATGTTAGCCGTCCTAAAACCGACGGCATATCGCCTATTTCGCAGTACATATTGTACTGAGTCCACATCGCATTTTGAAAATCCAACGTGAAACGCCTCAAGTCCTGTATACGTCGGGAGTTGATGGTTTTTTGAACTTTAATGTAAAACAATTCCATGTAACTCACGTTGTACCTGATATGTATATAAAGTTTTTGCCATCCCGTCGATCCGTTTGGAAAATACTTTTGGTTTAAATTCGAAACGTCCCGTTGCAACGTGTCAACCGAGTCGTCGAACGACTGAAAGCAATTTTCCACAGAACTCGCCGGTCCTTTACTGATCAAACGTTCACACTGATCGAGATATTTGTTTATTTTGTCGGTTTCTCTAGATATCTTGAGTATATCGACGCATAAGTTTTTGTTGTCTGTCGAATTCACGTGATCCGCGTGTTTCAAATCGACCACGTAGTCGAACATATTCGTTTCGAAAAAATACGTTTCGCCCGAGAGCAAATGATTCAAAACGATCGGGTTTAATACGCTACCGATCTTCAGGTTCGACATACTTTTCAGAGTAAATTTTAAATCGCATCTTTTCTTGTGACTATAATCCATCGTTAACGCTTTCAATTCGTCGATACCAGTGTTTATCGACGGTTTCGTCGATTTCATTTCATTGCATATGTGCCATACTTTTTCGCCGATAAAAATCAGTCGATTTATCAAATACGACGGTTTGTTTTCTTTTGCAAACTGTGTTACATAATTATCGAGTACAGATATTAAATTTTCTTCACACAACGAACGTCTGTCGACTGGTGTCGAAACTTTTGCGATATCCTCTAGCCCGTCGACCACTATGCAAATGATTATTCTCACTACGGTTTGGATTAATATCAATTCGTATTCTACGACGGCCATCGTGGGCATGAGATCGGTATTGTAGTATATGACTTTATCAAAATCGTATTTTAAGTCGGTCACGAAATTCCTAGTCTTAACATTTGATATATCTTTTGTATAATTGTTAATGAAATCTTCAACCGATCTGTAATCCGTATTGTTTTTGTTGACGACGAACCATTTATTGTCACCTTTCAGTGGGAAAAAATGGAACACCTTGAGTTTATCACATATTATACCGGAATATTTCTTTGAAACCGCTTTCCGCGAGCCGTTGGTCCATTGTTGGTATACGCTCGACCTTGGACTGCCGTAGTTTTGAAACGGTTGACACTTTGCGATGCCGAAACGTTCCAAAAATAATTTTATCTGAGTCAGTGCAACGTTTAAATATCTCATTCTCTCCATGGCCGCGGTCTTAGAAATGTTTACGTTGACCAGAAAAAATTTATTGTCGTTTTCTAGCGCGAAGTAAAACGCCAAAGCTATTTTAACGAAATCGTGTTCCTTTAACACTGCGTTTTTGGTCAACTGTTGTAATCCTATTAACGTATTAATCATCGATGACAATTGAGTCTTTACCGGTGTGTAATTAGTTACGAGCACATCGTGGCAATCGAAAACAGAACCAATAGTAAAGTTATAGCATAGGACTGTGGACGCTACGGAAACGAACATGGACGATTTCTTACCGTTACACTTTTCGACAGTCTTGATAATCGTTTTCACCGCACCATAAAGTATATCGCAATACTCACACGACATGACGGTGTTAAACAAGTGCGCTACTTCGTATATATTTTCCTCGTCCACCGGCCAATCGTCGTCAATTTTCATCAGCCCCGCGTTAGACACTTTGAAATAATCGTTTATCGACGTTTCCCGGCCATCCAGCAGATTTACTCTTCTATAAACTATATCGTCGTCGTCGGTGGCCAGTAGTTCCAAAAATGCATTCATGTTCTTGACTGTCGGAAGTACGGCGTCCATCGAACGCAGCGTGACGACGACGAGAGACAATATTACCAAAAACCTCATCGTATAGCTTAAAATACTCGTTTGAATTTTGACTTTGTGCGACGAGTCACCCGTGTGCCTGCACATACTGCCGTGGCCATTGTATTTGTTTGTGTTTGTTTTTTTTTTTCATTCGAGTAATAATTCACCGTCATTGACTTTTCTCGCCTTGCCCAAATATTTAACGAAAATTGTTGACTTGTCCCGATTGCACACTTACGCTATACAAATTACAACTATTGTTTTACCTTAGTTTTAAATAAATATTAAAAAATCTATCATTTTTACTCGCGGAGTGGGTATAATTCGTAATACAAATTTCTATATTTTTTCCATCATTAAGAAATCAATCTCAGTCATTTCGAATTCGAACGAAACCGACCAATGGCAACTTGATAATGAAATTACTTCAAATAAAATTGAACGTTAACGATCCTATGAAAAATCTCATATTGATTTGATTGACAACTCGAATGAATTAATATCGAATCGTAAAAATCTAAATATTTTTCTTAGTTATCGCGGCAGTTTACAGTATGCGTTTCGGGCGTTATAGCATATTTTCGACCGACTCTACACACATTGTACACATACGTTATTTTGATTTTTTCTATAAAATATTAAATCAACTCAACGAACATCGTCTTTAGCAATCCAACCGAAACATAACGTACAGGACGAAAAGAAAATTAAATACATAATATTATAATCGTTTTTCACTTACTTTTGTTTGAAAATCGACGATGTGATGAAGACGAGTCGCTTGTTCCACGAGAGCTTGTTGATTTTGTGAATTCAATAACGCGACGACGGTTAAATATCAGGACACGGTCGACTCCGAGTGCGCGAATGGTTGTCGATCTTTACCGAAACCGCGATAACGTAATACTATCTCTCGATCGGTTGACGGCAAAAACAATAGAGTCGATCCTCCTCTCCCCCTCCCCCTCCCACCATCTTCGTATTTTTTTTTTTTTTAATAAATCAACATGGAATTTCGTTTCGGAAACGGTCGAATATACACCGTGTACGCGTGATTAATAGGAACCGAACGAAAAACGACAATGTAATGATATACATTTGGCAGGTGGTATCGTAAATGCGGTATAATTTACACACACGATAATTCTATATCGTTGTTATTCCGAAACGAAATATCGCAGTCGCTTAAATATTTTATTACATGCAATAGGTATTGTCAAACTATAAACTGTCGTGTTCTATTATCATTATCATCATAATCATCATCATTTTTACCGCCTTAAAGTGATACTTAATGACCTCCTTATAAACGTCGTCGTGCACTTTAATAACGACGAATACACGTTGTTGCGGAAAACGTTGATACGCGGTCGAATTCAAAAACTTACAGACTTTTATTAATAATACGAATTTAAAATTCGTTTTTTCTATACTTGTTAAACCGACTAATCGAAGTGATCATAAATATTACACGCGCATATCAATCGCGATTCGTATTTATAGAATGGCAATAAATGTCGATCGATAATACGTTAAAACGACAGTAGGGACGGCGCCCCGGGCGTTTAACGTATATTTTATAATATTATAATCTCAATAAATCTCTTGTTTTTATTAATTTTAATCTCGCGCGAGTTGTAATAATTAAACAACGTTCCTCGACCGCGACGGTCAAACCGAAGAGTCGCGATGACGACGCGCAATAAAACCGACACGTGAACGGGTGGGGGGAAAAAGTCGGACGATCGAGAACTGTAATTTCGATTTATCAAAACACATTTAACATTCATGCGCATTTTACATGTTGGATAACGTCACGTGAGAAATACTCGCCGACCGAGAATAAAAGAAAAAGAAAAAAAAACACCCCCCCCCCTCGGCCTCGACGAAATTACATACTTTACACCGCGGGGGTACGGTAAAAAAAACGTTGTGAAATTCGTCGCGTGTGTGTGTGTGTCTTTTTACGCCGCGGCCGCGAGTAGAAACGATTAATAAAATATGGAAAATAATGATGTCGTTCCGCGGAAAAGTATTTATTCCACGCGATAAATTCTCGGATGTTCGATCGAGACTTCCGCCACCACGACGACGGGTGTTGTTTTTTTTTTTTCATATGAAAAACGCGCGTACGACGACGTTTGGTCTACGTTGTTTTTTTATTTTTCTTCCACACGAAACGTATTATGTTGCACGTTCGACGTGCAAATGAAAAATCGTATACATTTCGATTTATTTGAAAATCGTCACCTCTCGTCCCGTATTTTCGAGTGCAAGCATTTCGCGTGAATAACAGCAGACGAAATGTTAAACGAACTCACGTTAAAAATCTGTCGTTTTTTTCTTTTTTTCGATCGTCGTCGTAGTAAAATCGGTCAACTCTCTGTCCCCAACACGAGCGCCACGCCTTGCCCGGATAGACTCGGATTGTTTCTCCGATTTAGATGGCTGGGAAAATTTCTCTCTACAATAATAATCGACCGCCTGTTTTTCAACCAATTTTAACCGTTCGAATTTCATTATTTTATGCAACCGTCGTCGTCGCGGACATATTCAAGTGTAATTATCTAACGTTGTACGCGTGCACTGTTCGCATTCGATCGCCCACTTTGTGCCCACCCATAAGGCTCATTGCCGCCCTGCGCGTCGTTTTTTTTTTAATTATATCCGTCGTCAAAGGTTCGTCCGGTATTTGATTAATTATTATACGTACACGTCGAGGTTGTTCTTTCTTTTTTTCCTTCCGACGAGTAATAATTTATCATGGACTTCGACCGGTAATGTCTATCGTCGATTTACCCGCCCGGCATGTTGTAATTAAAATTTCACTCGGAAGCGTTTTCGCCCGTGTAAATACTATCAGTTGTAAAACAACCATCGAGTCAACAGGTTTCTCTCGTATTCATAGCGATTTCCGATTAGTGTCAGCAGGAGGCTTTCTCGAGGCTTTCTGTCAGACAGACAGAGAGTGACTCTCGAAACGATTGGAAATTCTCTACGCCTAGAGTCGTCCGAAGTGTGAGAAAGGACGACGATGGCCGCCGCGAAAGATTCCGTTTTGGACGCGAAGCTGATAAAATGGACGGGGTTGTACGACATTCTGAATCCCGACACCGCGACCGTCCTGGGCGTCAACGCCTATCACGCGGCGGGCGGTCTGGCGATCCTGTACGTGTCGGCCGCGACGTCCATCATCGTGGTCAGTATCTTCTTGTTGCATCACTCGTTGATCCTGTCCATGTTCTACGTGGGCTGCGTGATAAACATCTCGTTCACCACTTGGAAATTCTTCGTCGTCCTGTACCGGTCCCGCGACATATGGGCGTGCTACACGGGCGCCGCGGGCCTGGGCGCCATGTCCTATCGCGACTACGACCGTTCCATACACGACGGCTGGCGCGCCCGGTCGATCGGCGTCACGAACGCGTACGTGCTGACCACGGTGTCGTGCCTCGTCCTCTGGGGCATGTCTCCGTTCGCCCTGGAAAACAACGCGGTCACCATCGAACGTCTGGACGGCTCGCGCGGCGTTTACCGGCTCAACATTTACCTGCTGGTCGTCTTGGTCTCCGACCAGACGTACAACGACAACTTCGGCCTGTTCTACGCCGTCGAGTTCACGATATCCAACGTGTACGCGTATTTCGCCATAGCGTTCGACCTGCTCCTGTTGATGATGACGTTCGAGCTGTACGGCCAGCTGGAGACGATCTGCGACGCGATCGCGTCCCTCGGACACGGCGACGCGACCACGGCGGCGGCGGACGAGCAGCCGAGTGAGAGCGACGATTTTTTTCACGTCAATCGCCCACACGACACGACAATATTATTATTATCGAAATCGTTTACGCGATGTGTTTTCAAAAAAAAAAAAAAAAACAAAAAAATCAACAGTATCTCTCGTTAATATCCGGTGGTGGCCCCATTGCTAGGACAGAATTTTAATATAAATGTTGAAGAATTGTTTTTAAAATTAAATTAATTTAGTCAAATAATTAGGATGTGAATTCAATATGAAAACAGAATTACATATTTTCAAATTCTATACCCGGTAGAAGTTTTATACGCATTTAGTGATGAAAATTCGACTTGAACGACACTTTATCGAGTGAATAATAACATATTTTATAACTAAAAATAAACTTTCACGAGGTTTTTGGTTTAGTCGTGGGCCCGTGCGAAATCACACCTTTATGTTAATATCCTTACGATTGCATTCGTTTTAAAGGTGTCGGGAAAAAAATACTGTCAAAAGCGAATCGAGACAAAAGCGATGATTTAAAAGCGATACTCAGCGACCACCAACTCGTTATGAAGTGAGTAAACCTAATATTATTGACGAAATTATTAGATCGTTGAAACATAATATTATAATTGTGTTATACGATTGATTTATAGTTTGTAATTATAATTGGTGATTTTTTTTTTTTAAAGGAAGATGGAAGAATTTCTAAACATTTTTCGAGTAACATTTTTAATTCAAATAATTATTTCATCGAGTTCAATAATTATAATTTTATATGCCGGAATAATAGTAAGTCGAATAGAAATAAAACGATTGTTTTCTAATGTCATAAACACTATGATTATAATATCAAAAACGATTCGTTATTAACTTTCAATCGTTTAATTAGATTTAATTAAATTCAAAACATATCGGTCAAAGGGCTGACTACTTACTTATGGGCGGACGTATGTTTTAAAATCTCCGTCGAGATTCCATCGAGTGTTTTCTGATTTGAATTCAAACGTTTCTAATCAAACCGAACTCATTGAGTTTTGATTTGAAATTCAAATGAAACACGACGAAATTGTTCCTAGAGAAAAAATATAATAATATAATCATGCGAACACACACGCGCGCATTCCTATATGTTAAAATAAATAAATGATATTTTCGATGTTTTCAGAGTTTCGTATTTGAATCGAACGCCGACGATCGCGTGTTCGCAACTCTAATGATCAGTTTACTTCCGATTTATCTATTCCAACTGTTCATGACGTGTTATTTGTTCGCAACTTTAAACGAAAAGGTATTTTATAATGTAACTTTTAAACGTTTAACGCTTTGAACTCGATAGAACTGGTAACTATACTAATAGATGTATGCACAAGCGTTCGATTTTCAGTCGGCACAATATTGGCAGAGAATATGTTTTTATTTTATCTCTTAGAAAGAATCGATCATATTTGCATTGTACTGCAGTAATTGGACTGAAATGGATCTGAAAAGTAAAAAGTTGGTTTTGCTCGCCATGTACATGAATAACGCCAACCAACTGCAATTGAAGTTTTCAAATATCAGAAAAGTCAACTTGGAAATGTTCGCCAGCGTACGTATGATGATGAGTAAAAATCGAAATGAAAAATAAAAATCGAGCCGTAGGAAACGATTTATGTGGCGTATAGCGATTAAAAAAGTATCAGTAAATTATATAAAAGTAATACACACGTTTTTCTAACGTTTTCAGACGATCAACTTTTGTTATTCGGCGACGTCGATGTTATTAAATTTTCATCTGAATAAATCTGAATAGAACATTATCTCATTATCATTGACGTAGTAAACGCGGTGAGTAAATAAAGTATAGTCTAAAACTGAGAAACAAAAAAAAACCAACCATTCGGTTTTCAATTTCTACATGACCGTGACGAGCTCGATTTCAAAACACTATTTTGTTTCACATGCGATTTTAGATTCTCGGCGAAGCGACGACGACGACGACGTATATTATCATTTATTGTCGCGCACGTCTGACGACTTTTGCGCGGAGTTTTTCATATTATTCTACTAGAAGAGGCGCACAGAACAAGTTTGCTTCGCAACCGCATTGGACAAAATGCACGCACCAGGGCTTTCGCGCGAGCGATTAAAAACTACAGTGAAAAAAATAAATACATAAAACTATATTATATATTGTATACACCGCAAGTCATCGTTACCCCAGTCGTAGACGTTTAGAAACTACCGAATTTCCTATATTTTTTCAATGTACCGTCTATGAATATATTATAATATTCTATTGGTATCGACGTTTTGTAGTTTTTTCCAATTTTTTCACACTTTGGTTTTCACTCATAACTGCATCAAAAAAAAAAAATGCACGACAATTTTATTTACCTGTATATATTTACCTAGCGTATTATGTAAATCGTCTACTTTGTCCGACAAAGTTGTCAAAATCAATACTTAAAAGGTTGAGATACTTATAGGTCGTCACTATTTATTCAGCCTACACCGTTGAAATCTGCCCCGTCAGTTTGCACTATATTTTGGGACGCTTATTGTCCCAAAATATGATAAAAAAATTACACACACATGTTATAATTAATAAATCGTTATTTTCATTGAAATTTTAAATAATAATTCATCACACGTCGAAATACATAATATAATATCGGAATGAAAAAAGGTTAGGACCGCCCGAGATGGTCGCCCGAGTTTCGTTTTCAGTGTTATTAAAATAATTAATATTATTCCGAAATCGATATTATATCGTAAAGTTTTTCGTGCAAACAATGCAAGTCACAAAGTAAACACGGGGCTGCGTGATGGCGGTAATAATAAATTACGCTTCGCGAAGACGCGGAACGGATACTCGCGCTCGGAACGCGTTCTTCTTCGTTTCAGAGCTCGCGACGACGACACGTTCAATGCGAAAAGTTCACGCTTAGAAGGGCTGCAACAAAACACAATCGGTATGTACTTGAAATATTACGATTCGCCACGCGTTCGATTAATAATAATTACCATAATATCTCGTTCCACCGCGACGTTTTAATATTTTTCGCCGATTTTCTAGTTTCAATCGTAACGACACTGTAAAATATAAAAAAGTAAGTACTGAAATTCGAAATTATTATCAACACGTATACAATACCTATTTTGAAAATCGACGAGCCTCGTGGATTTCTGATAACTTCTCGATCGTTACGTCGCGCGACTCGCATTCCGACCGGTTTTTTTTTTCCCACAACAGCGTCTCGGATTCGTCTTCGCGACGACGTGATGGCGATTCCGCGGGATCAAAACAACACAATCACGCCGTGCCTATATATACGGGACAGAGTGAAAATATCAATATCAGAGTGTAATATCGGGGCGTTTGAAAATTCCGTACGATCTCACACGAAATACCCTCCTCCTCGTCACGCCACGAGCTATAACGTACAATTAAAAAAAAGTTTCTCGCATAATTTCTTTGACCTACTGCGTGTAATACAATTATTATTATCAAACCGAGTTTGCCGTTGCCATAAGTGACGGTGACGCACACCTAAACCGAATCGACGATGACCGAAACTATTAACCGAAGCGTTTACGAAAAACGAAAACAAAAATAACCCGACGACCAGTATCGGGACGGATCGTAATTTATTCATAATAATTCACCACGCGTTGTTATCAAATAAAACTCACCGCGGTGGAGCCGACCGGTATTTAAGGTTCTGCAACGTGGTCGGGGAACCTTATTACAATATCAGTTTATCCAGGCAAGGTTTTCTGATCCTTATATGTATATAAATTCCGTAGCTGTGGGTCGATTGTCACATGTGAGACGATTTCTAAACAATAATACTTTCAATTTGATTCATATGTCTAATGTATAATAATTATATATACAAATTATTAAATAATAATTATAATAATACGTTACTAAGGTTGGGATGGCTGATTGTAGTTGGTCGAGTCGTTTTAATATCATATTCTATATTTTGTGTAGTGGTTGCAAAGTGTTTAGTGTAGGGTTGCCATATGTCCCGGATTTGCCGGGACACTACCGGTTTTGTAACTTTTGTCCCGGTGTCCCGAAGAAAGGCCTCGGGACACAAAAATGTCCCGGATTAATATTTATAGTTGAGAAAATAACAATTTATTTTTATTACGTATATTGAATGGAATACGTTAATTTTGATCTATTTTTAATTTCCACTGTTGCGTAATAAGAATAACTAATATCATGAATTTATTATTATCTAATCTAATCTAGTGGCGTGGTAGCATGCATTCAACAAGATAAATTGTTGAAAAAAGAACACAACTCGTCCAAATATTCAACTAAACAAGCCGAAGACAGTTTAACTTTATCTGAATAACTAATTTTTTTTTTATCAAAAATTTGATTATAATAATAAATTAATTAATACACATTTTTCAGTATTTTTCTTTCGAAATATTTAAATGGAAAACATATTCAATGATAGAATGATAGAATCCTGTTACAAACTAAATTTAGGACGGGGAAATTAAAGAGATAGGTTAGATCTAGGAGTTTCTAGATTAAGGAATTTGATACTAATATTTTTAAAAATATGTCCCGGTTTTCAGTAATAATAATCTGGCAACCCTAGTTAAGTGTATAAATGTATAATTTAGTCGAAGGACGTAACGAATGTTATACAGTTTCGAAACTGTGAACCCTCTAAACCACTGGTTCCCAAACTGGGGGGGGGGCGTGTACACATTGCTGGGGAGGCGCAAGAAGTTATTACGAAATACAATTTTTATTGATTAAATTATTTTTATTTTAAAATGTAGGGAAAATATGAAAAATTATAATTATTATCATCAATAAAATTGAATTCATCCCGGATATTTTATAATTTCTTCGTAAAGTACACAATAAAGTGATATATTTTTCACGTTATAGAAGGTGGGGGGGAGGGGCGCGAGAGTTTCGAAAATATACAAAGGGGGGCATAGAATAAATACGGTTGGGAACCACTGCTCTAAACCGATATGAATATTTTAAAAGAAAATCATCCACACAGATACTCGCCATGTTGGACGACTCGAGAGAGGACAACTACGTGTTCAACTTCAAGCTGTCCAAGTACGTGGGCCTGTACCAGGTGCTGAGCCCGGACACGGCCACGGTGTTCGGCCGGAACGTGTACCACGTGGCGATCGTGTCGTTCGCGGCGCTCATGTTGGCCGTGTCGCTGCTGTTCCCGGTCGGCCTGTACCACCTGATGAACGACATGACCGCGTTCATACTGTACATCGGGTGCATCGACAACTTCGTGTTCTCGTGCTGCAAGGTGATCAACATCCTGTACTACGTGCGCGACATCTGGGCGTGCGTCGAGGTGACCAGCTTCGACTTCATGCGGTACCCGCGCTACGACCGCCGCCTGTTCCGCAAGTGGCGCCGGCTGTGCGTGCACGTCACGTACATATGCTCGTCGCTCACGTTCTTCGCGCTGGTGTGCTGGAACTCCAGCCCGCTGGTGCTCAACGACACCATCATCCGCATCCGGAACCACGACGGCACGTACAACAGGTACCGGCTCAACGTGTTCAACGTGTACGTCATGGCGTCCGAGAGCGCGTACAACCGGCACTTCAACGCGTACTTCGCCCTCGAGACGGTCATCGGCGTGTGCTTCACGTACTTCACCGTCATATTCGACATATTCATGATAACCATGTGCTTCGCGCTCACGTGTCAGCTGGAGACCATATGCGACGCCATCCGATCGCTGGGCCACGCAAGCGCGAAACGGCTCGACGACCACGACGACGACGAGGACGAGGACGAGGACGAGGAGGACGACGAACGCACGAGTACGTTTGTTATTCGTGAAATCTCGTTTGTCTGCGAAAAGCCCGAAAAATTAGACGGTTTCGAAAATCTCGTGGTCCTGCGTCGGCCGCGATTATTTTATGATTAAAATACGTAATAACTGCTAGTGTTGCACAACGATAGGTTTTCAATTATCGATATCGAATCACATAATATCGATATCGATATCAATATACGATATAACGATACGCGCGACGATGGACTTGTTTTTTATTTAAAATTATACCATCGGTATCCACTTTAAAGCCTAAAATTGACATAGACGATCGACGGAAATAACGAGACTGAAATTGTATTGCGATATAATAATATGTTCATTATGAGGGCTTTATCGTGTTATAGTATTGCTTATCGTATAATATCGTTCTTTCATATTGATTTACTGTCAAAACTTAAATAAATAGAAAATAGAAAATAGAATGAATCGATTATCGATGTACTTTCAATAAATTAGTCACATCGATATCGGTAAAATGGTTCGATACCGATATCGATATCGAAATATACGATATCAATGTGCATCACTAATAACTACCATACCCGAGGCCCGCGAAGCGATTTTTAATGGACCCGCACACAAATGTGGTTAATTTTTGTGTTTTATATATTTTTCATATGATTTTCAATATTATTCGATTCGTTTCTGTCTTTATAAATAAAATATAATCTAATCGTTAATATAGTTAATGCTTATACTATATCAGTTTAAATTAGTACTATTATTTATAAAATTATTATTATTATCTAGCCGGAGTCGAAAAACTAACTAATAAACTGCAGGCAGTGGAAATCGCATTAATTTACAAATTTACAATTTTTATACTCACATTTCCGTGTAAAATAATCAAATATAATAGCAATACGATATAATTATTATTTATTAGTATTATATCATGTGATGAGCAAAAAAAATATGGCCCGAACGGTTTTAATAAAAGGTTGCCGACCCCTGGACTATACGATTGATTTAATCGATTACGATTGTTTTCAATAGCAATTTATTAAAATTATAAAATATCTTTAATAATGGAAAAAAACAAAATAAAAAGTGCGCTTTTTCTACCCGACGATGAATTTTATTCGAAACCGGCCGCGTGTAAATATTTAAGCACTTTACTATTCTTTTACATAATATTTACTCCTAAGACAAGTCTTATTTTTTATATTTCATTTTTTCCATTATTAAAGATGTTTTATAATTTTAATCAATTATATTGAATATTTAATAATATTATTTGTTATTATTATATGAGTGGATTAACCTTCAAGCAAATTTTATTTACATTTATTTTATTATTCTTATTTTTCATTATATTTTAATTGTTTAACCCAAAGTAATCGAATTTTTATTATTATATTATTGTTAATTTTGCCATCACGTGTCAGACATACCGGTGTTACAGTTAATTAGTTTATTTACATTTTTTTTTACAATACCTTATTACCCCGATAATCATACAATAAAGATAACCGAATATTTTCGTTCTATAATAAAATAAATGTTTACTTATCGGAAAAAAAAATAATCGGGAACATATACGTTACTAGGTAACGATTTGAATAAATTAAAAATTAATCATAAATTAGATGTAAAATAAAATCGAGAAATTTTAATAATGAAAATTAATTCGTGATTAGTGATTACAAACCAATACGTTTTTTAATTGTAATCAATATACTATGATTAGATTATTATTTTAATCGTTCGATTTTTTTTTGCAATTACATTATTTTTAGAGTATTGATTATAAAATAAAACTGTTATCGTTAATCATTATAATTAGATTAGAATTCGCCCAACGATGTATAACGTTCGAGTATAGTAAATAAAACATCGTATGCAAATTGTATTTTCGAATGTGTCGTGCATTCGGAATTCAAATCGAACGGTTAGGTATTTAACGGTTTTTATTTAAATAAAAATAAATCTGTTCAGGTATCGATAAGGCGGCGACTTTCGAATCGAAACGCCGAGTACACGACGATTTAAGACAGATACTTTCGGATCATCAAAACGTCATGAGGTGAGAGCTTTACGATTGAGACACGTTCGAAATCAAACCCCCGTCGAAAATACGCCGCCGATATTACTACTAATCACAAAACCATTTATCGCGACGCGTTCGTTCGATATATTTTACTCACTCACGTGATACAAAAAAACTCACCGATGTTTTTCTCTTTTTTTTTCGACAGTAAACTGAGAGACTATTACAACATGGTTCGGAACATAACGCTGTCGCAAATTTTCGTGGCGTCTAGTTCACACGTGTTCATCTGGTTCATCGCTGCGATGGTGAGTCCCGGTACAATCGCCCGCGCGCTCAATCATGTTCTCCCGCAACTATAGCCCTATAATAGTCGAAGAATATTTCTAATTATTTTTAATCGCGAAAGTCACGACACGACGCGTAGAGGGGAAACCTTAGCCGAATTATTTCACAAAACGTTTCTTCTAGTCGAAAAGACAGACGTGAAAATAAACACCTCACCTGGAGTCTGACAAAATCGCCCCGACTTCGTATAGTTTATTTATTACAACCAACGCTGTGATTTCAGAGTTTCGACGGAGGCGAAGCGAGAGATTCCATCCTGTCGATAAAGCTGTTCATCGTACTTCCGGTGTTCACTTTTCAACTGTTCATGACGTGCGTTTTGTTCGGCACTATAAACGATAAGGTAACCCGGTCCGCAAACGCGACAGATAATTACTATTATGAACAATATTATGACGATATTGTTTCTGTTTTTCCGATTTTTGCCGTTTAGAAAGACGAGATGGTTTTCGCGCTGTACAGCAGCAACTGGACCGAAATGGACATGGAGAGCAAGAAAATGATCCTGTGCGCCATGAATCTGAACAACGCCAACAAGCTGAAACTCAAGTTTACCGACACGAAAATCGTCAATCTAGAGATGTTTTCACACGTACGTGAAATCCAACGCGCGATCCCATTTTATTTGTGTCGATATAGCACGCGAAAACAACTTTCGAAGGCATTTCCCTTTTTTTTTGTTTCGTTTGGTTTAACTACTCTTCAATGTTTCACGGGAGAAATAATAAGCCAAGTTTAATATAGTATGCACGGACGATGAACATTTTACAAAAATATCATCACTACTGAGATTAAAAAAAAAACCATAAACTCCCTCGAAAAAAATACCCGAACAGGGGCAGCAGCGCTCGCGTTAGCGCAAACGGTCGGTTAATTTGCGCGTTCGACCCTAGTAATACGATGAGAATTTCGAAAACCGATTCGAATCCGTGTCTTTGCGTCTACTCGAGATCCATTTACACTCTGGATTTTGAAATTTTCAAACGTCTACTATTTGAATTCGGTTCAGTTTTCAGAAATATCATCACATTATTAGGGGTCGAACGGTACACGATTAATAATTGATATCGGATATACGTACTATAATGTCTGTGTGTGTTTTTTTTTTTTTCACAGACGATGCGACTTTGTTATTCGATATTTTCAATGTTGATAAATTACAATAAAAACAAACAAAAATAAAACGCGACGACTCTGTAAGCGAAATATAGAAGAAGAAAAAACATCGTAGAAACATCAACACGCTCGTAGTCGTTTTCGCGTTACGATAGTAGTTGCTAAAACGAACAGAAATATGTACGATAATAATTATTATTACAACACGCGTCTCGGTATAGCCTTCACAAATCGACGACGACAACGTTTGTTACTCACGCGCACCACAAGCCCACAAGAGTTCGAGAAAACGGAAAGGATTCGTTTTTTTCTTTTAATGCGTTCGACGGGGACATCTGTTCACCTCTAAAGTCAGATTTCAAAGATGAGCATCGTTTCGGCGGCCACCACGTGACAATGTATATTTATTGTTTTCGCACTGCAGTTCAAACCGTTGGCGATCGGCCGTTTATAAATATATATAATATATGAAAGTTCGTCTAAAAAATGTCAAAATAAAAAAAACGTACGACGTACGATTTTATTCTTTCGAAACTTATATATTCGTTAGACATACCTTTTTGCGAAAAAAAAAAACGCGATCCTTTTTTTGACGTCTGAAAAACACCGAGTTCGTCTAGGGTTTCGATGACGAGAACGCACACGTTATTAGCCAACACAAAGGGTTCCCCACACACGACGTTATCCACTGATTTCCGATCGATCTTCGTTCGCGATTCCCGACAACCCTCCCCCATCGACGTCTCAACGGGCGCCGTTTACCTATTGAATTAGTCGGTTAAACAAATAAAAATAAATTTAAAAAAAAAGTCACTTATCATTGCGTGGCTGCTGCTTCTCTTCTCGCAGTTATTCCATATATTGAGCATAACGTTGAATAAAATTGTTTAGTTGTTTAATTGAAAAAACGTAGTTTTCAACGTTCCGAGCGCGGACGACGACAACAGCAACAATATAAGAAAAACACTCGGAGTGTGCAAATCGTAAATAATATTTCATGAACTTTATTCGAATTGTATAATTAATGTACGATACTATTACATGGTGGAAAAAATGAATTCAATAATTTGTTGGTAAATGTACATAAATAAAAAACGAAAAAACGAAAAAAAAAAAAAAAAAAAACAACAAAAAACGAATTAAAATGTTTTAAGTTATATAAATTAGTTAATACAATACTCATAGTTTTAAAATCGTACAAAGTGTCGAGCGATGCAAAGTGTCCAAGGCGAAAAGATATAATATTTTTCCTCCGTTCGTGTTGATGATAATAATCGGTGACTTTTCGGGTCTTTTCATTGGGAAAAAAAGAGAAAAAGAAACGGCTCGTCGAAAACGCGACGGTATAATTAAACTTTTTTTCTTTTTTTTCTATCTTTCGCGAAACGATTGACGTTAAACTCGCGTTCCGATCGGGACGACGACGACGACGACGACGACGTAAATATTGTAGACGCGATTTACCGATATTTATAAATATATACGATTTATTTCTTTATTTCGGCGTCGGAAAATAACGAAACACACAAAATCAATAAATTAATCTCGATCGATCGATCATTCCCGCGGGAGTTCAGAGAGAGAGAGAGAGACTGCTGCCGACGACACTCTGTACGATAATATTATAATAATAATAATAATAATAAAGCAACAGAACAATCAACATTTTACATAATGACAATATCTTATATAATATATATTATGTTTTTTTATTTACAATATATATTTTTCACGAAAAAAAAAAAACGAAAAAACAAAAAAAATCTATGTACAATATTTCTCTATAAATTAAAAAAAAAAAAAAAAACGACGACGCTGGGCGCTAAAATTTAGTTTTTTATGACCGATATAAAGAAAAGGAAAAAGAAAAACGGAAAAAAAAAAAAAAAACAACTCGTCAAGCTCGTGTATAGCTCGAAGGTAATAAATAGGATAATAATAATAATAATAATAATGGATAAAAATGGTATACGACAATCTAATAATGTATAAAAAAAAAAAAAACGTGTGTAAAAAGGATAATAATGATAAATAGTTGTTAATATACGTTTAGAAAAATATACAAAAAGCTCATGGTACATATTTTTTTATTTTTTTTTTTTTATATTTCCTCTAACTAGGTGTGTGTGTGTGTGTGTGTGTGTACGGGTAATCGCTAAATTTTGTAAACCACCCACTACAATACATTCTAAATAGTTTATCAAATTTTTTTTTTTTCATTTTTTTTTTTTTCATATTTTTTATATTTTTCAAAGAACGCGAACGAGATACGCGTGTGGTATACGTTTTTTTTTTCTTTTTAGGAAAATCTATAGAAATTCGAAGAAAATTCTGAACGAATATATTATTATTATTACGCGAATCGCGACGCATCATTTCCGCCCGCGCGACCGACGACGGAGACACCGAGACGCGGGGCGCGTCCGATTTTGACCGACTTTTGGTCCCCGTAGTTGAAAAAAAAAAAAAAAAAATCTAATACACATCGCACAGGAGAGAATATTATGAATTATTAATACCGTACCTAACGCAATAAGTGTGTGTGTGTGTGTGTGTGTTTAAAAACGCGCGATTAAAATCAAAAAAAGGAATCGATAGACGCGAAAGAGAGAGAGATAGAGATAGAGAGAGAGAGAGAGAGAGAGAGAGAGAGAGATAGAGAGAGATAGATAGATAGAAAAAAAAAAACAAAACACGTTGGCCAAAACTTTGGGGCGGGTTAAACGCCCCCACCCCTCCTACTACTATTAATTATTATTATTCGTCGATAAATTATTTTTCACAGAGACTCGGGTTCGCGAGGCGGACGGGGTCGAAAGAAAAAAACGAGACGAAGAGGTGTTTTTTGATCGAGAAACCCCAACTCGATTTCGAGTCGGTCGGAAGAGATATTATTAATCAGGTGTTTTCGAAGCGCACGTTTTTACGATTCGAAACACATCGGTCAGGTCACGCGCGCGGTGTGCATCACCACCACCCAACCGATGCGCACATTGTTATTGTTTTTTTAGTTTTTTTATTTTATTTTTTTTTTTTTATATAGTCAAAGTCTGGTACACGTCTCGGATGCGCAGGGGGTAGAGGGAGGGAGAACGAAACGATAATTTCGCGGCCGACAAACAGAGTATACCCGATTCGTTAGTCCAGTCGAGATACGACCCCCTTTTTTTTTATTAGACTCGCAGACTAGAAAATCTACGTATAGTTTTTTTTAATTTTTCATTCTAACAATATACATTTTACACGGCACGTCAATGTCTAATAATAACGAACTCTCTCGGTACGAGACGGGCGGCAACGAGAAGAATTCACCGAGTACAGTAATACTATTATATTATATAATATTTACTTTTAACGTTCATTTACCTCGTTGACATTTTCCGTACGGGTTTGGGTCGCAGAGATTTTCTCACCGCGCGCGGGAGAGTAGTCCCTCTCGGGCGGTTTCGGTCACAAATGCACATTGTTATCTTTGTTTTGTTATTTCCCCGTTACTCGATGATAAAAAGCGCGTACACACTTCGGGACACGGTTAGTGAATACGCGTAATTCTTCTTTTCGTATCGCGCGAGCGCCGACGACGACGGTCGTAGTTTTCCCGGGGTGTTTTCTCACAAGTTAAATTTCACCCTGGTAATTGAAAAAACAAATGTTCCAAAATAATAATTATAAAAAATAATAATAATAATAATAAAACGAAAAAAAAAAAACAAAAACGAAAAAACAAAACAAAAAAACCTATAACTCGATATAATATTTATTATATTGACGTCAGTCTTTTGCGCAGATGAATCTGTTTATTATTATTTATTATTATTATAATTATTATTATTATTATTATTATTATTATTATTATTATAAATCTAATTTCGAAAATGTCTCAAATTATTGACTCTTTGTTTCTCTCGTTGTCGTCGCAACTACTGTCCGCACTGCTCCCGACGTCTTTACAAATCTGCATCTCGATCTCCGCGAGCCTGTGGTCCATGTCCCATCGCTGTTGCGTGACTTTCTTGTTGAGGTACAGGTTTTCCGTTTCCACGGCGATCAGACGCTCCTGCAGTCGGTTGATTTCCGCTTTCAACGCGGACACCATCGAAGCGTCCGTGCCGCCGCCCGCGCCTGATTTTCAAACACACAACACAGACCGGTTACAAATCGATCGGCAAAAACGTTCGAAAACGATTCTGAGCAGACGAGGAGAGCCTAAATCTGTGTTTACGCGGTTTACGATTATTACGAGTTATTTATGGTGTTTTTTTTTTTTTTTAAACCACCCGGGTTTGAGGAAACAACAGAAGCCGCGACGATATTAATTTTTTATAAACAACGTCAGGGAACAGAGAAAAACACGTTGGGAATTTCGAGTATGAGTAAAACACAATCGTTACGATACAGAATCTACGAGCCGACACGATGATAATATTTACCCGAAGTGGTGGCTGGATTTTTTTGAGCGTCTTGAACCCCGTGTTGGTGGTGATGTTCTTGGTCCAACGAGTATTTACTGGACAGTGGCGATTCCAACGTGGCCGCGGCGTTAGACCTGAAACATCACGTCGTGTTCGTATACATCGAATTATATAGTTTATTCTACGATGACACTGGCGACCAGAACTTTCACTTCGTACGACGTAATTGGCGACGTGACGCGGTTTATTATTATTATATTATCGTTGAGGCATAAATAACGAGAGCGATTCTCTCGGAACAGAGTTTTTAGATTTTTAGTTTAGAACACGACCTACACCCCGCGCCGCCGCCACTGTTTTACCTGAAACTGGGACTCGCGGTGGGACTGAACGAAGACCTGTTGTGGATGTTGTTGTTGAACGTGGCCACCGGCCTCAATAGGGCCTCGCTGGACTGCATCCACATCTCTTCTTCTACTTTGATTTGGCTTTCCACGATCCCGGGAGTCGACTTGCAGCGTCTCCCGACGAGGCCTGCGAGAATAATAATAATAATAATAATAAAAACACGAGGTGGACGGGGGGGGGGGTTTAAAAAAAGTGTTGTATTTCGACCGACCTTCCAGCTTGTCGTCCGGGCTCGGGTCGGTCTTGTACTTCTCCAGCCGTTTGGTCGCTATCGCCTCGAGCCTGATCCTGGCCGTCGGGTATTCCTTGAGCACGTCCCACATGTCTTTTTTCGACAGCACGAACAGGTCGCTGTAGCCCACCGATCGAACCGAAGCGGTCCGTCTGTTGCCTGCGGACAAACAAGTATTATAATCGAGAAAAACGAACATTACGAAAAAATCTCGGCGAACAGAGGTGCGCGTGTTTTTCATTCGAAATACCAGTTGTAAATTAATTAATTCGATGGTTTCGATAAGTGTTCCTTATTCGGGAGCGAAAAATGGTTACGACGATAAAAATATATAATACCTAACCCCTCAAAATATGCTAAAAAATGACGCGTCGAACGAAAATTCGTAATTGGATTATAGCATCGAGTGTAATAATTATTCGAGTTTGTTATAATATACGTACATATAGCTGATTCCGCGATTTTTCGGCCGGTTCGATGAAAACATGCGAACGCGTCGACTTTGAGAGGGTGCTAAATTATTATTAAAATACATTATCGCGAGTTCTCGGTAGCGCTGTTGTGCGGTGTATAAATACTTGGCGGCTTGGCGAATTACTCGAACGAGGGCGGTGTGTGTCGATTATTGGAGTTAAAAATAAACCGAATTAAATCAACGGCGATTCGAAGAACTCGTGGGGACCGCCCCGAGGGTGGAAAAAAAAGATACGCCGACGCGCGTAAAATGCGCGTAAAAATCGACGGATATATAAAGAAATTCAATCGGAAATGTTACGCGCGTTGAAAAAAGCAAGTGTAAATGGGTTTTATTTTCGGTGACAAACATAATAGAGATGACTAGACGATCGAAACGCGCGAATAGTTTTTACCGATGTGCCTATATAGGTATTCGCTTACCCGCCGTGCCCATGTTCAGTATACTGATTTCTCCGAAATAAGACCCTGCTCGGAGAACGGCCAACACCGACTTGCCGTCGTCGGTGACCACTTGCAGTTTGCCCCTGCTGACTATGTACATCTCTTTGCCCACCTCGCCTGTAAAGAAAACCCAACGACAACGGATTATATTATATTTTGATTTAGATTGTTTTCACGCGCGACGCGTACCTTTTCTGCAGATATAATCTCCGGGCGAAAAGAGCACGGGCCGTAGTTTCAGCACCAGTTCGCACAGGAATCCCGCCTCGGTGTTTTGAAATATTTCCACCCTCTTCAGCGTGTCCAGGTGCACGTTGATGGCGATCTCGGCTTTGAGTTTGTCTGCGAGACGACCAGACAATAACCAAACACATTAGTATGAAAAATAGCGAAACGAGACGGAAAAAAAATCGTATTACAGTCGACTCCGCTTTATTGGGACACATCGGTTGCATGTTATTTTGTCCCAATAAAGCGGTTGACCCAATAATCCGAAATGAAAAAAAAAAAAACATACAAATTTATTGAAAAACTGATTTTTATTGTATCTATTGCCGTTGATTGTGGTTCAAGTAAATTGTCTTCAATCTTTTCTAAAATGTAATTGACCAGTGTTGCTCTATACTTAACCTCTAAATTTTGGATAACACCCATGTCTAAAGGCTGAATTAGTGACGTTGTATTAGGTGGTAAGAACTCAAGCTTGATGTTTTTCAAAGATATATTAGGATGGGCAGTACAGTTGTCTAAGACGAGGCATATAGCCTTTTTTGTTTTGTCCAAATCCGTATCCCAACGTTGCAACCATTCGATAAAAATGGCCGAAGTCATCCATGCATTTTTATTTGAATGAAATTGTTGAAAACAACGTGGTTTTTTACGTGATCTATTAATATACTCGATAAAAATATCCCAATTATCCGGATTCGTGGCCCAGATAAGCGTTGAACGTTCACCCTACAAGTATACATTTGTTTTCGTAATTGAAGAATTGTCCCTATTAAGCGGTTGTCCTTATTAACCGGTGTCTCTATTGAGCGGATTCGACTGTATATTGATTAGAAGAATGAAACGGTAAAATTACTGTAGGCAGAAATGGCTTGTCGGTATCGTTTTTCGTGCCCACAAATGATGATTTGGACGGAAATGGTTCCAAGACGGTTTTGTTTCTCCCCACGACTCGGCGTTAAAGTCGTACGCGCGCGCAAACGGTATAAATGATTATGCACCCCCTCCCCCCGCATAACGTTCTCGCGAATTATTTCCGTCCGCGAGACCCTCTGCGCGTCTCGCCGTCGTTTTATTTAATATTAAAACACTTTGTATCTGTTGGTCGTACAGAGAGCATAAGCGAGTCGCGGGGGCCGGGGCAGTTATAACAAAACGCGATGTTATTGCGCGCGCGCACACACAGTGAGTAGGTAGTACGACGACGTTATTACGCGAGTTTTTAATTAAAAACAAAGTAACGAATTTCATAACTACCCGGTAAACAGCTAATGGCTTTTTCTTCGTCGGAACACTTTTGCGTTAACCAGAGGTAGTCGAACCATTTGATCACTTTGGTCTGCAAATGGGTGGGCACTCTTCTCATCCGCATGTACGTTTTGACGCCGTCCAATTTCGCTAAACACCGATGGCGGCGGAAAAAAAGAAAAACGAAATCAATTAGTCATGAATAAATACGCCCTGCGGATACCGCGCGCGCGCGATAGATTCATTAAACAATATCCGCATGATTATCCGTTACGCGTGTGTGACGCTCTAGTAAGTGATAACGTCACAATATAATATTGTTTGACAAATCTGTGTTCGACACTCGTCGTCGTCGTCGTCGTCACCGTACGATATATTATTATACGTGTATTATAATATTATTTATATTATATACCTAACGGAATCCGGTCCGGCTCCGTCCGCGAATTCCAATTATTACTCATTACGATAAAACAATATTATTATATAACTACCTAATCTAATAATATTATTATTAAAATATGTTTCAATATAGTAGTAAACAAGAACGTATAATAATAATAATAATAATAATAAACCTAATAAGCGGAATGCGTCAAGTAGGTAAAGACATATAATAATAATATGATTATTATTCGTTACGTTAATTTTTTTTTTGTCGTGTATACTTGTTGTAAGCGCCGTTATACGCGGGGTTATACGAGCATCATGCTTGAAAATCTAATTCGGGTATTATAATACATCAATATAATAATAATAATAATAATAATAGTAGTAATAATAATAGTAATAATAATAATAACGATAGTATGGTGTATGTCAAAGTTTACGTC
The DNA here is from genome assembly GCA_948098885.1 of Drepanosiphum platanoidis. Classification (NCBI taxonomy): domain Eukaryota; kingdom Metazoa; phylum Arthropoda; class Insecta; order Hemiptera; family Aphididae; genus Drepanosiphum; species Drepanosiphum platanoidis. The sequence goes on from OX402541.1 coordinate 6,695,553, forward strand.
ACGTGTCTAATACGAATAGAGTTCATAAACGAGACAATAATATAGAGAAGATAGACAATAACAGCAATGTGTGTGTGTGTGTGTGTGTTGTGTGAGCGTGTTTTACGTAATAATAGTAATAATAATATAGAGACGTTTACATTCGCATTCACAATATAATAATTAATTTACGTATAGAGTATATAATATAATAGTAACAATAGCAATAATAAATAGTAATACGGTTTTCCTTGTCGTACGAAAAACAAAAAAAGAAAAGAAAAACAAATCAAATAAGATAAAAGAAACGAAAAGAACCGGGCTGTCGTCCAATAACTAATAATGATAAACCGTTCTGCCCGTACGTTAATACGTCGTATATATTATTATAATATAATATTATGTAATCTATCGTTTCGCGCGCGCGTCGTTTACGCGGTTTCTGCTTTTCCGGTAAACGACGACGACGACGACAGTGGCGGACGATCGGAAGCGATCGTAGTCGTAGACTACCCACCACCGGTCGCGGAGAACGTAAAAACGAGAAAAATACTTTTAACAGCCGAACGAGGGGAAGAATATCCCTTATATAAAGCAGACCTGTTTGTATATAATAATAATTAGAGAATATACGCGCGGCGTGCCGATCGAGAGGAAAAGGAGAGAGCAGGACGATTTACACGCGCAAACGTATATATAATATATGAGTGTGTGTGTGTGAGTGTGTGTGTGTGTGTGTGTATTGAGACTGGCCGTTAATCGAACCGTAAAACGTTAGCAGTAAGACAAATATAGACATTAAGAGCGAATTATCGTTTTGTCGGAGTTACGAAAAACACCACAGACGGAGGCGCCGCGCCGGTGGATTTAGAAAGCGCGGCCTACAAACAATAACGATAATATTATCCTCACAGATATTGGTGTGGCGAGGGAAAAAGAAGAGAGAGAGAAAAAAAAAAAAAACGATTGCGAAACGAACAACCGTGGGCTGGAGAACACAACACTGGACGACAGCTCGAGATAAATACGGTTATAAACAGCAACAATTCAAATAGGTTTTTATAAACATTACATGTCTTTACTTACATTGAGCAGTACCATCTGCAAAACAGAATTTTACATGTTAGTAAAGAGTTAATTGAAGTACAGGTGTATTACACATGGGTTACCTGTTATTATATTATTATCAGAGCCGGGGGCGCAAAAATCCAAAAAAAAAAAATTCTAAATTCATTTAAAACACGAGCACTATAGTATTTTTATTATCATATGATTTTGTTGGTTCAAAAGTTTTTTTCTATTCTTATTAAATATTATTATAACATAAGGACGTTTCGATAAAAATATAAAACAATTAACGTATTTTGTGTGGGAGGGGGTACAAATCTACGAGGGCGGAAATCCGTAAAACAGCCGGAAGCGCCGACGAACTCGCGCTACGGCTCTGATTATTATGGTATCGGTCGCGTTCAGTGTGTAAAAAAAATGTAATTATAAAAAAAAGTTTTGATTTTCAATCGTTTACACTATTCTCCGTCGGGTTTACGATGTTATATCGACGCGTGAAAAATACAAACGTCTCGCGCGCGCACGACGTGTCCAAGTGGCGCGATATTTTAGCGAGGCTTACGACGGGGTAGGACGGATGGATTTTAACGAGAAAGAGTCGTTTCTCCCGAGCAGAAGAGACTAGAGAGACGACTCGACGACGGACGGATTCGGCTTTCGGAATCCTTATCGCATCGAATAGATCGATCGGTTCGCCACTCGCGAACGATAGTTTACCGACCGTCCAACGCGTAATCGTAATATCCGACGGATTGTGCGACGGTATCGCGGGGAAAGGTTTTTTTTTCTGGCCGGAGGGAGATTTTCGCGCGATTTTAGTCGACTCGTCGCAAAATCGTCTAGCCGAAAATAACGAAACGGTAAAACACGTACACAAATCGAACTACGTGTCTTTTGAATACGAAATGGAAATGGAATAATAATAATATGTCATTAACGAATTTCTAAAACGGCGGCGTGTCTTTTACGCGCGCGTTTCTACGAATCTATCCACGTCTATTTACCCGCCGTCTAGCCGATATATTTTACCGGTCGCTCGTAGAACAGTATGATAATATAGGTTTAATTAAACGCACTCGCCCGGTTTGGAATTCCGCGATCGAACCGGCGCGGCGGCGGCGCGACGGTGAAAAAACGGAAACTACGTCGCTGGCTCTCGTTCGTCTGCAAATCATTATTTCTACTATTATTCCAATTTACATATTTTATTGTCAATCTCCGCGTAATCGCGTAGTTTGCCGGAATCCGGTGCGGCGGCGGCGAGATGGCGTTTTGTGATGATAATAATAATTATCGTACGTATTATATACGGGCACTACCGCGCGCGCGGCGTATTGTATTGTTATTACAGACGAGAGCGAAGCGAGCGCCGACGGGCGGACGGGCGGGCGGGCGGTCGGTCGGTCGGCGACTGCGACGGGTAAAAATAACGAAATCGATAAATTCTGCCGAGGTTTACTGCTGTGTGCCTCGATTTGAAAACGCGTCGCGAATGCCGTTGCCGCGCCGACCGCGTCCTTCGTACACGTATACAGGACGAGCGTTATCCCGGCCGCGGTCGTATACAGGACTGCCGTCCTGAGACGAGAGACGGTGACCGGCGACGACGACGCAGTGGCTTTGACAACCTTTTTCCTATTCCTCTCGCTATTTTCATTTATCCGATCGGTATCGAAAAAAAAAATCCCAAAAAAACGTAGTACGCTTAAACACATTCGAAACGAGCGGAATAGCCTTGAAAACCGTGAACGTTAGCGAAATAAAATTTCGTATACGACGTCGGGTAAAGGGTGAAATAAACGTGTACCATTACTACTTTGAACGTTCTAAAAGACTAGTTTCTAATTCCGAACGGAGAGGAGAACAATTTGACGAGACAAACTATAAAAACTGCGGAGAAATTTCCATCTCGTTATCGGCGCTCTCCGTATACCCTTCGGCGACGCCATCGCGATAATTCTACCCTCTCCGTGTCGCATCGGGCGGCATAATCTGGTTTTATTTTATTACGCGTACGTGTGTAATAATGTAGACTCGGGCGGCTCAGGTATACGACGGACGGATTAAAACGGAAATTTATCGTTGTGTACAAAGGCCGCAGCCGATATAGTTTTTTATGCGCACGTTCTGAATAACAACGACGGCGGTGATGATAATAATGAGAACGATCGTAAAAGCCGGGGGCACCGGGGGGGGGGGGTTCTCAGAGAAGTCCCCCCTGCTTTGGATATATATTAGTAAACAATAATTGGAGATACGACCGGGAGAACAGACGAAAATTCGAGGGACGGCCGAAAAAAATCACGGCGACCCGGTGTTTGCAAATTTATTTGGAATTTTTATCCAAACGAATAAAAAGTAGCGGTCGGTGTGAACGCGTCGTTTTCGTGAAAATCGAGTTTCAAAGAGTATATTACAGACGCGCGTAGGTTTCGAATTCTACGCGCAGACTTGACGTTTTTAGGGTTCGCACACGACCGATATAAAAGCGTCCGCATTCCGGTCGATCGGCGGCGATACGGTTTTTACGCGACCTAGCGAGCATAAAATATTATATATACGGCGATAACGCGCGCTAAAACTCGTCCGAGGACAAAATAAACGCTTTTTGTACGCGCCGCGTTTTATTATATAGCACTGCGTTTTAAGGCCCGAAAAATAATAATAATAAAATCCTTTCCAGTCGGTTATTGCCGCCTTTCACTATTCAGCAAGACGCGTACGTAAGAAGCAAATATCTATAATCGAACTCTGTGACGTTTTTTATACACTCTAATCCAGCGTTTCCCAAACCATGGGTCGAGAAATTTTTTTGATGGGTCGCGACTCGTTATTTTACAGTTATTTTAGTCGTAAATTGATAAATAGTATAAATAACTAGTATTGTAGAATAAATATCAGTATATTGTATTCGTATTGTATTTTATAAAAAACTCAATGAGTAGATTATAGTAAAAATCTTATTTATTTACGGCATACTTTTTTTAGGGGGGGGGGGTCGCGTACCTAATTAAGATTAAATTTATGGGTCGCCATTGCAAAAAGGTTGGGAAACGCTGCTCTAATCGAATCTCTCGACGTTTTTAACGACTCATCACGGATTAAATCGAACGTGGTTTATATAATAATTATTATAATACGACACGATTTCCGTCGAGACGTATTTAAATAAATTAACAAATCATTAACAACAATAACACTGTTGTTATCATACGTACGTCGTTATTTCACTCTATTATAAGTTATTCGCGCAGGATCGCAGAATACTCGAGACGTTCAACATCGTGTACTTGCCCCGACGACGACGGTAGTGAGTAAAAAGAATTAATATCAATTAAAAACCGCTGCGGAACACACCCGGCACTGAATGGACATAATATTATGTGCGTTTTTATTTTTTACGCGGACGCGCGCGCGAGATTATTGAAAAACAAACGGCGCGCGGCGGCGGCGGCGCCTCGTTAAATCGTCGCTGTTATAACAATATTTTTAATGAAACGTAAACGAACGCTACAGTTTACACAACAGTCAAGAGTGTATTCGAGACGAATGCTTTGACTTTACAAGTGTTGTGAATTGCTTTTTAGAATTGTGTTTTCGAAAGAAGAAGAAAAAAATCGCCATCTATTTAAATACTAAAAATATCCGCTTTTTCTCGCGACAAAATCGATAAGAATAATATCGTACCGGCAGTTTTTGAAAATTTCACGAGAACGCGGGTGGGTTGTTTTTTTACGAGACCGTATTTACACGAGCAAACGTCGTCGTCGGACGATCCGCGCAGAACGAATCGGTCGAAAAATTATAATATTTCATAAGAACCATTTTGCAGTCGCGGGACGCGCGAATCATTATTACAGTTAGTTATCATTGTTGTTGTTGTTGTTGTTACCGGATTATTATTATAACGATTGTGTGCGAAGGTCGTACGGCCATTAATTCAATACGGGCCCGCCCGCGGGATAATCTCGTTAATTTGGACCGGCGAATTAAGCCTCCGAGAGCTTTATTTTGTACCTACACGCGCCGGAGATTTGATTTACCCTCTTCGCACTCCGGCCGCCGTCGGGCCGAGTGCCGGTGGTGGTGCCCGAAATACTCTCGTCGGCGATGGAAATATGGTTGATAATAAACCGAACGCGCGTACGAGTCCGATCACTTTGCCGACCGATCGTCGTTCGCGAGAGGAATAATAATCATTACATTGTGGTAGTTTATTTCAATCGGATTTTCGTCTAATAGCCGCGTTTTTCCAATACCTACTCAAAGTATTGGAAAAGTTAAGTTTCTCCGAGTCGAGTGTCGACGTTTTCATCGATAACGTGGTAAAAGGCTAAATAATTTACGGATCGAAGACATAAAAACAGACATTGAGTTCAAATCATTTCACGTTTCACATTGAAGACCGAAAAGACTTGTATCGCGATCAAAGCGGATCGTAACGTACTTTGTACGACAAAATCGGAATGTAGAACTGGATAGAACTGGACTCGCCCAGTGCTCCGAGAAAAAAAGGGCACCCAGTGCTCTCGTGAAATAAACGCGTTTGTGGTCGGTAAATAAGGCACTCTCTGGGCGGCAAAACAAAAACAGGAAGTAATATCGCGACCGTGACGATTGCATAAACTAATAAATGTTTTAGAATTAAGTGTTTGGCGAAGAATGACATTGTTACGCGTCCGAGTAATAAAGTTTCGAAACGTTGAATGTTTTAACGACGAACCGCGCGATTGATAAATAAAAAATAACTCTCCGTCGTAATCGACGAAAACACTCGGGGGGGTAGTAGTATTTCAAGTGGAATCGCGAAGGAGCTGAAAGGAGTAACTTTGGTAGGTGATTATAAAGTCGGATATAAAGGGTAGTGCGAAAAACGCATCGCTCCTCGGCGGCGTGAGGATAAAGTTCGACACGGGGTTTGACGACTGCCGGCTGTCACTAAAGTCACGTGTCGATTCTCATAACATAACGCTGTCGAAAACGTTAGAGTTTAAAAATATATAACAATAATTGTTATCGCTGTGTCGTTGTACAAAATAATTTGTTTCGTCGGGGGCGGAGAAAAAAAGAGAAAACATTTTTATGATTAGCCCGGCCGAAAATGATTAAAATCCCTCGGAAACCCTTATGCGGGCCATTAAGCCTCAACTTTTATAATGCGTTTTTGTGACGACCATCATTACTTAGCCTCCTCCCCCCCCCATATTAATGGTCGACCTCGACGTATATCGAACAGAGTGTATACCTATGGTAGGTAGACACCTACACCGCTTTGTCACGAGAATTAATCGTAAAAAATTTAATATTTAAGTCTCCTCCGATATTTATCGGACGAATACATATTTTTATATAATTGTTTTGTTTCAATACAAATAATAAAAAGGTGGTTTTCAGAACGATTCGGCGGCGTCGGTAAATAAATTATAATATTTCATATGCGTTGTACACACGTCGTAGTATCGCGGAGTATAATCACTGCAGTTTAAACAGTGAAAAAGTAATTAACGTTTATGGCGCGCGTTAATGGCAAACTAAATATCGTCGTCGGACGTTTCGGCGAAATCGGTAATAGTTTTTTCGTCGTTTTATAATTCGATTTTATCGGGAGGCCCGCGAGCCGGTTGATAATTTTTTTTTATTTTACACGTTTTTCAATTCGCGTCGAACAATGCGTCGTGCGATTGATGATCGCGATATCGTCGAACGCCTGTGAAATTTATCGCGAGATGGGTCGGCGCGAAAAAAAAAAAACCACTCGAGAACGGCTCGTCGAAATTCGAAAAACTACGGAAAGTCGTTTTTTTTTTTATAGACCGAGCACCGAGAGTTTATATATAACGCGTGTTTAATAATAATGATACGGCTCGATGAAAGCGTACTCTCTTTTCGAAACGCATTCGGCGTAAAAGTTAAGCCGCGCGCGCGCGCGCGTATAATACGAATTCCGCCGAGTAGGTCTCGGAATAAAACCGACCGCAGCCCCGGCCTCGTTAACGGTAATAACGAGAGGAAATTATTCGTCGTTTAATTATAAAATACTAAAACGTTTCGCGTGTTAGACACACGATAATATACACGGCGGCAAAATTACGGGCGAAAATTGTGTGCGTGGGCGACGACGGCGGCCCTTTCTCCTACGAAAATTTAACGAGACGAAGGCACCACCTCGAGGTTTTTTTCTTTTGACAAACGAATTTACATAATATTTTTATACATTTGTCGACAAGTCGGAGTTTTCGTTTTAATTAGTTCGGTTTTATTCGGACAAATTTACAACGCTGAAGTCGCGGGGCGCCGAAAAAATTATATTAATTTATTTATAAAAAAAAAACACGAACGAAAAACGAAAAACGTAAATTTAAGAGTTTAATTTTTTTTTTCGACTCGTAGAACTCTCTAGCCGTGTTTCTTTTTTTTGTTTTTTGTTAAAAAAGACTTATTAAATTATAAAAATTACACGTCGAAACAAAGGAGTGTTTAGAGAGAAAAAACGACCGTCTGCCGTTCACGGGTTCCGGCGGTAATAGAATCGCATAATTTTAGCGAAATTAAACGACGACGACGAAATAGTAATAGGTTTTATTCAGATAAAAACGCTAAAATCAAGGCGCCGATTTTAATGAGTCGGAAAAATTATATTTTATTTATAAAAAAAAGAGACGAAACGAAAAATGTAAATTTAAGATTTTAATTTTTTCGACGTTTAAAACAAATTCTATAAATAGTTTTACAAATAATCGACTTGAATTTGATGATAATTCGTCATTTAATCATTATATTTTCGGTGGCCATGTTTTTTATTTTGTCATAAAGTTTGACTTGTTAAATTAAAAATTACACAGCGAAACAACGGAGTGTTTAGAGAGAAAAAAATAACGACCGTTCGCGGATTTCGGGGCCTATAAGTTGTGTAATAGAATCGCATAATTTTAGCGAAATAAAACGTCGAAATAGTAATAGGTTTTATTCAGATAAAAACGCTAAAATCAAGGCGCCGAATTTATTACGTCGAAAAAATTTAATTTTATATATATAAAAAAAATGCCATCGAAGACGAAACGAAAAATAAAATTTTAATTTTGTTTTCGACGTGTTAAACAAATTCTATAAAGAGTTATACAAATATTCGACTAAAATTTGATAATTCAACTACACGATTTAATCATTATATTTTCGGTGGCTATGTTTTATTTTGTTAAAAAAGACTTGTTAAATTAAAAATTACACAGCGAAACAACGGAGTGTTTAGAGAGAAAAAAATAACGACCGTTCGCGGATTTCGGGGCCTATAAGTCGTGTAATAGAATCGCATAATTTTAGCGAAATTAAACGACGAAATAGTAATAGGTTTTATTCAGATAAAAACGCTAAAATCAAGGCGCCGATTTAAATGAGTCGAAAAAATTATATTTCATTTATAAAAAAAAGAGACGAAACGAAAAATGTAAATTTAACATTTTAATTTTTTCGACGTTTAAAACAAATTCTATAAATAGTTTTACAAATAATCGACTAAAATTTGATAATTCAACTACACGATTTAATCATTATACTCGTATTTTCGGTGGCTATGTTTTATTTTGTTAAAAAAGACTTGTTAAATTAAAAATTACACAGCGAAACAACGGAGTGTTTAGAGAGAAAAAAATAACGACCGTTCGCGGATTTCGGGGCCTATAAGTTGTGTAATAGAATCGCATAATTTTAGCGAAATTAAACGACGAAATAGTAATAGGTTTTATTCAGATAAAAACGCTAAAATCAAGGCGCCGATTTAAATGAGTCGAAAAAATTTAATTTAATTTTTTTTTCGACGCGTAAAACAAATTCTATAATGAGTTATACAAATAATCGACTTTAAAATTTGATAATTCAACTACACGATAATATAATCGTTATGTTTTCGGTGGCCAAGTTTTTTTTTTGTTAAAAAAGTTTGACTAGTTCAATTAAAAATCACGCGTCGAAACGACGGAGCGTTTGGAGAGAAAAAAAACGACCGTCTGCCGTGACGGGTGGCTTTAAGTTGTGTAATAGAATCGCATAATTTTTAGCGAAATAGTAACAGTTGTTTTTACCTGATTTAAGAAGACGCGTGACTCTATAGTTTCTGTCGCCGGATTTTCAACGTTCGACCCCGCGTGATGTGATTTAGATATGTTTTTCCGAAACGAACGAATTCTGTCGGGTCGAGTTTAGCGCGAGAGAAAAAATAAAGAAATTAAAAAAATAATCACAGTGCACGCACGCACGCACGCACGCGACGGCGACGGCGACGGCGACGACGAATCGTTTAGCGAAATATTTCCGACTACTTTACCGGACGACGGTTCGAACGAAACTACTGAAACGGCCGCGTGAACCGGTAGAGCCGATAGTATTTGCGCGAGCGAAAGTGACGTCATCATAATATCCGTTTCCGGTTTTACCGTCGTCGTCGTCGTCGTCGCGTGACCGGATACGAGTGGGACGATAGCGACCGGATTTCTTTCGTTCGTTTGAACTTTGAAGACGATCACATTTATTACGTCATCGAAAAAAAAAAATTGTCGAGTGGTCAGACAGACGCCGTCTCTTTCGCCCCAAACACTGATCGTATCGTTTCGAGTCGATGTGATGTGATAATATAGTATATAGTTTAGAGGGAAAAAAAAGTATAATCGGTTGTGGATAAAATATGTTTTATCCAACTACCGTCTACGGGTGGAGGGGGGTGGGGCTATTCTCGAAGGATCAGGAGGGCGATTTAACAATCCGTATCGGCTGAACGTACGTTTTCGACCGTTTCGATTGAAAATGGAAAAAACGCGGAAAATAGCGGATTTCAAATCGCTCGAATCGAAAACATCGCATTGAAATCCGCGCCCAACAATATAATAATAATAATTCTTACAATAATAATAATAATAATAAATAAAAATGGATTTCGGCCGTTGCCACTCACCTTGGAACTCCTTGCGTCCCGCGCTCACGCTGACCACTATGCTGGCCACGTGGCCGAGCACGGTGGCGAACAGCAGCAGCCCGAACAGCAGCTGACATATGACGAACGCGTACTCGCCGTTGCTGCGCGGCTTGGGCAGGTCGCCGATGGTGGTGAGCGCCAGCGTGCACCAGTAGTAGCTCTGCAGGTACCGCTTCACCGTGTCCGTCTCGCCCGTCTCCGAGCCCGAGTACACCCAGTTCTTGCTGCCGAACCCGTTGTTCTTGTAGATGATGTGGTACAGGCACCCGTTCCAGTGGAATATCACCAGCAGATAGTGGATCAGGCTGCCGGACCGGATCAGGTTCGGGTAGTTGGTGTGCCGCTCGGTGCGGTCCATGAACGCCCAGAACCGGTAGATCTTGACAATGCGGAACGACCGCAGTATGGAGTTGAACCCGATGGACAGGTAGAGGAAGTCGAGCGGCAGCAGGCACAGGCAGTCGATGTAGAACGTAGTCGAGTTCATGTAGTGGTTGCGCAGCTTGGCGGCGTCCGTCTGCAGCACGCCGTCCTCCAGGTACCCGGTGCGGAAGTGGAACAGTATGTCGAACACGTACAGCACGTCGCACAGGTAGTCCAGGCAGAACCACACCACGATCGTGTCGTCTGCAAAGAAAAGAAAAAAAAAAATGGAAAATAAATAAACAAAATGGTGTTATATTGATATTGATAACGGTTTAAATACCTCATAAATAGGGCTCGGATTTTAAAACAAATGCTTCTTTTTAAATATTTAATATAAGAAATCTAATTTTACATACAGAAATTCGTTTCACGTTAATCTGATTCCAAATAAACGAATTTATTTTTGCTTTTTTTTTTTTGCTTTTTTCAGTTATTCTAACTGTGGAATTTTTATGTGTTTGTTATGCTATAGTAATTTATCAAAATGTTTATATAATTAATAAGAAATGTGAAAACCCGCAATAATTATTTACAATTTAAATATAGATATGACATCCTGTCAGACAATAGAGTCAGTTTCACTTCTGTAAATCTTGCCAAATACATGTTAGTAAATTCTTTTTTCAGTTTTATAAAATTATAACTAATTTATGTTAATTTTCAGTCGTGCTTTTTTTTTGTTGCTTTTTTAAAAAATAAATATGCTTCATTTTTGCTTCTTTTTAAACAATTTCGTCCTTTTTTTGTTATTTATTATGCTTTAAAATCCGAGCCCTACTCATAAATAATAACAAAATATTATTAAATATATAAAATTATTTTCGATACAAACCATACTAAATATATTATTTAAACAATAATAAAATAAAATAAAGGTCTTGTCTTGAGTATAGTATAAGTAAGAGTGCAAAATAGGAGCGCACCTCTTTGTGCATTTTGTGACTCTCACTTAGAATACTCAACGATTTCACTATTGTTTAAATTTAATATATTTAATAGTTTGTATTTATTTATTTTGTTGTTAAATATTTGTTGAATATACAAAATAATAAACCAATCGACAATTATAATATGTTTATTTTTTTGTAATTCCTATTGGCATTGAGATCGCCTCATCAAACGTCGATGAGAGAGGGAGAAAGGAAAGCCAGGATTTCGGCCGGCGAGCTCGCGCCGGGGACAAACACCACCTCGCTTCGTTACGTTTTGTTTTTTGAAAATCGCGTCTGAAACTTTTATCGACGTTTAGTCGCGTTTACACGCGGGTTTACCGAGAATTTAAATTTCCTTCGCGTCGCAGATTACGTTATGATAACGCGGAGAAAAAAAAACCACCGTAACACATCGATTAGCGCGCGCGTCACGCGGGGGAGTTAAAAAAGCGTTTGGAAAGTTCGTCGGACGTTGCTCGTCCTGGCGGCGGGTGAGTGTGCCGTCGTTTTAATCTCGCAGAGACCTCTGAAATCGCACGAAACTTATTGCATTACGTCGCCGTCGTCGATCGTTTTTCGAAAATCGGCGCCGGAAATTAATTCGCAAAACTTTACGAATACCTATTTCTGCTCGAGCCGTTATTTCGGCATCACGGACAAATAGTGATATTGTTCTCGAAATTACCCGATATTGACGCCGCGCCGCCGGTCTGAGGCGAAAAAAAAAACCGACGTACGAGCGGCAGCCCGAGCGAAAAACACTTGGACCCGGGTATAAACGCGGTTTGTCGCGCGCGGCAATCACATCAATAACGACACGCGAGCGCCGAATTTAACGAACGGTTTTCGATCAAACTCGAATGTTATTGACAATAATTTGACACTAGACGACGACGATAACTCGACGTCGTCGTGCGGGGCGCGTGTTTTTCTCCCTTTTCGCGGCGAATGATGAATGTCGTCGTCGAAATCAAAACTCCGATGTAATAATGTTCGCGGAAAAACGATATTATTCCGCGGTGTTCCGGTTGACAGGTCGAGTGATATGAAATTTTAAATGGAACAATGTCGGAGAGGGAATAAATACGGAGCGTCGTTGTTTCGTATCGTATTGAAAACTGTGCGTGAAAAATGACGATCGCGAGGAGGCGAATATTATGAAAATTACGTCGTGTATTACGGGTGGGGACTCTTTTTATTTATTTGTATAATAAACGGGTATTACCCTTTAGTAGTAGAAAAAAAAATACAAGTACAGTAAAATAATTGACAATGATGATATAAATTTAACAGATAACTTACTATATAATGAATAAGAAAAAAAATAAGAAAAATTAACAAAAATGAATTAAATTAAAAATGACCAAACAATAGAATTTAAATTTAGTGCATAATATACATTATGTTTGAATACAAGACGCGACATATAAAAAAAATCAACATAATCTGTTATACTGTTTGCCAAAAGCAGAGCTCTGGGGAAAAACGAGGTAGAGGTGTAGTTATTTTTTGAAAGAGAAATATGAAAAAAATTGGTTTTTCTTAATACGCGAGATTGTACATTAAGACCAATATGAAATAATAATTCTGGAGAAATAACAAGGCCATTTAATAAGTCATATACGAACATAATATCTGCCACCTTTCTCCTCAATTCACAAGACGAGATCCCCAATTGGGAAATTTGCGATTTATACGATTCTCTTGTGATGGGTATATTTAATTTAAAGCATAATAGTTTTAGAAACTTATACTGAACATTTTCGATAAGACTGGTATATGAAAAATAATGTGGTGATCATACAATTGATGCAAACTCGAGATGAGACCTAACCAGGGAAAAATATAAAATTTTTAATGCATTGGAATTTTTAAAATTTATCGTCGTATTTTGACGCTGGTTCCTGATCGATTGGCGAAGATTGTCTGCGCGTCGCGGATAACGCGGTAGAAGAAACGGGGGCCGGCTCGCGCGTGTTGTTAACAAGTAGAGGTAAACACAGAAATAGAGAAACGTTCTTATCAGAAAGCGCTACTACTTTCAACCGCTGTTTATTTTTGCATAATATTAAACGACGACAAACATTATTATTACGACTCGTCGTCGTTAAGTGTTTCCCCGCGCACGCGCGCGACGACGTGGCCCCCCGCAGATAACGTCTTT
>OX402541.1:6709286-6748175 GCA_948098885.1 Drepanosiphum platanoidis
GTCAAATCGTTCTCTAATATTAGCTGTTTTTTAAAGAGACTTGTCGATTTTTTAAATAAACATTAGATAAAATTAATTTCAAATTACAGTGTTTTTTATAATATGTACGTATATATAATGTACGTTTACCTCAATACCAATTTTTCATTGTTCGCGTCGTACACATACTATAAACGTATAGCAATCCTATTAACGTAATGAGTTGATAAAGAGTGTATGAGGGCGAGCAGAACATTACACGATTAGATCTCGCCGTGTCACCGAAAACTATTTAATTTATATTAACGTGAAATAAGGACGAAAAAAAAAAAAATGAAAACAGTCACCACCATAATAGTGATATATAATTTGAAAATTGTACGCGAAACGTGCGTTTTAAATAATAATTATTAAATTGCATTTACACGACGCGCACGAGGGCGAAAAAAAAAACTTTTCGCCGGTTTATATAATGGGTATGACCGAACACGAGTCGAGGTCGCGACGCACGTGTAAACTCTCTCTTCTCTCTAATGGTTATGTGGCGGGGGCCATCATTTGAACCGTAAAGTTGTTCGCAACTTGTGAATACGGAGTTGTGAGTGTTGTGGGGAGGGATTTTTGAAATTCGAGTTTGACGGCTATTGATTATGGCACGAAACTAATTAATTACGTCTACGTTTAATTTGTTATTGTTTCTCAAAGGGAACGCGATTACCGCGGTAACCCGAGATCTCGATTCTCAAAGATTTAAACGCTAAAAAACGGGTGTTTTTACACGTTTTGACATCGGACGTCGATTTTCGCAAAGGGAGTGCGGCGGTTAAACTATTTATTTTTATTTACTAGCTGAATAACCCGGCTTCGCCCGTGTGCAGTATAACTTTTTATTTTATCATTTTTTTTTCATTTTTACCTCTTTTACCCCCTTTTAACTCCGGTAGGGGTCGAATTTCGGAAAATCCTTTCCCATGGGGTCTCTGCTATATTAAATGAAACTATTGACAAAATTTAATACCACAAAGCTCCAGTGACTCAGGGTTTTTTCCATTTTACCCCTTTTAACCCCCTTAGGGTTAATTTTCTTAAAAATTCTCTCCGTAAAAACCATCCTCGTACTTCAAGGAATATTATAAAAAAAGAATTAGCGAAATCGGTTCAGGGGTTGTTGAGTTATGCGCTTACAACACATTTTGCGATTCATTTTTATAGTATATAAAATTAATTGACGAATTCGCTCCAAAGGTGGTTTAGAAAATCATTCGCGCAAAACAATCTAAACGGAGTGCGATTGCAACGACGACGATACGAGACCTCGTAAAATTATTAAATAATATAATACCTTTTCATATCGACAAGGTAGGGACGACGACGATGATAATGATTGTTTTCCGTCAATATTATCGCTCTCTCGAGACTTCTTTTTTTTTATTTTCTTATCTCGACCGTTTTTCGTACGTGCCTCCGAGACACAAACACTGTGAACTTTTCTTTTTCCCCCGTCGAAAGTTTAAAACTAAGGCACGCCGCTCCTCTATATAGCCGCGAAAAATGTCCTCGCGGTTTTTTCCTCGATACAACAAGAAGAAGCCGTTTCACACTCGAACTTCTCAACCCCGCTTTTGACGGCGCGCCGCCGATGGCACTTTAAACTCTTCTCCAACAGTGTAACGTAATAATAACTAATAATGAATAATAATTTCGCGACCACAAAACGAGTGCCGCTATACATACGCGCGCATATACGTATTATATTATACTCGAGGAAACTTTCGTCGAATGGATTTTCGAGGGTTTAAAACCGAATAATTTAAACGAAAAACATTAAACGACGACGACGACGTTTCGAATTAGACGAAATATCGAAGATTAAAATCGAATAAACGGTCCGAAGGATACTCTTGCTTTTCGGTGTTTTCACCATCATATCGGAATCCCCTAGAGCAGCGTTTCTCAAACTGTGGGTCGCGAGAAGTTTTTTAAATTATACAGATTGTAAGAAATTTATGTTTTTTTAAATTGTATAAATTATAGAAAATAAATACTAATAGAAGTATAGTATAAACTATAAAGTATAAAGTAGTATATAGTATAAAGTAATATATAAGTAAAATATATATAAAGTAAAATAGCTAAAATTGACGTCGATGTTGGTGCTGTTATCAACAAGAGCAGGAAACAAGCACTAATTATTAATCAAGTATTATATTATTATTATAAGTAAATTATTATAATTATTAGTATTATTATAAAGTTGTAAATATAAGTTATAAATTAGAAAAAATATTTGTTTTTCGAAATTACTTTTTTGATTCTGTAAATGTAAAACCATGGGGGTCGCGATAGATTTTTGGGAGAAAATTTGGGTCGCGGTCCTAAAAAGATTGAGAACCACTGCCCTAGCAGTGTTGTTCGAGGAAAGTAAATAATTTGTTGATTTTTCATGTATAATAAAACAGGCCGTCGTCGTCGGATGTAGAAAACGAGTTGAAAAATTTCCCATTCGAGTCCCGGCAGATGAAAGGTACAAAATAACGAGTCATATTTTCGGGGAGGGGGTGGGGGTAGAAAGCGGCGACAGGATATGATAATATACATGTACGAGGAGCCCGCAGGGAGTAACGTTTGATCGCAGACTGCGCGCGCGGGGTGTTCGTTTCGCATGATTATTTCCGTTTGAAACGAAACGTCAAATCGAAAACGCGGAAACAATAACAACGGGGTATATTATTATATAAAGAGCGATATAATTAGCCGTCGACAAATCGTTATTTATGACGGTACATTTAAATATTCATGGACACTCGGACCTTGTACGGATTATACGGAAAAACCTTTTAAATAGTTAACGCGCGATATAGTTTTAATCTTTCGCCCATAACCTTTCATTATAAAATCGTATAATAAGGGGGCCGCCGCCGCCGCCGCCGCCGCCGAAACGCAAGCCGCGTCGTGCGTGTTAGCTCTAATGGTTAAACTAATATTATACACGGAAACGTAATCAGCTTATGCACTTATACGTTTCGACTTTCGGGCGATAAAAACCGAGAATGTTATCGTATGCGCGCGGGTGTGTTTGTTGTAAAACAATACTACCTGGTGTGGGGGCGGTTTCGTTCCGGTAATAATAATTATAATTAATATTATATCGTTACTGCCGGCGCGAATCGGAACACGTCAAATAATTAAATTATTATACGCATTTACATTATTATTATAATAATTTATAATCGCAGTCGAGTTGAGAGTATATTTTCGAAACTCGACGACGACGACGCTTCTTCCGACCGTTTTCGAACTCTGAGGAGAAATAATAATTAAAAGTTTTTACGAATTTAAGTTTGAACAATACGCGCGCGCCGCCCCGATTATTCTTTATGATTATTTCATTTTTCGATCGGCTTCCGAAAAACAAAAGTAAAACGTCTGGTCGTTGAAAATCGTTTGTGCTTTTTACAACCACCGCGAAAGTAGTACGAGTATATTCGGTGGGAATTCGATAACGGAACGAGCGAGAACAAACAACTCGCGAGAAACGCCACACTTCTTCACACGTCGATTAACCGTTATCATAACGATTGACGACAAAGTGTTGTTTTTTTCTCTCTCTCCCGGACGCGCGTCCCGGCGAAAAATAAATAATAACGCGTCCGAGTTTTTACAAAAAAAGCGGTTAATTGTATCCAAACACGAAAAATTCATTTCGATTCTACGCACACTCTAATAGAAGTCGGCGGGCGCACGTGTGTATTGTACGGAATCGCGAGGCGGCGGAAAAACGTGGTCTGCAAACTTTTAAGACGCGCCCGCGCGCTATTGTTCCTCCGTCTTTTATTATTATTCTTTGCCCCGGCCGCTCGAACGATTAGACTCGATTTAATCGCCGAGACACGAATATTATTATTGTCGTCACTGACGGTCTCAAACGCGCGAATAAAACACAATATTGTTTTTCCGAAAAGGGTACGCGGCGCAAACACACCGCCGCGCCGCCGCCGCCGCAAGGTTTATATTATTAATTCCGAAACGAATATTATTTATTTATTATAATATACTAGCTGAATAGCCCGGCTTCGCCCGTGTGCAGTATAACTTTTTATTTTATCAGTTTTTTTTTCATTTTTACCCCTTTTACCCCTTTTAACTCCGGTAGGTGTCGAATTTCGAAAAATCCTTTCCAATGGGGTCTCCACTATATAAAACGAAACTGCTGCCCAAATTTCATACTCAAAGCTCCAGCAGTTCCAGCCAGGCGAATTTTTCTAGTTTCACCCTTTTTACCCCTTTTAACCCCCTTAGGGGTCGAATTTCGAAAAATCCTTTCCCATGGGGCCTCTGCTATATTAAATGAAACTATTGACAAAATTTAATACCACAAAGCTCCATTGACTCAGGATTTTTTCCATTTTTACCCCTTTTAACCCCCTTAGGGTTAATTTTCTCCATAATTTATGCTATAAACCCGCTCCCCGACATTCTCTATCATTTAAAAAAAATTTGAGCCAAATCGGCCCAGCCGTTCTCAACTGATTCAATTTCCAATTTTTTGTCTCCATTTACATATATATATAGATTATTATATGTCGTGAAACGCGCGGGGCAAAAGATTCATTCAGTACGTTTTAGAGTAAAGAGTAGAAATAATTATCTCGTTGTAATAATTAGCGCGTTTGTCACCGATCATAAAAATCAAACGACTTTTCACTGACCTGAGGTGGTTTTCGACTGACGCCAAATCTACATCCTACCAAGTCGAGTAAGCTCTGTCGGCCCGCGGAATGCCTTAGTGATTCTACACTGGACTTGGTGCCAAATCTTACTGGACTCCCAGTGTCTAATCTCGTACCAGATATGCTGAGCCGTTCGCCAATTCGTCCCGTGCTGGTTATCGTACCTGAAACAGCGAAAAACACCAAACCATTATAGTTGATAATAGTATAATTTTATAGCGAATAATTCGCGTGAAAAGCGCACTTTTCGCGTTTGATTCGATAAAAGCGCTCGAAAATACCATGCGAATCGAGACACTACTCGGAAATCCAATTTGCGATAATTTTCAATCAATCGATTGACCGCGTGACACAAAACAATATTTTGCTCACTACAAGTATATTTTGATAAATATTTCGATTAATATTATGCGATATCAGTGTGTTATTTTTGCTGAACAGATATCAAAACAATTATTATTTTTAAGTAAAACGAATGTTGGTAGACAAAGTTTCAAAAATTTTCTTTTTCGATCGACGAAAAAAAAAGAAAAAAAGAAAAAACCGTAACATAAAAGAGAGAATTCATCGGAAAAATCGTATTTATTTCGAAGAAAGACGGAACGGATTCATATTTATTACTAGTCATTTTGACGGTCTGGAAAAACAACCGGAAATGGTTTATGACCGTAACGTTTTGGACCCTTCCGGACAAACATTATTATTTGTGCTTTTTGCTATTTATCGTGCTTCTTCTTTTTTTTTTTCCCCCCTCTCAAACTTTGATCCTATATGTTGTTTTTTTTCCCTCCGCGAGAGTTAGTAGAGTCTTGTGATTTTTTTTTTTTTATTATTATTTTCGGTAACGAAGACGAAGAACGGAGAGGAGGAGAATCGCATAACAAATGGCTCGATAGAGGAGGGGGGGGGGGGAGAAAAATGAGAAAGAAAATTGATCCGAAACGCAAATGAAAAACGCGCGATAATTGTTCGTCTCGCGAACGGAACGAGTTCATTATCAACAGCCATTAATAAAAGACGAATATTAAAATCGACCGCCGAAAAAATATGAAATAATATCGAGCCGAACGGTTATTGCCGAACATTATAGCGTTTTCATCGTGACAACACAACTTCACTGGCCAATCCCGCCGTGATTTCCAGACCGCGCGCGCAAATCTGTTGGTAATTATTTATTTCCAATGTTTAGATTGCTAATGAAGAGCGGAGGGAATTGGGATGGTTCGAGTTGTTCGCCGCCGCCGCCGATTAAATGCGTCGAGCGTTTCGCGAGGAATCATTTTTCAAAGCCATTTTAAAAACCTTCCGGCCGGAGGAGTCGAGTTCGGAATATAAATGTTTATTTGAACGGGAATAATAGACGAACGGACGACGAGCGTTTCGTCAAAAATAAAAACCTAAGGCAGCCATTTATTAATTTGCATTAAGGATGCGAGGATGCACGGGGGGAGGGGGAGGGTCTTCGCGTCTCGGCGGTATCGTGCGGCAGGTCGGAATTACCGCGAGATTGATAGTCGGCCCGAGTGCATATATATATATATACGTATCTCTGCGTTTTAGGACGTTTACAAACTGCCAGAAGAATTATGCGCAAAACGCAAGAGATATCCAAGTCCCCATCTCACAACCTCTGCCAACAAAATCCTCGTATATAAAGAGAAAATCCGCCGCGCGGCTAACGCGATGAGAAATCGTTGCCAAGACGATGTACCGCATAAAATTACACGCCGCAAACGTGTTCGAGTATATTACTATTATTACTGTTGTTGTTGTCGTTGTCGTTGTAGTCGGTGGTGTGACAGCGAGAAGAAAATATCTTAATGAGTATTAAAGACGGTCGTTTAGTCGAAAATCTTTTTTTGCGGATTAAGTTATTATCCGACGCTGTGACACTGTCATAATATTGTCGCGCGCGCGCGCGAAAGTGTCTCTCGAACAATCGGTGAGGGATTATTTTTCACCTCGAAAACGCGTTTCCTATATGTGACGTATGACGTAAGGCGATCAGAGAGAAAATCTAACCGCAAATCTGTGTTAAATTATGTATATGGGAGAACGATTTGACGAAGAACGAAAAAAAAAATCCGCTCTCTGCGTAACCGTAGCGCGTCAAGTGACGCGGCCTAAGGGTTTACGATGAGCGCGGAGGAGCGTGGGCGGAAGACCTCCGAGGATCTTTGAACACGGAGAATTTTCAAAATCCTTTGCGGCGTCGACTTAAATACATTGTTTTGCGGGGAGAAAAGGAAAAGCGGCCTAACGTATTATATATACACAGAGGGACCACTGTTTCACGATTTGTTCGCGTTTTCACTCCTCGTATTATAGACGACAGAGTCGGGCCAACAACAATCGTGTTAGTGTAGTATAAAAACAGCGAGAGTTTTTTTTCGTGTACGAGAACGTCTCACTTTATTAGTAGTGGAGAAAAATGTTTACATTAAAAAACTACGACTGTCCCTGTCTAAATATATATAATATATCGTGCAGGTACACGGCCGCGAGGCGATAGAAAAGACGGAGGACACGATAAGCGAAATAAATCGAAATCCTTCGCGGGACACGCGCGTTATTGATGCATCCGGAGAGGGGGCGCGAGCGTAGAGGACCGTGTGACGTCTGCCCGCCGTATTGCGGGCCGATAATTTATAACGAGCGATTTAAATACGATTGATATGCCATGTCATTGGCGCGCGCAGGTGTCCGCGGTGTCCCGAGACTACGTGAAAATATTATTATTATAAGACCGGATTACGATGATGATAATAATAATAACAATTACGATTATGCGACTCGCTGCGGTTCTATTCGAAAGTCATCATATTAAATGAAATAAATAGTTATCAAAGTTTATATACAATATTATATAAGTGGTGTTACACTAAGGACTCGTTTGTATTGATTTCGGTCGGTAAAAAGTTAGATTTTCAACGGAATTTATCGTCGTTCGGTCGGCGCGACGAGAAAAAGCCGAAAAATCGTCGGCCGATCGATCGATCGAAAACGTCCTCGACCTGGAGGAGACGGTGGACCGAAGATTTCGGGTGCTGTCGGTACCCTCAAGTCGCGCCGCCGCCGCGAGCGTGTGCGGGAGAGCGGGCGCGACGACAACGGGCGGCCGCGGCGCGTAGTGCGAGATCAATATTTCGGAAAAGCGGTTATGCCGACCCCGCGCGATGACACGCCGCCGCCGCCGCGGCATCGCGCGCATTCGCGTTATTTTTGCGAAATCTCGTCCAAATCCCGCGGCCGGACGTGGCGGCGTTCTGCTCGTCGTGGGCGTTTTCATTAGTTTCGCGTTTTTCATAAATTCCGAAAACAAAACGTAATTAGGCCGCCGCCGCCGCTCCGGTGAGTGCCGAGCGAATTGTTCGAATTGTACCCGCGCTGCGTTCGTATAACAATAATAATATTATATCGCGCGCGTTTTTCGGCGTATAATTGCCGGGGAATTGTGTTTTTTATTTTCTCTCGCGAACGCAACAATGGCGGCGCGGCGGTCATTCGGACGGTCTCGCCCGCGATTAATTGTTGCGGCCGACGAGTCGCGACGGCGTGAAAACTTTGAGCCCGAAAGAATTCGCGTTGGAAAACGTACGCTTTTTGAGACGGTCGACGCCGCCGCGGCGAAACAAAATAAAACCAAAATATAATACCTGCCGCCTTTGATGCAAATCTCGGTGGAAAAAACGCAAAAAAGCACCGAAAACAAACGCACGACCCCCTCTGATATTATTTGACGAAGCCACCGAGGTACTGTTATCGAAAACAAGGTAATCGAAAGATTTTCAAAGGTTCGTAATTCGGCACGAAAATTACAAAGAGAGTGATATAGACAAACTATAGATTTAAAACTAGAAAACCTAAAATATAATATACGCGCGAGATAAACGTTGGAAACGGCGGATTAAATGATACGTCGGGCGAGACGTTTTCACGGACACGGGTTTTAACTGGAACAAAGTTTTCACATAACACACGCGCGCATTCCGTTTTCACTCTCGTCAGCAAAATTTTCTAAAAAAAAACCGCCGTGAAAAATCGTTACGCGCGCGTCGTCGGACACTTTATCGACGATATCAATGGGGCGGAAAAATTATACTTATAATTATGCGTGTTTTTCTCTAAAAAAAACAGCACTCGCACGTCGTGTTTCGACGATAAACTTAGAGACAACGCGCGTTTGAGTGACGATGATGATTATATCCAATAAGATTTCGGAACTACGCCGCCGCCGACCTTTGCCCGGTGATTTATCGTCGCTTTCGAGTTTATACGGATAAGAGGTACGCGCGATGATATCAAACACGACAATAACGAAGGGCAAACAACACTCAGATTCGAAGCTAAAGGGTTTGTTTTTTTTTTTTTTTACCTACCGACAAAAAGTTCTTGTTTTACAATAATCATTTATTCATTGCAGGACTGTGAAATACAATACACGTATACGTATAATAATATGTCCCTCTGTTCGTCGTGATTTCGTGACCCGGTTCTGCGCGCGCGGCAATAATTTATCGACTCTTGAATTGACACGAGTCAAGAAGTCGTTTCTATTGTAAATCGCGCGATTAAAAACACCGCCCGAATCGCGTATTCGCCATAGGGAACGGATAAATAATTTATGCGAGTGTTGATATTTATTTTCGCGTACACTAGCTCTTATTCGATACAGACGACAAAATACGATTGCTCTCGCGCGAACACGTTGAAAACAACAATACACACAGGCAACTCGTCGCCGAAAACAACGCAAAGCGTTAAGATTCGGAGGGAAAAATAAAGAGTCGGTTACGAGTTTTAGAACCGACTTTAAAACTGGGCGAGAGAGAAAAAATTAAAACAAAAGGTTTGTTGATTCCGGCGAAAGATTTATTATTGTTCATACCTCGATCTGTACGTGTATTATAATATTTACTTTTACTTTGAGAAAATGTAAATTTATATAGAAATAAATATTTCGGGCGAGACGACTTGTATTAGTAAAAATTATGCGTAGAAAAAGGAGTTGAAAAAAAATGTCTGATCCTATAGTAAGTTTAAAACGGAATAAACGCATGATAAATATAATATCAAGTGGTAATCGAGTAAGACGATGGACGCGATTCGTTCGATTGAGACCGGCGCGGCGGCGGTTTTTTGTTTTTTTCTACAGAAGGTTTTTAACATTTCGTGTCGCTTAAGAATTTATATTTTACAAAATAAAAAGGAATACGAATTCATAAAAAAAAAAAACCATTCGAAAATCTTAGGTTACCAGCGAACAGAGGTGATTTTTATTTTTTTCTAACCACCTTTTATATAATACAGTGGTTCTCAACCGGTGTGCCGCGAGATTGTCTAGGTGTGCCACGGGAAATGTTAAAAAATTTTTAAACTTTAATTTCCGTGTACGTTTACGCCGTCCACGGCGATTTTTCGGAAATAAATTGAAAATATCAATTGTCAGTGTGCCGTGAAAACTCGTCAAGTATAATAGTGTGCCAAAAGTTGAGAACCACTGATATACGATATATACGAGTACGTATCCTATCGGTTTATTCTTTACTACGCGTTATTTTGTCATATCGAAATTTGTAATACTTATCGAACGTCTTATCGAACATCTTTTGCTTCCATTATTGTAGCCAAAATGTTTTCGGCAAAGAAACTTTGCAACAACTTTGACCAATCAATTACGGGAAGAAGATCGTTAAGGGAAAAAAAAAACTTAGATTTTATCACCGTCGAGTGCTCTTGAAAAAAAAAGTTTCTTTTACGAGAAATTCAATAGTCTTTGCGCGCACGGCAAGTAACAAGATTAAAAGCATAAATAATTGATTAATATATGCGTGTGTATATATATATATATATATATATATATATATAGTTTCAACCTTTGTTTTTTTTAATTCTTTTTTTTATTCGTTACGAAAAAAGCATTAAAATCCTCTTGTAAAAACTTTTTTTTTTTTTTTAGAGGTTTAAAAAAGTAACAATATATAGGTGATACTTAATTAAATTCCATTAAAAAATATCTCCCTATAACCACGACGCGGAGTACACACTTTCGTTGTTATGTTTATACAGTATAATTTTTATTTAGTTACTTCAATAAAATATTATAGCAATATATAGGTATATAAACTACTTTTATAATTTTTTTCTTTTTTTTTTCGAGCAGCGGCGGTATGGAAATATAGCTGGATTACGCGAGACGACGCGGTAAAAAGTAAAACAAAAAATATTATATTTTATAAATTATGTGCTTTTATTATAACGCGTTTGGCTAAAAACGGTTTCGGTGTTCGAAACAAAAATTAGAGAGAGACAGAGAGAAAGTAATGAATAACGACGAAAGTAACACGCGGTTACGTTACATTATAATAATATTACGATCGAGAATTTTATGGAATTTATCGTTTTCAAACGTGAAAAACGCACCGCAGTAAAAATAATCGATTTCATATCTAGGGGAAAAAAAATCACATATTTATACGTTTTAAAAGCTACGACACTCGAAATCGTATAATAGTCGTACGAGAGTTGTTGTTCGAGTGTCAAAGATTAAGCGAAACGCTCAGAGTTTGAAATCCTCTCGTGATTTCATTTGGTCTTCCGCGCCGATGTGAAAATAATAATTACAAGCCCCGTCGTTTTATCGGGTCGGATCCTCCCCCGAAACTATAAACATTTCTCGTCCGTTACGTGTACGTACAATCGCATTATTTTCGTATTATTATATATACATTTCGTTTCATTATTAACTGTATTTTAGAATAACGCATTAGGGAAAAGGGATTATAATAACGCTCGTAGGTTCCTTTTAATTCGACTCGACTTGTCGGTTAGGTCGAGCAGCCGTAATATTGTATTTTATTTACAATTGCGATGTTCTCGATGTGGCCGACAAATCGTTATCGTCATTTCAAAACTATTATTATCTATTGTCATTTAATGATGGACACAAACGGTATCCTAAACAACGCGATATCCTTAGTAAGTACAAAACTCGGAAATAATGCGAAATCCAATGTTCTAATAATAATGTTCATTTTCACAACGTGATTTTGTTCTTCGAAGAAAAGAAAAAAAAATTTATTCTATAGAGTCCGAATGAAAAAATGTCCCCGCCCGCCGTTTTTATTCGAACGAAGGAAATGTGTCGGGCAGGTTTATTTTATTTTAAAAATTAGTATTTTCACGGTAGTCCGTTGTTCGGGGGCGAAAAAAAAAACCAAAATCATACGTATCTCTCTATTTCCGGCGGTACGAACTGTTATTCTAGACGAAACGGGAAAATTCGGGCACCAGAGTTTATTATTTTTGTAATTCCGCACGCTTTGTTTGGATAAACGATACCGGATTAAAACAACACTCGTGATCTACGACGACCCGCCGAGGCAGACTACAAAACGCGCGCACATTTTTCGTCCACATAAATCCCCTCTTGAATTTCGGTTTTGTAAAATTAATTATAATTTCTGTTGTTTTACGCGATGTCGGACAGGTGCGCGTTTTCGCACGACGACGACGCCTAACGCCCCCGCAATAAACATTCGCCCGGTGTGATAACTTAAAATAGGATTTGTTTTCGCGGCCAAAACGCGTGTAATGCCGCGAAATCTGCTGAACGTCTTATACGTTTTCGGTAAATATTCGATCGAGAGTACTTATTTAAGACGCGCGGCTAATTTTAGTACTATATTTACGTACACTTTGTGCCGCAGGATCATACGATTGAGGTCATTTTTCAAAAAAAAACGGTTCGAGCGTCGTGTTTTATTATTGCACACGTTGAATCCATATTATGTACAATGAGGCGGCGGCGGCGGCGGAGACTCTTTTTGCCACTCGAACGTTTAGTTTTCACGGTTTACTCTCGCGCACGTATGGAATTTTTCTCGAAAGGTTAGCGCGCGAAAAAAAGAAGAAGAAGAAGAAAAAAAGGAAAACCGCAGTGCGCGTACGTGCCGCGCCCGTTAAACGTCTGTGCCGCGCGACAACACACGTACGCCGCACACACCGTCACTTGCTTGTTATTGTTGTGTACACACATAATATTATCTAAACGCGTATATAGTTTTTGTTCGTTGCGAAAACTTTCATGTGGTTTTTATACTTTTCGGTGAGTCTCGTACACGACGCGATCAATTAACGTTTCGTCGTATATTCTCGACGACGCGGCGGCGGCGTGCATATAAAAGGGGCCGAGGAAACTCTATTCGAATAAAATCGCTATTTTTTCCGCGCCCGATTTTATCCGTATACGATACGCGTCGTATCGTTATGGTCTCTGATCGTCGTGACGTCGTCCTGGAAGGAAATCGCTTTCCGACAGACTCGCGTCGTCGTCGTCGTCGGATCGAATTAAATTCGAATCAAAAGCCCATATAATACGGTACGACAAAGTTTACAATACGAATACTATACACGTCATCATTAAAATACTGTATTGTTTCGGTGCTTTTATTTTTTTTTTTTATCCAAGAAAAGTACGCGCTATAAAACCGACGAACGACGACGATTCCCGCGTTGCCTAATGCGTCGAGACCGTCGAATCGATTTCGAGGTATGTATAAAAGTCCTCGTTGTCGATATTTTATCCCGAAACTGTTCACTAGTATAATATATAATTATTGAAAATGATTGACTACACATTGAATTGTATTAACAACGTCGATTTCGTTCGCGTTTTAATATTCCCCAAAGATTATATTTTACACGATTAGTAAAAGTTTGTCTCGACAGATTAATCTACAGATTAAAATATACGTTGTTCGAAATATTCTAACCTAACCCGTGGTCATGTAAACGGAATTTTCTCGTACTTTTATAAACGTTCGCGTTTAGGAGAATAAGTAGTTTTATTACGGATTGATTTCACCATTTCTAATAGTGTCGACGAATTATTTTCTCTGATGTTCGTTAAAAATATATTCCCGCGCGTTTCGCTTCTATTGCCGTGCGACTACTCGAGGTGCGTGCAAACTTCGAGCACACTAATTTCGTCTGAAACGTTTGAGTTATGCAACTACTCGTGTTATAAATTATTAGCCTTCTCGCGCGCGTTTCTAATGCCTTATCGAATCGTTTTATTTATGTGCGCGCAAGTTAAACTCGAGCGATTATATAATATTCATCACTGGTGTTTACAAAATATAAATTAAACTTCAAACGCGTAGTGTTCAGGCTCGAGAATTTTTTATTTTACCGTGAAAAACAATGGGAAAAGATCTCGATACGAAAAAAAATTATATCCACGTCTACGTTTAAATCGTAAACTGGTCGCCAAGTTTTTCGGAAATTCGAGAGATAATCGTAATAACCGCGACGAGCACGAATCAGTTGAGATTTTCGTGTTCGCATATTGTTTCATTTATATGAAAGATTTATCGAATTCGTACGCGAATAATCGTTCTGCCGCGCGGTTTATCTAGTCTCTGGAGATTATGCGCGCTTTATTCGGACCGGTGGCAATAATAAACACTTAAAAAAGCGGGCGCAAAAGACGGGCCTATAATGCTTTCTGGACATGTCGGTGGAATTTATTATCATCCCGAAACCATTAAAATATACAAGAATATTCGTATTCGCCCGACTGAAGGCGACAAGACGACGACGACGACGACGACGTGATAACAAAATATAGTAGCTTTGTCTAACGAAAAACATCGCGGAAATTAATATACGCCATAATATTATAACATAACGGGAGATTTGCTCGGTCGATATCGCTAAAACGAGTAGGACATTCGCACGCGCGAGACATAAAAGTATATTTTTATACGATATGATAATATATTACAAGTATAAAAAAATAGTCTGACGACGCCGCGTCTAGGAGGCCCCCAGCGGTCGGTAGATTTGGCAACGGTTCGTGCGATTCACAGATTACGGATTTTTTTCTACTTCTTATTTGTCACGACGACCACGTTCTATCGTACTATTTAAATTTAAATTCATATATACCTAACCGACGACGACGTATGCGGTGCACCGAAACAAAAGCGAAAAAGACCGACGAATATTCGCACGCTCTATACCTATACGTTGGTTTTAATTATTATTTTAAATTAGTTTTCGATTTTCGTTTATCTTCTTGTTCCCCCTTCTCGGTTTAATTAATACGGCTCCCAGAGCGGATTCAATTATTATAAAATGATAAAAGTTATGGAACGGCGGCGGCGGTTTTCAGATTAATTCAAACAAGCGATTGTCGCGAGATAATGAGAAAGCTAAAAAGCACAATGAGCACATTATCTGGCCGAGATAATACTGCAGTTAGAGCAATTTAAGTGTGTACGGGAGACACGGCGGTGCTACTAAAACAAAACAAAAAAAAAAAAATGAAAACGCAGGTATAAGGGCGGAGTGATAAAAATTAACTTTTGCGAGCTTACAGTACGATTACGTCGCGATGGAAATTACTATAAAGAATGTGCAATTACACGAGACGATTGTTATTAGATTCGAACAGTGTTCGCGACGAGCACAATACATATTATAAACAAAAATGGTCGCGAATATGACGAGAATCGGAAAATTAGAGACGAAAAATAAATATGTAAATCTCGTATTGCATCTTTATACTCGTGCGCAGACCTAAATTAAACGATAATTATCGTTGCCTAAGAATAAATACTCTGCGGAACCAGGAAGTACCTATAATATATTATTCAAACTCGAAAAACCTGGTTCGACAAAATGTCCATAATTCGATAGCGTTTGAAAATCATATTATTATATTACGTGCGATCTCGTGGAATTGCATTTTTTTTTTTTTTATCCGCAATATTTTATCGATTTAACGATACTCGTTGTTTAGCATAATATTATAACGTGTCGTCGCGCGTTGGAAAAAGAGAAACGAAAAACCTATTTTTTTTTTCCTCGCCGTGTGCACAGTAAATCACAAAAACTTAAGCCAGTTAATCCCATCCAGTCGGTCCGTAACTTTATGTACACTCGGTGTATAGTGATAACAAGGCGTGCGAACAACGATAGTTTATAATAAATGTAGTACACACAATAACGCATAAAATCGTACTTTAATACGGCCAAAAGACGTCTTAGAGACGTAATAAAGTTTTAGGTATTATATACAAAGTGGGTCGTAAAAACGCGTTTTTTTTAAAATTGTTGTTTTAGCCGATTTTATGCGCGGCGGCGCGCGGCGTAGACAACGATATCGATCGGTGTTTGAAAAGCAAAACGCGGAAATAAAACCAGTTGTTTTCCGCAAAAACTCCGACGTCACGGCCGTGTCCCTAATTCGAATAGCTTTTTATAGGTTCGACAATAATAAATTGTATTAGAAAATATGTGACATTCGCCGTAAAAAAAAAAAGAAGGAATTATCCTCTTTAAACTCGACGATGAATTTATATCATCGAATTAATAAAAACACGGTCGAAATTGCGTTTTCGGTTCAAGGTCCTTATATTGTATTAATTATAAACTAATTTACCCATTTGTAAAACATAAAGACGACGTGTATACTTTTCCCGACAAAGTCCGAGACGACGTTATAGCGCGAACTTGGTGAAATGAAAGGTTTTTACGTTTTCTCGAAAGCGACTTACTAACACACAGTCGACCTAGTCGACTGTGCGCTAATTCGATAAAAAGTTTCCACCGAGAGAAACGAAACGCCGCGCCGGCCGGCCGTTTTCCGATCGAATTAAATTAGAACGATTAAATTAAATCAGATCGGAATCGTTATGAATAACCGACGAAAGCGGAACGACTGCGGCCGTTTAAAAATTAATTTGAATTTCCTCCGTGTCCCGGAAAGATTGTGCGAGGAGAAAAAAAAAAATCAATTCCGAGTGCGAGTGTGTAAATAATCCGACGCCGATGGAAATCCCTTTCATAATAATGAAAATTATTTCCTACAGATCTGGGAATCGTCACTTTTTCGCTAATCGGACGAACCCGAGTAAATCGCGATACCGGTAAAAAAATCGAAACGGTAATAATTATTAACCCAACGCTGACCGACTAGACCAGGGGCGGCGAACCTATGGCACGCGTGCCAGAAGTGGCACGTTGACCGAATTTCAGTGGCACGCCAAATTTTAAAACTTTAGTATGAGAAATTTTAAGAATCAAATTTATAAGTTTGTAATGATATAAAACTACCACTTATACTCCAGATATTAAAATGTTATCTTCTAAAAAAAAAAACAACATAAATCACATTAATAAATGAAATAAAAGTTTACAAATAAATGTGTACCTAATAAAATGTGTCTAATTATTGCATGCTTTTTATTTTCATCTTACCTAGTAAAATTCATTTTTTTTTTTTTTTGGCACACGACCTTTTTTAAAAAAACTTGATTTTAAATTTTGACATTTGACCCGAAAAAGGTTCGCCGCCCCTGGACTAGACCAACCACGTGAAGACACACGTATTTTTATCGATTATCGACTATAACGCGCGCGTCTTCAGAGTCTAAGCGGATCGAGCACAAAAAGCGTACGGTTTTAATACAAAACACGAGTGGTATAAAACGACCGGACGGTTAGCGAGCGTCAAGACGAAATTTCAGGTATCGCATTTCCAACGGTTTGATTGAAATTCATATCCGAGTCGATTCGAAATTATCGTTGGCCTCGCAGCCGTTCGAATGTAACGATTATTATTGTCTCCTGGCGATGGGAATTCGATAAAATTCCCGATTTACATCCGTTCGGTGCGCATTGTTTGAATCGTTGCACGCCGTCGTAAAAAAAAAAAAAAATAAATAAAAAATAAATCGGTCCGAGCGGACGGACGCATTAAAACGCGTTTGCCGATCTATATATCGGCCGCGAGGTATATCCTCGCGCGTACGAGCGAATAAAATAGTTTTTAATTCGATCGCGCGGGGCCATAGGTCATCCCGGCGGAATGCTTTTACGAATCGTCGAGCGGAAATCCGGACGATAAAACATCGACCGGCCGCGGCGGCGGCGGCTGTTTTCGCGCACAAAAATCGCATTCATCACGGCTGCTGCTACCCCCTACCCCCCGTGTTTCTGCGCGCGCTCGTTATGCGAATCGATTAATTGCGTTCGAGAAAAAAGTTACGGCCGACGAAATTCCAAGACATTTATATAGTCCTCCCGCTAGACCTAACGAATACGTATATACATTTTTAATGACAATAAAAACTACGAAAACCGATTTCATTGTTGTAAAATGTTTTTTTTTTTTACAGAGAAATAAAAACACACTTTGTAAACATTTCGTGCCCTATACCGCCGCGCGACTGTTCTCGAAAATTAAGCAATTCGTTCGTATCACGAAATAAACTCGCACGATGCGATTCGAAATAATAATAAAAAATCTGCTCGGTTAAACACCACTGCATGCGCGTGTGTCGCTTGCTCGTGAATAGACTCGTTTATTTATTTGTACGGAATTCTAGACGATTAACGTTACTTTTTTTTTCTCTCCGATGAAATGCTATTTCGGGCGGTATGAATTTGCCTCGAGTCGTCGTCCCGTGGCGAGGTCAAAGTCGAAAATTTCTTTAAAAAGGTCGTTTCGGACGTGAATGAAAAACTAACGACAAAAAAAAACTAGGAAAACGGGTCAAAAACCTACGTGAAAAATCGTTTCTCAAGGCTCGTCGTCGTTCGAATACAATGATCGAATGCGAATGATTTTTTTCTCTCTCTCGAAAGCTGCAGTTTTCCACCGCTTTCATACTCGTGTACGAATAATAAGACCAATACAATACTGAGCACAGACCCTTTGAGCCATTGAAGTCGAATTTTCGTCTTTTAAAATCATAATAATTCGTGCGATCGAAAACACGAAACGCGTAGTAGGCAAACATTGATAAATAAAAACGTTTATCCGGTGCGTGTGTGCGTGAATAATAACAATTACGATAATACGGCACTTAATCTGTGCGGAAGCAAAACTTCGGAGGAATAAAGTTACGCGTAGACACAGGTATATACCGAGTTGCGGGTTAATAACAATATTTATCGACCGCATCGATCGGTTTAAAGTTTCGATATCAATCATACACGGATTTGGCAGCGCGTCGTGCGCCATTAACTCTATGCGTTTTTGTATAAAAGTCCACCCTAGGCGGGTTCGATTTTAAAAACGTTCGTCACCGGTGTGATAATTGTATTTCGAAAACACAGTCATAAATCACGTTTAAAAATTGAAAAATTTATAAATCGTCGAGAATTACGCGGACGCCGCCGCCGCCGGTTATATTTTTAACGAGTCGCGACGAAATGGCCGTAAATTAGTCACCGCCGCGCGGGGTAATTACATTTTCGTTTCTTCGAATCGTTATGAGAAATTTCAAATCGCGTCTTCACGCAATAATACGACGTAGAACTTTAGAATTAACGAACGGCAATCAATAAGGTCCGGTGGGACGGTGTAAAAAAAGCGTACGCGGCGGCGTCACGACGCGACGAATAAATACAAAGAAAATCTGCACACGCCCGTTAAATTCGTGTGCGGTATCTTTCGTTAAACGTTAAGACCAGAGCGATTTTCAACATTTATTTCGGCATAAACCGTATAGTGAACGATAATTATTGACATTATCGGACTGACGCGCCGAAAAGCGTTTTCCGTACTAAAAAAAAACGGGGCGAAAATCGTGTACGATATGATACGTGTACGACCGTTTGTAACACCTGCAATAAATAACAACGTAGCGGAATCCACAGGTGCGGCTCATTTTTTTTTTCCCCCCGCAGAACCGTTTAGTCCGGCGTCGACACGTTTTTCTCCCTCCGATCGTCCGTCGGCGGACACGACCCGTCCATCCGAAAAGTCTAGTCTCGAATTACACACGAAAACATTTTATTAACGGTACGATGGACTCGGGGGGGTTGTTATGCAATCGAAAATTATTTCACAAAACTGCGACGAGTTGGAAAAAAAGTTCCATTTTATATTCGAAAACTATATTATAGTAATAAATTCGGCAACGTCTTCTAGCCGAGCGTCATGTACTCTAATATCGTAAAGACTTATAAATAGGGCTAGGATTTATATGCATTGGTATGTTTTTTTTGCAACTTCTGATTACTTATTTCGTAAGTAATGTTCACGAATTAGCTCTAGCTGAGGTAAATGGTGGTATTTTTATTTGTCATATTTTTGCATATTTCGAACAAAATGAATATTTTTATACATTTCGACTACGAAAACACAAAAAGTGCATGTTTTATAGTATATTTCATTACGATTCATTTTATCGCAGTACAAAAATACCCAAATGTAATTTTATCTTATTATTTATAAAATACCGGGCTAAAAGCTACGATACCTAATATTTTAAATGGCAACAATGTAGATGAAGATTTTCCAAATCTAACTCCTGGGGAAGTTACTAAATTCAGATATGCAAAAATTACGTCATGTGATGTCGAACGGAGTTTTAGCAAATATAAAAACATACAGAAGATCGTTCATTTTTGAAAATTTAAAACATCATGTAATTGTTTCATGTATTTCATTCGAGTAGCTTTATCATCAATTTTATATCAATTAATATTTTAGAGATTTTAAGATTTTAGAATTTTTTTAATGTTTTTATATTTAAGTGTTTAGCATATTTATTTTTATTAATTGGTATTTAAAAAAAATCTTATAGAAAATGTGTTTTATAAATAATATTTATTTGGTTTATTTAAGCATATTTTGCATATTTTTAATAAATCAATTGCATATTTAATCATTTTTTATTGCATATAAATCCTAGCCCTACTTATAATCTTACTCGTATTCTACGCGTTTCGGTCGAGTCAAATTTCAAGAAGAGCCGCGATTTTTTTAGATTAAAATCTTTTAGATCCGTCGATCAAATAGTTTTTAAATACGATAACAAGTCGTACGACATTGACATTTACGACAGTTTATAAATAAATAGATATCGCAATAAAAAAAAATAAATATTTATTAGAGCGTAAAAAGAATAATCAAAATGTGTTATTGTTTGAGAGCAATATTTTGAGGGAGCTAAATTCTCGCGAGCTGGTGTAAGTCATATAAACCAGAGAAACAAAACGGTTTATTAAAAACTCGAAAATAAATTTCCGGATGAAATTATTACCTCAAATCCAAGCGGTAGAAGTTTGGTGTTATGACTTACTTCACCACTTTGCCTTTCAAAGATTTTCATTTTTACAAAAAATATGACTTACACCACACTATATATAATATATGGCTTTAAGTATCGAACGGGAAAAAGTACGCCGATCTCGGAGGACCGAAACTATGGCGAAACGAAGCGTTTTCCGCCACGTCGTCGTCGTATAACGTTTGGTATTCGAGACGACGACGACGATGATAGAATATCGAACAGTATCGAGTAGAACGTGCGGGGTGTGTTCCCGCAGGTCCGCGCCGCCGGTCGGTCTTATTATTATTATTATTATTAATCATTTTCGATGCTCTACGTCATCGGCGGCGTGTCCCGAGAGACGGTTAATCGTGGCACGTCAAACCAGTGCTTCCTAAACTTTTACATTCCGAAACGAGCTATCGGGATTACCACCGTGTGTGTGCGTTTTTTATTCTCTAAACGATACGAGTATTTTTTTTATTAAAATAAACGTTTTTAGTTTAAATTTTCGCATTGAAAACAGACGACATTTGTCGTCACAATCGAACTGCGGACTCGCGAAATGTCAAAACAAATAAATATTTCACGATTTCCTTCGGCGATAGTAATTAATATAATCTTATACGAGGGGAAGAGAGGCTCCGGTTTGACGAGCCGTGCGCGTTTTCCGTCCGAAGACACCACCGCGCCGTGGCGGCGCGCCGAGTACAAACACGTGATGTTAACATAATAAATAACAAATGGGAAACATGTAAAAACCATAAAAAAAAAAAAACCCGCCGGAATATCCGACGGACGGGAAAACGCCGGCATATATTTACAATACGTTATTATTATTATTATTATTATACTCTGTGCGAATCCGCCGTGCGTGTAAACGCCACTCGAAATATTATTCCGTCGCGCCGCCGCGCCGTTTCGGACGACGCGATCCGGGTAAATATTTAAAAACGCGAACACGTTTGATTTGAATGGCAGTAACGCGCGCGGGTCGTTTATAAAACGAGACCGAACGCCCGAGGCGTATAATAAACGTATAGGTAGGTAAACGCATATTTTATCCTCGTTTTCAATAATTTACTCGCTCCATATATATATGCGGGCGCGCGCAAAAACACACCCATATAATATAGCGATGTAGGTACATCGACCGAAAACGACGACGGAGGGGAAAACAATGAACGCGAATATCGATTTCGTCGTCGTCGTCGTCGTCGGAACAATATTGTTTTCGACAAGACGTGCGAGGGGTTTTCATTTACGCATATTAAATACGGGAAAAACCTATAGTAATAAAAATATATTACTATACGTCAAAACGAATATTGTAACGAATAAAAGTGAGAATCGAACGATCGAATTATTAATGACAACAAATCCCGGACGCATGGTGATAATAGTCGTATTATATAATATCGATTCGTATCCGACCGGTTCGTTCGTTTTTCAAATACTCTTTATATTATATTGATTACGAACGAGTTTTGTTTTTGCCCAATGAGAATTACAAAAACACGTAAATCGATCAAATGTCGTTTGACGGGCGAAAAAATCAAAGAAATATCGTTGAAAAAAAAAAGTTAATCGACAAGCACATCGCGTGTCATCGCACATATTATACTCGTTTTATTGCAAACGCGTCGTCGTGCCGCGGTAAAGTATTCGGTCGGAGAGCGTAACGTTTATTTATTTAACACCCAACAAAGGATAACTAACTCTCTGGTACTTTGAAGATTTCGACTTTTCGGACGGCCGCGCGAGACTACGACGAAAACCCATATTAATACGCGCGCCGCCGCCGCCACCGTGTCACGTAGCGTTCGCAGACTATATTATTATTACTATTAGCGCGTACCTGCCGCGACGATATATCACGCGGATTAGTATATGATATAATATTTACGAGAGCGGACTGGAATAATATATAACGACAGTATGATGAAAAACGTTAATCATAATATTTATTTATTACGCTGGGAAAGCGCGCGCGTTTCGGTAGGTAGTAAAATCGCGAATACGGTTAACGCGCAAAATATTATATACTTCTTTTTTTTCGAGTTAGTCCGACAAAATACAGATTACGATTTCCCCGCGAGACGAATAAAAATGCCCGAGAGGTCACGTTTTACATACCGATCGGCGTTTAATTATAGTAATTTTTTCGGAACGTTTTTTTTTTTTTTTGTTTTTCTTTGCGAGAAAACGGTAGAATTTTAGGACGTCGATTTCGTCACATCGTCGATGTCGCTCTTTCTTGCGGCCGGTCGAAGAATAAAGAATAATATACGTATATTATATTATTATAAATAAAGGTTCGACGAGGAAAAGATAAGGCGAACAAATCGGATTAACCTCTGAATAAATAAATAAATAAATAAATAAATAAATAAAAACTCGGGTTTCATACACGAAAGCCGCTTCTAGGGATACAGGTGAGATGAATAAAACAAAATATCGTGGCATTTAGTGTTGCCCGGAAAGTGCGAGTGAGAATATATTATTATGTTCAGCGGTAGCAGTTCCGGCTGCATTTCTAGGCGAGACCGAACATTATTCGTGAAAATCAGGCGACGACAACGTTATCAAGAAAAACAGTTGATAATCGACGCGAATCGTTGTGTCTGCGGTAAGTACTTGAAACCGGAAGAATAATTATTATTGCAAGACGACAAAACGAGCGTAGGTCACGACCTGCGTTGAGAAATAATTCGTTTCTATCGTTTTAAAACGTTGAAAAACAACGACAAAAACACTAAGGCGTCCATCACAACTGAATTTATAATGACAATTTCATTTTGACGTTTCGAAACGATCCGTTAAGCTTCGAATAAAAACTACGGCGCAACGAACGTTGCGTGACGGCGAACAAATCAATAAAAAATATTTTCGACAACCGTGTCCGACGATAAAGACCTACCGGAGAAAATATAATATAATATAACCGTGAACGTGATAAAACCAAAAAATAATGTATAAAAAAATTATTCAAAAATTCGGGTTATCCGTGAGCTATACAATAAAAGAACAGGCGGGTTTCGAAATTCAAATATAAAGTAATCAAAATAAATAAATAAAAGCCTCGTAATATTTAGTAAACAGCAACGTATCCAGAGTACTACTACTCTACACGGGGTATGAAAAGTGTGATGAGTTTGAATACGTTGAAAAAAATGTAAATTTTAAGTCGTACGAATCGCTTATAGCACGGAAAAGACACGCTTGATATTATACGTCCATTATTTTTTCAAAAATTCCCTCTTTTATGTATGCATAATATTTCCCTGTTCGCATAGTCTTGAATAATAAACGAGACACTCGAAAACTCTTATAGGCTCGAATTTTTTTTTTTTCAAGGAATTCAAAATAAGGGGGGGGGGGGTTCAAACACGATATGAAAAAAAAAAGAGAAGAAAATAACGATTCCGAGAAAATTCAGACTAGACGACTATAATTATTATAATTTCAAAAATTAAAACTGCTACAGACAAGACGCAACTATAGAGAAAAAAGTGAAAACAATTTTATAAAAATAAATCTAATTTTTCCAAAAACGAGGTGTTTTTTTTTTTTGACTACTCAGTCTTAGAATAAAATATATACTGTACAACA
This sequence comes from Drepanosiphum platanoidis, assembly GCA_948098885.1. NCBI lineage: Eukaryota > Metazoa > Arthropoda > Insecta > Hemiptera > Aphididae > Drepanosiphum > Drepanosiphum platanoidis. Next base: position 6,733,681 of record OX402541.1, read on the forward strand.
GAATAATAGTACTTCAGAGCTGTACGTGTACGTATCTGTACGTTTTATACTACATATATTTACACACGAGTACTTGGCGAATCTAAGATATCAAATATAGATAAAGAATAAACGTTTCTTTTTCAAATTCAACTCGAACGGCAAGAAAAAAAACGACAAACGAAACTTTTCGAAAACGAGTTTCGATTTCAAGTCAACTCCGACGACACGTATATATTATAATATACATCGTGTTTACGGTGGTTAGGTATTGCGGTAAAAGCCATTGTGGAAAAAATAAACATTAAAAGAATGGCAGTAAACAGTGTAGGTACACACTATCACGTCACGTCGTCGTCACCGTTTTCCCCGGTAAAGTCTAAACGTAAACGGATAATAATTTATTCGGCGAACACACATTATATATTATTACATTATAATATTATGTCTATTTGTGTGGTAGACGATTTTAATCTAAAACCTCTCTCGACCACTGCGCGCATAATATATATAATATATTATTTGATATTTATACATGCAAATCAATAACAATAATGATAATTTACACGGTCGCCGCCGCCGCCGCCGCCGCGCCCGTTGTACGTGTATACATATTATTATTAAATACAATCATTAATCTATGCGCGTCCGTCCGCCGACGACGGGCAGGGCGAAACGTACCTGCTGCTGCTGCTGCCGCCTTGTGGACTTTCGAAATGTACGTTTGTCGAATTAATTTCACGCGCGGACAGATGTTTTTAAATCAATCAAACGGCGAATTCCGCTATTCGGCTATTGTTTTCATGTTGAAAATCAAGCGATCCGAATGTGGACCGAAATCGTGAAAATCTATAGACTATAATGGACGAGCGAGCGCGACGTTCTTTCGAAAAGGCGTTTTCGGTGTAAACGCCGTAGAGACGCCGCCGCTGTGGTTTTATTATGGAACATTTACATGGCGATGTTCGAATTCCAACGCGCAAAGTCTACTCGAAATCGAAAAACGAATCAAAACCACAGCAGCGTGTGTAAAATACTCTGAACGACAGAGTATTAATTTAATTTTTTCAAAGTCAACGATTATATTACACATTTATCGACGAAAAAAGGAAATCGTCTAAAGTTTTTGTTCTCTGTACTTGCAGGTATATGAGACGACGGGGACAACTAGTTTCATTAGTTCAAAAAGCTTAAAAACTCCGAGCGAGATGAAAAGAAAACGTATCGACTCGATACTAATTAATTGATAAAAAATGCCTCCGAAATATCTTAAAAAAAAGATTTATTTATTTTTGTTTCGTATTTTATCGTTACGAATTATTTAAATCCACGCCCTTTTCTTCGAACGTACATTTTCCCGCGTAAAACCGAACTAACGAAATATAATATAAACGCGATTATCTTTTCCAGTATCGTTTCTCGATTTACTGTATCGACTACGTCCAGCGACACGCCAAGAAGCAAACGCTCTCCGAAATATTACGATTAATATCATACGATTTTCAATAAAAATGAGTAATAAAAAAGATTATACCGTAGGCCGGTGATGTCACCGCGGGAGTCGCCCTGGGAGGACATTGAAAGGGTGACGGAGGAAGAAAAAAACAACGCCGGACATTGAAAAACTATACTACGTCGTCGTTGCTCTGTCTCCCCGACGAGTCACCCGGCAAGGTCAAGATAATTGTTTTCTCAGGCCTTTCCGATCGGTTCTCTAGCAAAAAAAAAAAAAGGTCCGACTAATCGGAACGAAGGAACGCGTCGTGGAGACACGACAAAACGGAATGCGCACGGAAACGCGTTTCTCCGGAAAATCTATACACGCGACCCGTATGAGATTAGAGCCCCCGAGCGAATTCGTGACGTTTCGACGACGACGACGACGGGAAACTTTCGTGGAAGCGAACGCGTAAAAAAGGTCGAAAGCCACGCGCCGCCGTTAACACGCTGCGCGGGGATATAAGAAGATCGGTATTATTATTAAAATTTTAAACAGCCGGGGGAGAGTGAGAGGAGAAAAAAATCAGCGGAAACTATTTGTAACGGGTCGAAGGGGAGGAAATTTGCTGGCCCCCTACCCTCACTACACCCCCGAGACGAAAATCCTGGCCGCCCGCCCGACTACGTCTGTCGCCGCCGCCGCCGCCGCCGCGCCGCCTCCACTTTCGCGTTTGTCGACATTTGCCGTGGTGCCGCGTTAGAGGCGGCGGCGGCCGGTCGAAAACCCTGCGGATCAATACGCGCCCGCGCTACCGGGGTTAACGCGCCCTAAACTTTTGGCCAACGCACACACTGACTGGCGCGCCGCTCCGCAATAGCGTCGCACACCAACACGCCCGCGTACACTAGTCGCCACCTCTCCGCGTCCGTTCGCGGGATGGCGACGACGACGACTACGACGACAAAGTTCGCTGCTTTCGGGCCGGCGAATCTCAAGGCGTTCGCGCGAGGATTTTTTCGCGGGCCGTGCGGAATAGTTTCAATAGGGCCAATGAAGTCTAGTCTCCCGTGACTTTCGATCGACTCCAATGTGCCCCCCCCGCCCATGAATTTTTCCCTGTAATGCGAGGACGCGAAAAGTTTCTGTTTTATCGAATCGGCTCAAAATATAGGTTGAAAAAATATACATCGTCCGTGTGCATCCGTACCTACACTCGACCTGCAATAATATTTCGATTTACGAGAAAACAAAAGACGACGAAAGTAGGGGCGGAATTTTTCGCAGCGACTCGAGGAAACGTCGCGATCCGCGCGAAAAGTACCTACGGCAAATCGGTATGGAAAAGTCCCAATTCGGACGCGCTCACGGTTGCCACGGACGTAATTCGCACTCACCCTCCCCCCCCCCCCCCCCCGGTCATCAAAAGTATTAATTTTCCCGGCCTTTTGTCGCCTCGAAACAAACGGCTGTCGAAGCCGCGCGATGGCCCCGTGGGAACGCGCACGCCAACGGCAGCAGAACCGACCGAGCATGAGAGCTCAGGGGGAGGGGGGCGAGGCGATTTAGGCCTGAAACGATTGTCTTATATAGTAAAAATAATAGTAGTAGTGATATTATTAATAATAAGACGATCGCGTTAGATTGCGATAATAATTATATTGGTAGAGACGAAGAAACGACGGTAAAAACTCCGAAGAAACATCTAAAAAGATTAAACAAACTGCACGAATAAATGGAAAAATAAAAGTACAGAATTATTTTTCCAATAGGTAAAATTAATGGTTTTGAGAAAAGAAGAAATATACCGAAATACGTTTGATCGACTGATACGATAATAATTTGAAATCTAAAATTTGAAAAAATTAAAATATAATAAAAAAGCACGTACATACTTATTATCAATGCTCGAAAATGACGAGAAAAAAGGGGGGAAAAAATCATTAAAATTAAAAAAATGCTGTCGAAATGAAAAGTCTAAAGAAAAAACAACAACATATATTATTCTGAATAAAAATCCTATCTCTAGCAACAGAGGTTTTTATGCACTCGAAAAATCAAAATACGTTACGTTTAGGTTATAAAAAGCACGAATGACGATTTTAATCTTTGAGATAACTTCGCCCCTTCGCTACGCCGCCGCGCCCCCGTCACCCGTCCGTCGAACAGTAATCCTGCTGGAGGAATTCAATCATATACTACACTATTCTACCCAACTGCAACGTCATTGGTAATGCACAACAATACCGAGTCAGTGCGTGGAGTTAGACGCGATTTATATTGTGCATTGTAGTTTCTATCGAAAAGGTCACCGTCGTCGGATTCCAAAGTCTACGCGATTAAAATGGATAACCAATACGCGAAGGAAACTTCGGCAGCAATTAATAACGCGCGTAATGTCCAAGGTAAAACAACAATCGATCGGAGTGCGACGCGAAGTAAATACGAAAAAAAATAAATCAAACTCCTTTATCTATACCTATACGCTCTAGTTACCGAAAACGGTTCGAAAAGAACACTTATTATAGTGTCGGACGTCACCGCTTTTTTGGACTTTAAACGCGAGGCGAAAACGGCTGCCGGGTAACAAAAGACGAGACATTTAAACGCAAAACACTTACTATCTACTACGATCGGACGAAAACGATTAGATAATCATCAAAAATAGTTACGTACTAACTCGAACAAATCTAGAACGGACTTAAGTTATTCTACTGTGGGTTTTGCGATTATGAAAATATTGTTTGGAGAAAAAAATAGGCTTTGTAATCGATTAGGTGAAAGTTTTCGTTTGATGCTTTGTTTTCCGCGTCGTCCCGCCCCCGAAAAGCTATTGATTTTGTTTTCACTATATTGAGTGGACAGTTGCCAAAATAGTCACAACACAAAATTACCGTCGCCAGAACAGAGGGGTCCTTTAAACTCGTGTACGGTCGAAATGCCAACACGCCAGTGGGACCGACGAAAAGACGACTAGTTTCTTATAAACGATGTATTATTTTATCAAATCGTTTTTTGTTTTCGTACCGACTTTTTTTTTTAAATAGGAAATCTAAACGATTTTGATTATTCGTCACGTACGCGTTGTGTTATTCGTACACGGGGGCAAATTAACCGAAACGATTTTCAAAAACCATAAATTTACCTACCGCGCGCCGTCGTTCATATAGTAGGCGAAATATAATAACGCGTTATTATTATGATATTAGTTCCGCGATTAAGGGGTAAAACCTTTATTGGTTAAAGTATTTCATCCTTTCGCGATCAATACAATAGAAACCATAAATTATAATAATTATTATATAGATCATAATATTATATTATAGGTATATAAGCCCTGTATACGAATCGCATGTAAAACACAATGGACCTATCTCATCCATAAATCACACGATCTAATGACGTTGCGGCGCGATTTATAAAACGATTTCAGTCCGACATCGTGTAACAATATCGTGCCGCGGATCTAATATTTAACGAATTTAATCGTTTGGGTAAACGAGAACGTGTTATCGGGAATTATTTTCGGGAAAAAATCAATATTACGACGTGGTGGTGCACGTTTCGCGTTTCACGCTCTCAAACATTTAGACGAATTTCACGTTCATAAACGCATAAAACGGGTACCGGTGTTTTACGGCGCGGCGTGTGTACCCGCCAGAAATATTAATAATAAATCGCGAACGTTGTAAATTATTTATTCGCGCGGCGGCGGCGGCGGCGCGATCGTCGACAACACACCGTTGCGCGTCACACGATTTCGTTTTCGCGCCCGATCTCCTCCGGACGACGCGCGAGTATATCGAGTATTATCATAATATTATTATATTATTAATGTGCGAGAGTACGCCGCCGCCGCCGCCGCCGCGGTGGATTTATGCAAAGTCAAACATTGACCGACGGAACACCGACTCGTCGCGGCGTCGAGGGCCGCCGTACACTTCGGGGTTTCCGTTTGATCAACACCGACCCGTCGTCGTAATGATATTATTATACTTCGTTAAAACGCGTAAACAAGTAGTGTACTACTTGGACGGGAGTGCGTGCACTTAATACACTTGACGGGACAGCGATGCGCGCGCGACGTTTTAATATAATATTGTTGCTATAAAGTGTCAATAATGTTTAACGGACGACAATGTCGCGAGCTGAACGTCTGGTGTGCGAGAGATACGCAGAAAATCCACTGGCCGAATTGTTAAATGTACGACGAAAAAAAAAACAAACACATCTATTCTGAATATTGTACAATACATTCGAGATAACACTGCGACGACGACGACGACGTTTTCGATCGCTTCTATAATATATTTTCAAAACGTTTATAGACTACCGTGTTTTACACGTTATCACGGGTTAATTTCGGTCGTCGTTGAGCCGGCAAATACTAAAAAGAAAAAACGGAGCGAATCGGAGATATTCTAACTACGTTGTAATAATTAGAGTAAATATTTCTACTTTTTATCGCGTTTAATCGCGATTCGTTTAGATACAGTGTTTCTCAACCTTTTTTAAGTTACCGCCCCCCTTGAGTAGATTGATCGATTTTTTAACGCCCCCCCCCCTCTACGTGAGAATTCTATAATTAAAGGTATGGGGAGAGAGAGAGAGATAGGAATCGAGTTGATGATTTGGAAAATCGAAAAAAAAAAAATTTAATGATATATAGTATTATAATAAATTAATTAAATTAAACAAAAAAAAAAACTTATAATAACGTTATCGATTTATATTTTATAATAACACCCAAAACTAGTTCACCACCCCCCGATATCGCGCCCCCCGTCGAGAACCACTGGTTTAGAATAATAATTCGTGACGTAGATGATGATATCGCGAGGACGAACGAGATATGGTGCGGCCCCCGGCCGGTGGGTTGTTTCTGTATCGCGCAAACCATAAATCACGTACTGTGAAACCGTGATGCAGTAAACGTTGCAGAGTTAAAACGCGACACGTAAATCGTCCGGAGCAGCGCGTTATATATTATTATTATATTATATGTTACGCGGGGCGGGGCGAAAAAAAAGTATGGAATACGCGTGAAATAAATGTTCTTAATATCATATTGTTTCGCAGCGGTTATTTTGTCGTTTTGATGCCGATTTTGCGATGACGATGTTATGCGCGCGTAATATACGAGTATAGATTATCGCGAACGCGCGATCCAACTAGCTGAGCGCGACGGGGTTGCGCGCACGAGTGTGCACCAGGACTACTACCAGGACTACTACTACCATGTTTTCAGACTAATCGAAAAATAATGTTAGATTTCGAAAAATTACGACGCGACCGGAGGGGCGGCTCGTATAATATCGCGGGCAACTCGGCCGGCGCGGCGCCCGTGTACACGATGTTTCGCCGAAACAAAACCGCCCGACACATTAATGTGTTGTAAATCCTACTAAACGGCGTTATTGTTGTTATTTTATCATTATTCAAACCGCCCTAGCCACAATACCAATCGCCGCCGTCGATATGAAAATTCGTCTACCTCGTTGTATTCGAAAAACAAAATAATATCATGTTTTCGGCGCCGCCGCCGCCGCCGCACGCCAACGATTCATATTCCATTATAATATACCGTGTTCCCCCGTTGTTAATCCAAACGACCATAACCTCCGACCATATTTTCGGGAAATTAGTTGTTTGACTTTTGTACGCGAATCGATATCGCCAGTGAGACCGAGAGAAAACAACTGTATATATTTCGATCCGAGAGGAGGGCAACAAAAAGAATAAAATCACAAACAATGAGTTCGTAGAAAAAAAACATCCGAGTGCGAGAAAGGCAATGCCGCCGAGACGAAAAAAGACGACTGCACGGTTATCATAATATCAACGTTGGTAACGAAAACCACAGAGACGGCGAGTGGGAAAAATAAGAGACGAAAGTTTAGGGTCGAGCCGAGGACGACAATATAAGTACGTGCGGCTTTCGTCGGACGAAGAGTCTACATTTTTACCGATTTAATTAAAATATAAAGGCGATACGAACAACGCGAATAACTGACCGGTTGCGAAAATATAGAATACTTGCGAAAAATAAGGAGTGCCGTGGTTCCGGAAAGCCGTGAGAAAAAACTACGAGAGTTTCACAGAACGGTCGTGCCGTACTCCCGAATTAAATTTCAGGCGGAAAACTCCGAGAGATAAGAACAATATTATTCGTGTGAGTAGCTAATTATACGTTGTGCGACTTTGTGTAATTTTGAATAGCGTTTAATATTTACTAAAATGCTCTCACGTTTTCAGAATAAAAATAAATCCCACTCGTCTATTTGAATATTTACTTTTACAGTCTAAAATATAATTATACGTTTCGATCTTCATAGATACAAAAATCACAAGGACTACGCGATTTTATTGATTAATTATTTTTATATATATTAGTGACTCCTGAACTTGTTTACTAAAACAATAACAATAATATATAATACTACGAAAATACAACTAACGATAACGTTATGTTTTGTAGGGGAAGTATTTAAAACTCACTATAACTTATAATTATATATTATTGTATTTTAAATACTCTTTAGATACTCTAATCAAAAATTTCATATCATACGCATATATTATATTATATATTCTAACAAATTGTGTTAATAAAATTAAAAAAATTATCAAAAATAAGTATTATTGTGATGTTTATATGGTAAATCATGAAAATATGAGAGAAAAATAATCAACTAATACTAACACGTAAATTTACCGAGATTTGCGCGCGTGTTTACGACGCCGAATTAGGAGAGGAAATGAAGACGAGGAAAAAGACGATCCTCCGAAAGAAAAAAAACTGACCGCGTCTCGGTCGAGCGGGAGCGTATGTTATAATAATAGAGGACACGTCGAACGCGCGCCGATGATATTATTATTAATTCAATTATGTTAATTGAAGAAGAGGTCGGGGCGGGCGGCTTTCCGTGCGAGCGGTTAATGATAATAATAATAATGATGATGATGATAATACCTAATATCGTGTGTTTTATCGAAACGCCACAAGTCCACAATACAATATAATATAGTGGCACTTATAATAATAATAACGTAGCGTTCGCACGGCATCGTTCGTCCGTACGCGCCCGACGATCGTGCCTGTCACACCCACCGGCGTTCGCACAACAGGCGGAAATAATACACGTAGAACGCGCGAACGGCGGCGTCGTCGTCGTCGTCGTCCGAGAAAAATATCGCTTTTTGCCCACCTGTAGTGTACAGTACGCGTCGCGAAACAGTCGTGTGTGACGGCAGGCAGGTAATAATAATATCGTGTGCCGCCGGCGCCGGCAAACGAGACTTTAATTTCGTCGAATGTACTTTCCGTGTCGCGTCGATAAGTTTGGAAAAACAAAAAGATAAATCGTTTAGGTAATATACGTTCTCTACTCCCACCCTCTCTCCACTTGGTTTTCAATTTATCGCGCGCAATAATATGTTAAGCTCCGGTGAACAACGAGCGGGCGCATGCGTGTGTATACATTTGTCATTTTTACATTGATTAATATTTGAATGCGCGGAAACACACCAGCCGTCTCCGCGCGGCTCGTCGACGGCGGCGTCTCCTGCTCGAGATAATTGGCTCGCCGGGTTGTTTTGCACGCCCGAACCGCCCGAGCGTTTGTCGCGAACTCGATAATAATTTACTTTGAAACACTATTGTTTTGGGGGGGAGAAACGAAATCGTTTTTACTTCTCGAAAACACCGGGACCACCGTGCCGAGACAACAGTCGAGCCGAGTTTGACGATATCGCGATCCGCGGGCGGGCGTTCGCTTTCCTCCCCGCAGAGGCGACAATATAACGATCGTCACGACGACGGGAACATTGTTTATATCGCGCGTTCGAACGGGGGGGGGGGGCAATCAATAAAGGTTTATCGTTTTGTTTTTATAGCCGTCGCCCGACAAAGTACGATACTAATAATACAACGGCGGCATGGGAAATCGGGTCAGTTATTGTACCGATAACAGTCTGCGCGAACGGTATTTAAAACGCAGATATTGTGTCACGTAATAACACCATTTTCTCGTGAAAAAAAAACGGTGATCGCGTAGGGCCGGGACTATTTTTCCAATCGATAAACTCGCGGAAAACTCATCGAGCGGCTTTCGGTTTTTGTTTCTCGCGCGCTGCGAACGACACGACGACGACGCACGACGACGACGCACGACGACGTTTGGATTATTAACCCCGAAGAAAATGCACAATGTGCCGGTCGGAAAATATAAAATACGATTACGATAATATTGTATTATATATCGCGTACGGTAATACGCTGTAATGAACGAGGTGTACGCCCGCCGTCGCGCAGATGGCCCCGGCACTTAAAAACGCCGAGACGGCGGCGGAGAAAATAAATAATAAAAAAAAACTTCTATTACGTTATAACAGTATGACGTGCGAGTGTAGTGGAAGGCTCTCGCGTTTTGTTATTTTATTCGTTTAATCTGTGAACGCGCGTGATAATAATAATATACGTATTATCGTCGTAGAGCTTATTATTATTATTTGGCACCGTTGGACGTATACGAACGTATTATATGTTATACGAGAGACGGACGGACGGAGTGAGACGCGACGTCGAACACTCGAATTTACCAAACGTCAGCTTTTCAATTCAAAGTCAAAATCGTACACACACACACACACTGTCGACGGATGACTTTGTACACGCGCGTAAACACACATAACGCAACGCGCGTCATGTGAACGTCATAAGCTATTCGTCATTTATCCATATCGCTTTCTCGAGGGTGGAAAAAAAAAAACATTTCGAGTAATAGAGTTTTCGAAAAATAATTTATCGACGATTAAATTCCGCGAAACCGAGTGCTTTTTCGAGTTCCCAAAGTTTTCGAGTCTACCGCGCGATGATACGTGAGTACCCGTTTACACCGTCGTCGGTTATTCTTTACCGATATTTCAAATCGTACAGCGTACATTCGAGTGTTGATTTTTAGCAAAAAAAAATAAATAATAATTACCAGTGTATAACGGCGTCAAGGGTTGTTTTGGTCCAAGGGGATTACAACACATGTCGGGAAAAAAAAACAACGAATATTCGAAAAATTACTTAAAAATCTTCGCGTTACATAATTGAAAGGGTGATTTTAAATCGGGTAACCGCGATTCACAGAAGAGAGATAATTACGTTCGATACATTGTCGTACACGGATTTACACTTAATTCGGTAATGGAAGTTTGGCTCACGCAGAGCAAGTTCTATAAGAAGGTACTTAATTTTAAAATGCGTGTACTTGGTTATTATATACAAATTCAATTAATTCACAGACTCGAGAAACGTAGGTAAAAGCAGCAGTCGGCGGTTATGCCCGTTTATTAATTTATTTTCTATTCGCCCCCAGAGTTTCGTAAAAAAAAAGTACGTCTAAAAATCCTGTAGTTTTGGCAACAATTTTTCATTATATTATATTCGGTTCTGACTTGCGCGCGTTTACAGTATTATATACGCACGAGTAAAACGTGAATAAACAATCGTTTAATATAATTTAGCCTACGCAATACAATTAATTTTACTATTATTATTTCCATCGACACAGTGTGTGTGTGTGGCGAAACAAAACACTCGGTCGATTGTTAGTTTTATATAGTATTGTTATATCATTAGATTTGCGCCATTGATTTCGAGAGAACGAAAGGTTTTAAAATTCGCCGAATTAAATTATTTGGGGTTTTAAAACGAACAGATTGATTCGAATCGTTTTAAAATGTCCGCGAGATATGGTTCTCGTGGTTAAAATCGTTCGACGACGGCCGTTGATTGAATATTGGCCGGGCGACGGAAATTAAATTCTAAATATTCCGAAAGGTTCGGAACGGCGCGGCGGCGCAGCGGTTTTAACGAGTTCGGTCCAATAAAGAGAAGAAAAGCCGTGCTACAATAGTATTTATACAGTAATGAATTACACGTTGTTTACGAACTCGTTATAACGTTATTAACATTGCGCCGGGTCGTCTATTTTTGTTCTAAAAGGCTGAACACATTCTGAAAACAATGATCTTATGAAAAACAGAGACCGACAACAACAACGACGACGACGACGACGACGACAACGACGTTTTCAGTAATTATAATATCCGTTACCATACAATGAAATACAATGGAACAAACAGACATTTTTTCCTGATAAAAATAAAGAAGAAAAAACTCGTTTCGAGATTAAAACTTAGCGTTGATAACTACGAGTATATACACGCCGCCGTTATAATACTACTACTACTACTACTACTACTACTCGTAAAACAGAAGTATAGGTTTGAGGAAAAACAAAACAAACAAACGCACGCACGACGTGTATGCGACGAACAATTAACTATGAAAATAATAAGCACTCGAAAAAAAATAAAAATTGTTTCAAAATTCATTGTAGCTCGTCGACGACGACGCGCGACGTGCAATTATTATTATCCGTACGTAATACGATCAAAGTTTCAATGTTCTTATTACACGACGACGAGTAGTCGTTTAACTACTTTTTAGAACATTTGTCCCGTTCGAATGTCGATTGTCACGCGTGAAAATGCAAAAGTCTACGACGGGATTTCACGTCGTAATTACTATTATTATTATTATACTGTCATATTATAATAATAATTCGTCCAAACGTTGGCGCGCAAGCGCGCGAACAAGAGATGATTATAATAACAACGCTAATAGTAATACGATATGCGCTCGTTAGGTTATGGTCACTACGATAATGATTACGGGGGGGGGGGGGTGGAGGGGGGGCGAGCAAACATTATAAACTGTGCTTGCACCACTAGCGCGTCAATATTATGCACGTTCCCGGGACCGGATTTTATAACATCGGATTTTCGTAGCCGAGACGCGCCAAAGCCCTCCAGTGACTGCGCACAGTGTATATAACGATATACATAATGTATTTATATATACACGATATAAGCATATTTCGTAACGGATAATGGATGACGGGGCGTTATTGAATACAAATTCATTTTATTAAACTTCAAAAATATATATGGTTTTCACTATCAGCTGCAGATCCCGCGGCCTCGCCGCGCCGCGCCGCCGTGGTAATAACGTCTGACGAATATTGCGTTACCAGCGACTACTTGCCCCCTCCCCCCCCCCCGGGCCCATTTTTCTCCGCCATATTATGCGATAAACATTATACGGCATAATAATAAAATATGATATCCGACGCTTTACGCGTTTTTGCGCACAACACTTCGAGCCTTTCCAAAAGTCGTCTCGAACAGACGGTCAGTTCGCACGGAAAAAAAAAAAACACCTATAGAACTAACACGTTTCGCGAGATATACCAACCACTATTGGCTTCGATACGGATTAAAAACAATAATAATGTAACAACAGACGACGACGTAGATATCAACGCGACTAAAGCGACTCCTAACTATACAGTCAAACGACGGGTTTATCATAATATTTTGAAGAATTCTCATAGAAACGACGACCGATATTGTAAAACAAACATTCAAGTGTTACGCCGTCAGAATAAAATACGTCGAACGATATTTTACGATAATTAAGGCGCAGGTTTTTTGTCGATTAACGCCATTGTAAACCGTGTTTGCCGCGAGTTTAAAATCACACTTTTACGGTTCTTAGACAGTCGGGGAAAGAAGAGAAGCATCGAGCCGAGGTTTCGACGTACGTCGTACGTCGGCGGCCGATAATTAATATATATTTTCGCGAGTCTCTGAAAAACGTTTGTGACGGGTGTGTGCAAAAAGCTTATTGGTTTTCCAACCCGTCCGTTTTTTCTCTACCAATCTACCGTCCCGAAAATATAAACGTATACCAATAATGGCATCACGAAAGTGGATACTGACGAAAGATTAAATTATAATAAAATATTACATCGATGTAATACACAACGTGAAACACGGTTGGCGCCGTATGAAAAAATATACACATATTATGTGCGACCCGGTCGAACCGAACGCGATGTATAAAACGACCTAATGACGAACCGAATATCGATCGTTGACCGAAACAATAAATTATAGTGATAATGTGTACGACGTGTTACAAAGATTACAAAGTCAATGTTCCGAATTTTTACATACCATGTCTACACAAGTCGCCTACCGCAGCGAAAAAGGTCGTATGATAAATATCAAATTAAATAAAACAGAATAGCAAATTAAAATCTCGATTCATTATGCTCGCCCTGAAAAGTTGAGATACGACCTTTTTCGCTGTGGTAGGCCAAGTGATATCGGGGCGCGCGTTTGAATCTTTTTGCATATTAATACTATGAATAATAAAAAAAAAAAAGGCACTAACCTGGCACGATTCTGGGCCCGTTGGCCGTGGCCAGACCGGTGCCGTAGGTCGTGGCGTTGGACGACACGATGCTGATCTGCTCGAGGTCGGCCGACTGGCCATGGTGCAGCAGGCGCGTGCTGCTAGTGGACGTGGCGGGTTGCGCGTCCGCGGACTCGCGGCGGCCCGCGATGCTCTGCACCAGCCGCATGGCGCGCGACGATGGTGCGCCGGTGTCGGCGGTGCGGGCGGTGCTGGCGATGATGGTTCTGGTGACGGCGACGACGGTGACGACGACGGCCGCGGAGACGGAGACCACCGGCGGCGGCTCCTAACAACGGCGATGACGGCGACAAGACCGACGACGACCTCGGTATACCGCAGCGGTTACTGTGGCAGGACCGCGGTAGCAGCAGCTGCAGCGACGACCGCCCCGACCGGCCGGACCGCATGATGACCGGCGCGCCGGCGGCACGGCGGCGGTATCACCACCGCCGACCATTGTTTGCACCACCGCCGCGGTCGGCCGCGATCATATTAACACCGCGCTCGTCGTGCTCGGCCCGACCGGCCCGCGGTGATCGCGACGGCCGTCGGCGCGGACGGGCCGGCGCGCGCGCCACGCCTCGTCGTCACCGCCGCGTTCGTCACCGCCGCGTTCGTCACCGCCGCCACCGCCGCCGCCGCCGCCCGTCCGCGTCCCCTCGCGTCTCTCACCGGACCCCCCCGGTCGGCGGCCCCGCTAACTACTGCCGGTAGTGGCGCGCCCGTTCAGCGCGCGCCCGTCGCCGGCCGACGCGTCAT
>OX402541.1:7348375-7502818 GCA_948098885.1 Drepanosiphum platanoidis
GGCCCGCGTAAACCACTGACGCACTCGTATTCTCTTCTCGTAAATGTCAAACGGGCGTATTATTCTCGAGTCGCGTCCTATTATTATTTTTCCTGCCGTCGCGGTCTGCGCGCCGGTGGGATTTACTGTTCTTGCGTTTTCATCACGACCGGTGTTTTGTAAATGAAATTACATTTTGAAAACTATTTCGCGGTTACCTTTCTCTCGGGGGGCCTTTTGATCGTCAAACGAATAAGCGTCGTTTTCATTTTTCTACTGTCCGAATAAAACATACACCTCCTGATTTACATCGCGGACGGCTCGATCGATAGAATTTTCTCGTGCTCTCAAACATGGAATAGATTCGATGATAATTTTCTAGTAGTAATAATAGTAAAATAAACAACTACTTTGTTTATATTTTCACGAATAATTAAGTCGTTTAGATAAATGCATTTTGTATGTGTGTCTTTGGCTTCGTTTTGTCTTCAGTGTTTCAGCGTGTAAGTAAAAAGAGGAGATAATTTGAGTTTGAAATCACTGGTTTAACCGATCGAAATAAGACGACTCTTCAGGTGACTTTTCGCGCGAAAGCTGTCGCGGTCGTAATTACCACGACCGCGGCGGCCTACTCGACGTCCGCGATAACGCGTCCGGGAAACCGGTGGGGCCGGCGGCAAAGGCTGCTGCCGCCGGCGGGTCGCGGAAAAGCGATTCACTACGCGTTTCGAGTTCAACGAAACTGTGACTTTTATATATCTATTGTGAACATAAAATATAAAGATTGTCAATATTACACCCAAGGTTCGGGCACCATCATTGGCGCAGTCGGTAGGATGTAAAGGTAAGTGCTAATTTAAATAACGATAATTTTAAAAAAAATTAAAATAAATTAGCACTAACGGGTAAAAGAACCTACGAAAGGGTGTCCCGAAAGACCTGGTTCCTGGGTAGTCTGAAATATTCTTAAATTCAAACGAAAATTACCAAATATTTCCCCAATCTAAGGTGAAAATCTACGCAAATTGCGAATTTTTTTATAAAATCCTAACAGCTGAACGCAAGTTAAGCGGGAAATAGATTGGGAAAATACGTCTCGGCCCGCGATACCACAATCCCGTTAACCGATATCTCTCCGCGTCCGTTAATCGATATCTCTCCGCGTCCGTAAACCGATATCTCTCCGTAATAAAAGTTAATTAGTAGATTACGACGACGACGGCAAAGTCGAATCTAGAATGAACGGTAAAAAGATAATGGACCTGAATATAGTCGACCTGAACAGGGAGTTATCGGCACGTGGCATCGAGACCGGGGGGTCCAAGGCGGATAAACTGTTGGTACTCGAGGATTATATCCGTAAACGGGAAAACCGTGACCCGGGGACGGTGATTTTCGAAACGGACGACGAACGGTCGTCCATGGAAATACCGTCGGTCACGCCCGACGCTCTTGACGAAACGGGTGCGGTGAATACCGAGAATAACCTGATGAACACGTACATGGAGCAAGTTTTGGACCGGCTGGAGGGGTTGGAGGTGACGGTTGACGAACAGCAGCGGACGATAAACCAGCTGAAATTGGACAACGTCAGTCTGAACGAGACCGTGGAACGTTTGGACCGGGAACTGTCCGAAGAAAAGCGGAAGTCAGCCGAACGGGTGGTGAAAACCACCCAAGAAAACCGCCCCCGACCATACAACGACGTATTGCCCGGCGCAATGCAAAATTGTCCGGACGAAAACCCTCAGACGACCGCTGAGGACCGGTGGGCCAACATTCGGAACAGGCTGTCCGGTGGAAACCCACCGAGACGAGTTCCGTCCGGAGTTGCCGGTGAAATGACCGGAGCTTCCGTAAATCAGCCCGGAGCGTCCGGAGTTTCCGGTAAAATGTCCGGAGTTTTCGGCAACCTGTCCGGAGAGTCCGGAGTTTCCGGCGAAATCTCCGGTGGAAAACGGGTACACTTCGCGGAAAGTCTACTCATTCCCCAACATGAGTTGACCTTAGCACGAACAAGCATCCCCGAGTTCGCCGGTAAGAAGGACGAAGACCCGGAGCGGTTTCTCCTTCAGGCCGAGGAAATCTTGGTAGAGACCGGCATCAACAGGGCTCGATGGGTGACTGTGCTAGCACCTCAACTAAAAGGAAAAGCAGGTACATGGTGGGGCAGATTACGATCGTTGGACTTGCCATGGGCACAGTTCAAAGATGAACTCCTAAGGAAGTTCAACGGAGACGACCTACAATCTGGTCTCCAATCAGAGTTGCTGAGTATTCCACAAACCAGGTCCGAAACACTGGAGGAGTTTATCCTACTGAAATACCAGTTGTACCTGAGGGTGAATGAGGGCTTGGCGGAACAAGCGGTGGTCCGAACGGTAATCGGCCTCATGCGTGAAGAGTTCCGTGTGCATGCACGCATCCAACGACCGAAGTCGTTTGCGGAACTCAGAGACCTGTCTTACGTTCTGGACGGGTGCGTAATCGTAGCTCCAGAAAGGTCGTGGTCAACCACGAGCGATAGAACAGCAAAACCAAACTGGCGGGAAAAGAAAAAACCAGAGGTTGCTGAGAAGTCACAGGTACCGACTTCAAACCAACGACTATCGTCCGGATCAGGATGCAGGCTGTGTGGTAGTCTTGACCACTGGCAAGCGGCATGTCCGAACAAGAGGTCGGAGTCGGGAAACGCCAGGACGACCGGCGGAACCGGTGGGTCCCGTCCGGTCAGGAAATAAATGGAAAAAGGTTAAGGAGTCGGCCGAGGACAAGTGAGCTACGGGTTCCACCTGAGTCAGTAAGTAACTTTTCGGGAAAGAAAACACATTTACCAAAAACTGACCGGATAAAACGGAACTTGGGAGCATTACAGACCGGAGATTCCCAAAACCAACCGAAGAAAAGCCCCGGAGCCCGGAGTTGTCCGGTGAAAACCGTCGATTCTCCGGGTAAAAACGGAAATCCACCGGAGGAGAGCCCCGGAGCCCGGAGTTGTCCGGTGAAAACCGCCGATTCTTCGGGTAAAAACGGAAATCCACCGAAGGGGAGCCCCGGAGCCCGGAGTTGTCCGGTGAAAACCGTCGATTCTCCGGGTAAAAACGGAATCCCAGCGAAAAAAAGATCCAGACCTCGAATTCGTCCGGTGAAAACCGTCAATCAACCGAAAAAAAACCATTGAAAGCGACGTTCTGGCACAAGAACCACAGTTCGTGACAATGGGACGGGTGAACGACGGACCAATGGAGAGAGGGTCTGACCTTTTGGAAATAAGTAGGACAGAAACTGTTCCGGACAAAAGTGGAAGCGTTACCGAGGTAAGCGATCTTCCCAATAACCATGTCGCGGACAACGTTTCAGGTGATGCGGAACAAGAGGAGTTAACACAACAGTTGTTAACTTGTCCGATCACGTCCGAAAATTTTTCAGAGGAGCTTATTCCGAACCAACGGGAAAAATGCAAGAGGAGGGACTCGGATACGGACTCACTGTTTGAGTTGCGACAACAATTCGCGGATCTGCGGACCGGAATGTTGGAGTCTCCAACCATTGCAACAGTTTCAACAGGTAAAACTAGAGTATCGGATGTTCCGCTACCGGCCATAGAACTGGAGTTTGCACTCGGAACGGTAATAGCACTACTGGACTCGCAAGCGGCGAGGACGTATGTCAAACCATGGGTAGCAAAGAAGTTTGGTCGAAGTTTTACGGAAAAACCAGAGATCGTCCGGATGGCGGACGGACGAACCCGGGAAATTACGGAGTTTGCCGAATTTCGAGCCGGAATAATGAACTTGGAAGTAAGTTTCAGGGCCGCAGTGTTCGACGACCTAATTGGAGATGTCTTCCTGGGCCATGACTTCCTCGTGGAACAACAAGTCGCTTGGGACTATAACGGTTGCATAATCCACTTAGGAAAAGAAAAACGGGTCTCCGTGAGTTGGAGAAATCCAGTAACTCCGGTCACCGTAGCAGTGGACCTGTCAACCGCAGGATTACCCGAAGGCGAGTACGGTAAGCAGGTGAAACAGGTCCTAAGCCGATATCCAGAGGTTTTCTCCGGAGAAGTAGGCAGAACGCGGGTAATAGAGCACCAGATCCGTCTCAAGGATCCAAATCCGGTGGCTTTAAACGCGTACGGGTACTCCCGAGAAAAAAACGACCAAATTGCCGAAATGGTACGAGACATGGAAGAACAGGGTTTCGTCGAACCTAGTATATCCCCATGGGCCGCACCGGTAGTTCTGGTAAAGAAAAAAGATGGTTCACGCAGGTTTTGTGTGGATTATCGCCGTCTCAACATGCAGACGGAATCGGACGCACACCCAATGCCGGACCTCCACGACATGGTCCGAGGAATGGGTGGAGCAAAAATTTACAGCACCATGGACTTGAAATCAGGATACTGGCAAGTGGGTCTCTCACCAGAGACACGTCCACTGACGGCGTTCAGAACCCAAAGAGGATTATTCCAGTTCAGAGTAATGCCATTTGGACTGAAAAACGCCCCCGCCACTTTCTGTCGTTTGGTAAGCGAAGTTTTCCGTGGATTAGTTGGTAAATTTGTTTTGGTGTATTTAGATGATATTGTGGTGTACTCGGAGAGCCCCGACCAACATCTAAACCACCTACAGAGAGTCCTGGAGCGACTCCAGTCATACGGTCTGACGTGTCAACCAAAGAAATGCACATTCGGGGTGACACAAATCAAATTCCTGGGACACATCGTAAGCGGTGAGGGAATAGACCGTGAACCGGAAAAACTGACGGCGATTCAGGAGTTGCCGGTTCCAAAGAAGTCGAAAGACGTGATGCGAGTATTGGGTGTATGCGGCTGGTACAGTCAATTTGTACCGCATTACGCCGAGATCACGGCACCACTCACGAACCTACTAGCCAAAGGGACTAAATGGCGTTGGTCGACGCACGAACAGGACGCATTTCGAAAGCTAAAGGAGTCCTTGGTGTCAGCACCACGGCTCTGTCCTCCTCTGAAGGGTAACCCTTATAATTTACAGACGGACGCAAGCGAAGTCGGAGTTGGCGCCGTGCTCTTCCAACGGGGGGGGAGTGGCGAAAGAAGAATCATTTCGTATGCCAGTCGAAAGCTGAGTCCAGCCCAGGGACGATACTCGGCAGTCGAACGTGAGTGTCTTGCCATAGTATGGGCGGTAAACCGCTTCAGACCGTACCTCGAGTCCGGGAAGTTCATGCTATTTACGGATAACGCGGCACTCCGCTGGTTACAACAAGCTCGCTGTACAAATAGCAAACTGACGAGGTGGGCACTACAACTCGGAGCATTTGATTTCGAAATCCGGCACGTGCCCGGAGTAGAAAACGAAGCAGCCGATGCCCTATCCCGTTGTCCTGTAGGGTCAGACACCGTAGACGAGGAGTTGTTGGAAAACCAGATCCACGATCCTCCGGTGACCCAACACGGACCAAGAAACATCCAGTGTGGAGCAATCCAGCCGGAAAAGGTCGACGGAACCATCACCATGGAGGTGATCCGAGAGTGGCAACGGAACGACCCGAACATACAAGAGATTGTCGGGAAGCTCTCAAGTGATGGTACAAGGTTCAATCGTATCCGGAAACTGTACGAAATTCGGGACAAGGTACTACACCGCCACCCCCGATCCATCGCGTATGGAGAAGAGGGGGTGGTTGTCCCGGCGGAGAGGGCCCAGACCCTACTACAGAGGTTCCACGACAACGAAACGGCGAATCACCCCGGGTGGAAAGAAACGTACCGAAGCATTAAGAGTCGTTTCTTCTGGGCCGGTATGCGAGACGCGGTACGGAACTACGTACGAGCGTGCCACGTCTGTGCGAGTGTGAAGCCACTGAATCGCAAACCAGAGGATCAATTACATACTCGAGTTCCACGTCAACCGTGGGAGGTACTCAGTATCGATCTGATGGGTCCGTACCCCCGTTCACAGCGAGGTAAGACGACGATTTTGGTCGTGACGGATTGTTACAGTCGCTGGGTGGAGGCTTACCCGCTAGGAAAGGCGACTACCAAATCGATCGTGGACACATTCGAACGGGAGTTGTTCCCACGGTTCGGCTACCCGAGAGCGATACTGTCAGATAATGGCCCACAGTTCGTGTCCAAGGCAATGCGTGAAGCACTGGAGAAGTGGGGAGCAGAAGGATGGACGACTCCGATATACCATCCGCGTGCCAATCCGGTAGAGAGGCAAAATCAGGAGTTGAAGAAAGGGTTGCGAACCCTGCTCCTCGATAAGCCTCACTACATGTGGGACGCCTACCTGCCACGCGTCTTGTTCACCATCAGGAATCGCGAGAACCGAAACACCGGACAATCGCCGTCCAAAATGATGTTCGGGCGGGAGATCAAGGCCCCTGGAGACTGGCAGCTCAAGTTGTCCGGAGCAAACCGGAATCCGTCGGCGGAAAGCGACGAACCTTCGGTAAAATCGGAAGGGCGGGGGTTGGAGGCCGACCACAACACCGCCCAAACCGAGTCACCCACAGAAATCCCGGGAAAAACGCGGTTAACGGTAGGGGATTGGGTGTATTATAAATCGCACCCGCTGTCAAGCGCGGAGAAGCGATTTCACGCGGGGTTCGCCCCTAAGTGGCTAGGTCCGGTTAGGTTAGGGAAATACCTGGGAACCGGGGTGTTCCTGACGGAGGGCAAAACCCCTAATAAATTACATGTCTCGGCGATGAAGCGAGCTGTAGAACCGTCAGCCTAACCGCAAACTGTTTCAGATGTCACGAGAAACCAGTCGGCCAAATCGACCGTCGCGCGGAGCAGTGGCTGCCCACGTCGCCTGGCTCAGGGCCATGGCGGCCCAACTGCTCCAAAAGGCGGGACGCCTGGCGGGTGACGGAGCGGAGACCACCGTGCCCGTCCACGGTTGGTCAGTGGAACGAGCAGCCACCGCGTCCTTCGGGCGTATCCGGGCGGACCCGGTCGCGTGGGCACTGTTCGAGCGGGGGTTCGAGGAGGGTCGGAAGACGACCCGACCCGCCACCCCCCGAAGGACCCTCCCACCACGCCAGCCCCCGAGCCCCCGGACCCCGTACCAACGGCACGAGGTTCGGGACGCTCGGGGCCGGTTCCGCCCGAGGACCAACGAGCCGCGACAGCAGCAGCCGCGACAGCAGCAGCCGCGACAGCAGCAGCAGCAGCCACAACCGCAGCAGCCGCCGCCGCGGCAGTCGCCGACGCAACAGCAGCAGCAGCAGCCACAGCCGCAGCAGCCGCCGCCGCAACAGGCGCCGACGCAACAGCAGCCGTCGCAGCCACAGCAGCAGCAGCCGCAGCCACAGCCGCCGGCGCCGCAGCAGCCGCAACCACAACAACAGCAACCGCAGCCGCAGCCGTCGCAGCCGCAGCAACAGTCCACGCTGTTCGCGCCGCCGGAGGCCGGACCTCCGTCGTCGGGGACCCTCTCGCCATCGGCCACATTGGCCATGGCGGAGAGGTTCATCTCCGCGATGGAGGTCGAGCTCAGTCCGGCCACCATGGAATGACCGCCGGTTTCTCGGCCGCGTTCCGCGGACTCGGGGGGGAGTATGTCGCGGTCGTAATTACCACGACCGCGGCGGCCTACTCGACGTCCGCGATAACGCGTCCGGGAAACCGGTGGGGCCGGCGGCAAAGGCTGCTGCCGCCGGCGGGTCGCGGAAAAGCGATTCACTACGCGTTTCGAGTTCAACGAAACTGTGACTTTTATATATCTATTGTGAACATAAAATATAAAGATTGTCAATATTACACCCAAGGTTCGGGCACCATCAAAGCTTCTGTCAGCATTATAAATAAATTAACTCGTTTCTCGTTTGCTTTTCAAACTCGACTTTAGCGACAATACCGCGGGATTTTCTTTTCTCTCGCGAATATCATAATATTGAAAATAGTTCATTTGTCCGGACGGCACCACCGCGTATATACGGTCAATCCGGACCCATCATTATCTTTCCTATATATATGTTCTTACGAGTCTCTCTCTCTCGAGCAAAAGTAATGCAACACGTGTAAAAAAAACTTTTCTCGTTTGACATCGTCGTCGGCGTCCGAGGAAATAATGCGTCGCACGTACTGCCCCCCTTTCGATCATTATTGTATAGATAAATACCTAATACAATATGAAACGACGATGATAAACATAATATTTAATACGATGTTCGATTTGTTCCAGACGGTGTTTTATCATGGTGCGAGTTCATCAAACTCTCATCGACAATTGTTTATATAAAATAAATAAACAAAGTAATTATATTCCTATTTAATGGTTAACGCTCATAAATAATAACGAAATATTATATTTAATAATATTTTGTTGTTAATTATTGTCTATAGTTTTAAAAATAATTCACGCGAAACTACGTGATCGTGTGACACATTTCGATAGAAATAAAAAAAAACGTTTTTTATCGATTTCTTTTTTTTCAGTATGAATTTTTCAACCGAAATGTTGGGGGCGGGGAGGGGAAGATGCGCAGGAGCCGCGTGAGTAAATAATGAAATGTCTTGTAATAAATGAAAATAGATAAAACAAATAGTGTATTTCTCAGATTAAAGTTTGATGATGTTTTCGAGTCGTGTGCGTATTGTTTGCGAAGACGTCGAAACTGCCGCCGCCGCCGCCAACGTTTAAAGACGAGCGTACGTATTGTGTTATATATTTATTGTTAAACTATTTATTATATTGCGCGGGATTTTGTATATTATCAATCATAAAAAAAAAAACCTTTATTGTCAACTCGAAATTTATTTTTTTATTCTCTCTCGGTTTATTAAAAAAAATTATTTTCTTCGACGCGGCGCGGCGTAAACGCATACACCGTGTTACTGCACACATACCGAAAACTCATAAATTGTTCGAATATCGTCGCAACAGCTATAAAAGGAGTTTGAATTTATGGGCCGAACGTTGTCGTGTTGCCGCCCGTATATACGCATAGACGGACGTCTTGAAATTATAACCGGCGACATGTATTTTATTTATTGTAAATAAACGCTGTGACAATAGCGACAGAGATTTCGGCATGAGATACACCGAGCAGCGTAGATATTCGTAATAATCTTGCCAAGTTGGAATAAATTAACGACGACGGTTTAAAATGCGTTCAACTGCGATATAGACGTGAGATAAACATTTTATTTCGATTGAATACGGAACAAACAAATTTCGTTTCGATTGAATTTTATCATAATAACAAAATACGAATAATAAAATAAAACTTTGTTAATAATAATATGAAAATGACGTTATAATTGGGTGAATTCGTAAGCAGTTTATTTCTATTTCGATTTTTACTGTTTCGCGGCGTTTATTTTTCTATCGTTTTTGGTCTTTTTATATACATTTTATCGGACGAATAAAAATCTCGACGTTTAAATTTGCACGATGTTACGTTAAAACGCGCATTTCGATCCGAGATTTCGTTCGAATGTATATATACGTAATATCCCTCGGCTTATAGCCCCCCTCGCGGCAGTTATATCGAATATCAGACGGCGGTCACGCACGAGCGAATTAAAGATTTAGTAGCGACATTTTTGCATTCGCCGTGCCCCCCAGTGTCTGGCGCGGCCACAGTACATTCACGTAAACACTGTTGGCTTCGTTCGCGAAAATTGAAAGGCTTCGATATCTCACTTTGGGAGCACGCAATAATAACGGACGACGGCCCCCGTCGAACGATTTTTTTCGCTCCACGCGAATTCGTATTTTTTTTTTTTATTTTTTTCTCCCTTTTTTTTTGGCATTTCGACTTGAAATCCGCACGGCGCGGCGCGGCGGCGGTGTATGTGCGGAACTAATATATTATTATGCGTTAGAATATATTTTATCAGTCGTAAATATATGTATTATAAACGCGCGGATGGGCAGAGACAGTTTGACGGACGCATAAACGGGGTATACTTTTTGGTAAAAATTAACGGCTCGTTCGGATGTCTGTCGAAGATCTATGAGTTTTTTTTTTTTGAAATCCCGTTCGATAGTTTTTACTAATAATTATAATCCGGCGCGAAATCGATTAGAGTCTCTTTGCGAGATGAAACTCTAGAAAAATGTCAATACAAATCGAGAGAAAAACGATCGACTATTATGTATATGATTATGAGGTTGAGGTAGCTGAATTCAAAATGTTTTTCGTCTCGAAATTATGTCACTTAATTAATTTGTTTTTGCAATTGGACAAACGGATACATATATGTATGAATATTTGAAAAAATAATTGTCAGGGCGTTAAATTTAACAGTTTCTTCGCTATTTTTCATCTATTTTGTCTATCGAAATATCGTTCAAATTAAACGAGTAAATAATAAGGCTTATTCTATCTATCATCTATTTTGTGATACGTAAGTGTGCGGTAAATGTTTAAAAACTTTCTGTCCACATAAAGTGTATAAATAACTAATATTTAAACGCGAAAATGCTTATTGATTTTTAATACCACATATAATACAAGTAGGTTGATGAAATCGAATACATATTTTATCATTCGGCCTGTCACTTATTTTGTTTTATTTTTTTTCAGATTACACATTATATAATATCTTAAAACGATGAAGAAACATTCGTGGTGTGGAAAATAGTTTGATTACACTTACTCGAGGATTCACTCGGCGTCAAGCAGTTGCGTTTAGGTATTGTTTATTTGTTTTTTATAATAATAATCGATATCGGGGATGTACTCGTATATAATAGTTAGTTCTCCGGCGGCTTTACCAGACGCCACCGAAGACGACGTGCGCGCGAATTGAACGTAATAAAATCGCTCGCCAGGGCGGGCGATACGCGGTTTAATTGTTACAGTCTACCCGCCAAGACCGCGGATCTTGGTCCCGGAGGGCCGCGCGTACGGCGCGGCGCAGTGTTTTAAGTTTTCAACAGCTTATTACCATAATTGTGTGCATACAGTGTGTCCCGTCTTATTCGTACCGTTACCGTAATATCTCGACACTAGGTTCGACATTTTGGAAAAACTTCAAATATCAATTCCGCGGGCTTGAAAAAAAATAGCGATTTCTTTTTTACCGTCCAGTTCCACCGGACAGGCGGATTTTCCAAAGTGATTTCGATTCGTTAATAATTTTACGTTTCGGGTTCCGGCGATATTTATTGTCTCTTTCGGTAAAACTGTTTGCTGTCAGTATTAAAATTTTATCGCCTGAAAATGTCTCTCAATAACATTGAATCAATGAAAGGATTTATAAAAAAAAAAAGGCTGCCAAAAAATTAACTCGTACCCAAATCTGGCGATAAAAAATAAAATGCACACGGTAAGAGGAGACACGCTGTATTATACAATAACCGTTTGGCGCTTATATTTTTCGTACATTTATTAGCTTTTTCTTACAACCGAGTGGAGTATGCTGTATAATATTATAATATAATTTGTACGGATACGTTTCGCCGCCGTGGGTGAGGAGGAGAAAACACGACGACGACGTTCGTTATAATTATATTTATATAATATATAAGTACGCTTGCCGTTGATTAATTTTGTATTGATGTAATATTTCACACTATACGTCGTATATATATATACGTACACGATCTCGTCGCATTGCCTTTGTCGTTTGTTGCGTTTGTGTTTCACATGTAAATCGGCCACCCGAGTTCATTTCGCTCGATTTCGCTCCGCTACCCAAATGGGGTCGACAGGACGCTTTTTGTATAATATATTGAAAGCTCGGAGAGGTTGGATTTTTTTTTTTTTTTTTTTTTTTTTTATTTGCTACACGGTCCTGAATTCTTGATGTCATTGTGCCTCTCTGAATATTTAGCGACGACCGAGAGGAAATAATGAAAGGAAATAAATATAAAAGGTCCGGCGGCGCGTGGCGTTCCATAATATGTGCGGACGTTAAAATCATAGGTAAACTCGGCCGATAACATCGTACTTAATATTATAATAGATGGAATTTTTTTTGGATTCGCCGGATGATGATGATAAAACGTGCGATCCGAAAAAAAATCTTCGGACGTTTGTAAAACGAATCGGGTTAAATATTGTACTTGAAAATTAAACGCTTCTATATTTAAAGACATATTATATTTCTAGTTTTCGTTTCACAACTACGTTATTGAAATCACTGCTCCACGCGCACATAAACATATTGTTTTATTCGATTAATTCCACAACGTTGGATATATTTCGTTCGATAATACGTCTTATATCGATGATTTTTCAAAATAATTAGTCGGTTTCCTAATATTCGGTCTGTGCAAATTTTTTTTATTTTATTTTTCATCCAATTCTCGCGATAAATCAACCATCGATTTATTTCTCCCTCGTCACAGGTCCGGGGAAAACATGGTTGGCTTATATTTTCCATATCTATTTCACATTAGGACGCTTTGATATAGGTAGGTAGTTAGTTTCGTATTGTTGTTGTTTTTGTATTATGGCTTCGATACACCCGAGGCTCTGTCGGTTTATTTTACAGACGTACTTTGTTGTAACAGTAATATTAGAGGATAATGTAATAAATATTGTATTACCCGTATAAATAAATATATTTGACAGTTTTTAAAAGCGTCGTGGTAAGAGGGCACATTACGTATACGACGAATACGTATTATGACTAAATAAAATTACATCACGATTTGTTTATCGTCTAAACAACAAGGGATGCATCAAATTGTTTTTTTTTTCCCCGATCGAATACGGTCGTATTTGATCGTGTTTACACATACTTATTCCGTAAAAATTTGTCGAAATTTCCCATTTTTACTTAGATAGACCCATTTATCATCCAATCTTATAAATTTCGAAAATAATAACCCGCGACCTTTCGTCTATACTCGTTTTACGAATCGCTCTGTTTACCTACTTGGTCGCAAGTTTTCGCGCTATATTATCGTTTTGTTTCGATTCGCATAAACTGCGACCGTTACACACCCGTCAACGTATATCAGCCGGCGCGATGATATTGCCGCGGCAAACGGAAACTTTTTTTTCACGTCACTTTGATTTACCTCAGGCGCGACGTCGTTAAAAATTTGGAAATCACAATACGCACGTTTGAGTTTATCGTATTGTTATTACTGTAATCTATATTGTTATTAATTTTTTTAGATACGATCCAGAACGTCTACAGTTTGAAATGATGACCACGATATCGTCCCGTGTACCGGTGAAATATGAAAATTAAAAGAAAAAATAATACTTTGAGGGCAAATTACGTCGTGAGTAAAGAGTTTACGTCTTTAAAATATTTACAATATTAAAAAATATGACTTTTCGCGGCACCTATCGAACGGAGTAGGCCTTACATGCTACACATCAATACCGTCAACGTAGATGATATTATTATACGTTTTTTTTAACCGCCAACATCAATATTGTTCTTATACGTCTACACAAGTCATATGTGACTTGCGCGTAGTACTGCCACAAGATAGATGATCGACTTTACCGACGTAATGACGGCGTCTTCATTTGTATTCGGACGAAAACGAATGGGCGTGACTGTATAGTATGTTTGCCAGTTGTAGGAAACCGTTACTATTCATTATACAAATATCTAGTGACTGCGCGTATCACGGTAGACATTTACATTTAGTCGATAAACACACACACACAATAGGTAATCATTTCACGGACCAAAAATAAAAATAACCTCATGAGTAATATTCATACTTTTTTTACTTTCGAAATGTTTCGCGTTCGAACATACTAATTATTCTAATTATCATCTAATTCGACGACTAAAAATAAGAACGTACTCACATAATATGTTAGAAAATCAATATTGTCGAATGATTTAAATAAAAATGAACGTAAACACTATATTGTTTCCTTTTTATCGTCCTGCGAGCAGCCGCCGCCGCCGGAATGAACAATATATACACGCGACGTATATTATAATAATATTATAATTTTCACGAACCGCGCGCGCAGTCTATCGCGGCCGAGCGCACATAAAATTATATTTTACAAAAACGAAAATAGCTCCTGCGTGAAGTTTTTTTCAGTGTTTCGCGCGTACCCTACCTATCCAATATACGTATTATATACTATTACACTCGCGGGGTTCGGATTCGCGGCCGCGGCGAATGGAAATCGAATTATTTATATACAAGCCCGCCGCCGCCGGCACGTGATGAGAATGACGTTCGTTACATTATTATTATTATTATTATTGGTTCGCGAAAGAGATTAAACTGCAAGCTATTTCTTTTCGAACACGCACACACACACACACACACACACACGTTTCCCCCCTCGAATCGCCATTTCATTAGTTTTTGTTCGGAATACAATATTCTTCTGTGCGACTATTGGGCGTCTTCTTATATGTAACTAGTAAATTAGATACGTATTTTCGCTGTTTAGAATATAATTAACTAGCTGAATAACTCGTGTGCAACTTTTTTATTTTTTTCATTTTTACCCCTTTTACCACCCCCTTAAGGGTCGAATTTCGGAAAATCCTTTCTCAAGGGGACTTGACTCCATTATATATAAAACGAAACTGCCGACCAAATTTCATACTCAAAGCTCCAGCGGTTCCGGCCAGGCGAATTTTTCTAGTTTCACCCTTTTTACCCCTTTTGACCCCGGTAGGAGTCGAATTTTGAAAATCGGGTGACGTGACGACACTCAGAAAGGTATTTGGAAAAACTCTGTGAAAAAAAATCGGAAAAAAGTTAAATAGTGTCGTCACAAAACGGGAACATAAAAAAGGCCTTTTCTTTTATATAATACTAGCCGACCTGTCACAGCTTCGCCCGTGATTGGTTCACGGCATGATGATGAATTGGCCACTTACCCAAAATTTAACTCTATTAGCATGCCCAATAAACCTTCATAAGAATAATCAAAAAGTAGGTAAAAAAACTAAGCACAAATTATGCTCGCAATAATAACTCTATCCCGCCGTGCCGCACAATATAGGTACAATTGTTTTTAATTTTTTATGAACTTTTATGAACTTTTTTACTGACAAAAGTGGTACTATAACCTTCAGCAGAGTGTCGGGTTTCAGCCAAAAAAAATTTCAGCCAAATCGGTCCAGTAGTTTTCTCGGTTAGCGCGGTCGAAGAAAAACCCTTACAATTTTATATATAGTATAGATATAATAGATAGAATCAAACGATATCACATGCGTATAACGAATTAATTTCAGCAGGTTTGTTGGCGCGCGGGGAAGACGCCGAGAACGTCACCGGGATCTCCGGGCGTAGAAGAGTTTCGAAAGGTGTCGTCCCGCGCTCTCCAACACGAAAATCCGCAGAACCTATAGTGGAAGTGGTGCAAATGGTCTCGTCTTTGTTCACGGTACGTAAGGGACTCTCGTGCGATTGACGCTCGGAAATGATTGTTTTCCGAATAGCTTTTTCGGAACGCAATCCGGTAGGAACGACGCGCGCACCTTGACGATTACCGTTTTGCGAACGTCACGAGAGCTCATCGGGTGTGTAATTACGCGACACCCTCGTACAGCTAATCCCCGTGTGTATACGTGCACGTATTTTCTACGTTATTTATTCGTCGGCTCGTCGCCGTTATGATAAAATCTGTTGTAGGAAAACATGCGTTTGACGCGCGTCTGAGAGTCGCCCCGATTATTCTTTTGTGAATCGCACGCGCGGTGTTCACACGATATAAAACTCGATCGTCCACCGGAATAACAACGCGCGGCGATTTTTATTATTTGCGATTTCATACTGAAATTGTATACAACGACCGGCACGCGTCGGTTTATCGGCGGCGACAAAATTGTATCTACTCGTACAGGCGAATATCGCGCAAATAGTTTTTATTGTGTTTACCCCGTGCATTACTATATACGCGCGCCGTCGTTGTTACCGTCTTAACTGAAATCATAATATTGAACTTGCGCAGTGTAATAATGTTTGGCTTGGATTTAACTAGATTTAACGTTTTGTTGACACGACGACTGCGCGCGCGGCACACGGCCGGGGCCGGCCCCGGTCACTTTATATTGCTGCAGCAAATAAGTAGAAAACATACACTACCGTTCGTTTCATCTGGTAAATCCGTCACTAACAATCGTCCGTTGCCGATCGATCGTCCGTCGACAAAGCGCCGTCGGATTTCGATTTTAACGACGTACAGATCTTTTCGGCGCAAATTAGATTTTGAAATTTCGAGAGTTAACAGTTAATATAAACTCTACTGCAAATAACAACTTAAATGTACTAGAATACGATTTCATAAAATTTAAATAAAAGCGCAAAATTACTTTTTTACGAATAAAATGTATTACGTTTTGCAAAAAAAAAAAAAACGTACTGCGAATAATCGAAATAGGCGTGTTTTAACAAAAAAAAAAGGGTAAAGTATAAGTAACGATATTTCGTAAAAAATACTTTATTTTCAAAAAAAAAAAACGTTCGGTTCCGTACCGAAGGAAATGATTTAATTTAATCGAGTGATTTTTCAATTGCTATAAAACACGCGGCGGTTCTCGACTCAAAGGATATTATAGATTTGAATCGCGCGCGATTTCGCATTATAGGTCTAAATTAGATATATTGTTTGTTTTGAAGTCGATGATATGTAATGTTAAAATGTGCGTGTACACGCGCGTATACTTTTAAATTTAAATTGCCCCGCCGATATCAAAGGGTCTACCGGTTTCGTATAAATCGTTATAGGACGAAAGGGTCCTCCGCGCGGGTGCGGCGGCATTGATGAACTGGGAATTTATTTATTTTTTTTTTTATTTCCCTCACATATTGTCACAAATTACGGACAACAAAAAAAAAAAAAAAACTAAAAGTTACTTAACCCTAACAAGAGTATATTATATATATATCTACGCGCCGTACCTTCGATCAATAAATCTAGTATATACTACAATTCCCTATCGGTTCGTTTTTATTATGTACTATATATATATATATATATATATAGAGTATATAGTGTATATATATATATACTTTTTTTTTTTTTTTTTTATTATATTTTTATAGCCGAGGAAAATATGTTCAATTTTTTCCGCACAACAAAACCCGGACCAAATGTATAAAATGTATTTCTTCCGAGGCAAAAGTAAAACGCAATCGTCGTTACACGATTTCCTCTTTTGATAATATAAAACTTTTTCACAAGACTCGGTTGACAATGGTAATTCCACTGGAGAAAGTTAAAAAGAAGTTTCAATGGAACGCTTTTAGCTTCTCCTATGTTACCATATACATATATATTATTTACGTATACATATATATATATATATAAAAACATTCACGGGTATTACTCAATAGGAAATGTTGCCAGAACGGACCCGGCCAAATGATAGAAGATTCATAAAATAAATATATATATATATATATTATACGAATACAAAACACGTACACCGCCGACGACGACGTTTCTTTTGTAGTTTGTGTACTGCACGGGGTATTTCTTACGATAGAATTTCAAAAAAAACCTCATAAAATTCCCGCAAAAACTCATATATATATATTATTTTGTTATGTTCTACGCGCGGCAACGCCAAACCTAAACGTAAACCTTTCGGCGGGGCTTTGAATAATAACAATTTAAGTGGTTTATAAGTTTTATCGGCTGAGCTGTGACTCGATAAAACGCGTTTCGATTGTTTTCCTCCGCGGGGCACGGTTTACTCACACGAAAAACATATAATTATTAAAAGCATTTTGAAAAAAAAATGTTATAAAGTTGATTCGTAAAAGTCGATATAGTAATTTTCGGCTCGTGTGTGAAACAAACAATCCACTCGCCCGAGTGAATTATATTTCGAACATATGACGCGCGTTTGAAAACGGGAATGGTTCGATCTCCTTTATTCGAATATTTAAGCACTTTACCATATATTCTTTTACACTGCGATACTCCGGGCAAGAACTGTTTTTATTTTATTTTGTTTTTTCATTATTTTAAGATATTTTGTTTTGAAATCACTACATTATCGATAGAGCTGCGCTATTGTACGTTTGATTTATTCATCGGTAAAACGAATGTGCGCGACGATTCGTTATTTTTTCACGTTTAAATAAATAACGTGACTTTTAACTGGTACACATTATATCGTCGTGGTTTATATTCCCCGTCCGTGCATAGTTTTTTATTTTTTTTTGTTGGATTTTTAGAGCCCTTAATCTAATATTTAGAGCGGCGCGCGATAAACCCGAGGCGATAGATCGGTCGCAACATTATCGGGCGGCACTCCAAATAAATACACTCTTCGTTTAAACGTACGGTTAATTTTTCGACCGAATTCCTGAGTTTTTATCGCGCGCGACAACAACGGGGAAATAAATTGGACCTGAATAATTCGAGTTTCGATAAAAAAAAACAAATAAAAAAAAATAAAACTACGCGCGACCATAAATTATTTATATACCGAATCTTTTGAATTATTCTTCGGCGCGCCCGATTGTTGTATAAATTACAGTTATTATACGCTACAGGACATGGCGATTTACATAAAATAAAAACAAAATTAATTTCTTTACGGTAGATCAAAAGAAGATCGACAGACCCCCCGGGGGCAGCAGCCGCGGTGTCGCGATGAAATTAATAATTTAAATAATACTTCACGGCACTCGGGAGTTTAAACAATAATGATTGAAAATCGAATCTCGGCCAATATCCTTCTGACGTGTATTTTACTAATAACAAAACATTATTAAATATAATATAAAATCATTTCAATACAAACTGTTAAACATAATATATTTAAACGATAATAAAATAAAAGTCTTGCCTCGAGTATTATAATTATTAAGAGTGCATGAAATGTTCAGTGCGCTGTTTACACTCGATGATGATTGTGATTTTTTTGCACTCTTAATTATAATACTCAAGGCAAGGCCTTTAATTTCATTATCGTTTAAATATATTTTTATATATTCAATAATATTTCGTTAACAATTACTTTGTTTGTTTACTTTTTATTTTTCGCGTATTTTACAATTGAGTTTTTTACCCATTAGAAAACCTACTTTCGATCGAAAATAACACATTTTTCTACCTAGGTCAGAATCGTCAGGGCGGGCCGGGGCACGGTTTACTCCGCGGTCGCGTAATCGACGGGAATCCGCGGAATATAAAAACTTTGTCCGTCGCGACGGTGAAAAACGAGCCACGACCAACACCTATACACCGACAAATTTATAAACGAGCCGTCGTCCGAGCGCTACCCCGACTGCCCCGCGGACGAGACGGGTGCGCGCGCGGGCCGTGATATTTTCCAAGTCTCGGCACGCATTTCGCGCTCCTCGGCCGGCCCTGGTCGTCGTCGCCGCCGCCGCCGCCGCCGCCGCCGCCGCGTTCGTGTAATTACGAAGAAATATAGTGCGCCGGACGGGGCCGACCGCTAATGACGTCCGGAAACGTTTTGGGGAGGAGGGGGGGCCCGAGACGGAAAATAATGACTCGGACCCGCGCGGCACACACGTAACAACAATAGTACATGTGCTCTAAAGGTAGTTTATAATATATATATAGTATAATAATGCGCGAGGTTGGCGCGAAAAACCGACGGGAAGAGGACGCGAGCAGGATGACGTCCGGTAAAAGGATGTGTTGTGCAGCGGCGGCATCAAGTCGGGAGAAAAATAAAAACCGGACGGGTCCTATAAATACGCGTTATATCGCGTGCGAGCGTTCGTATGGTCGCGCGAGTGTTTTATCTTTCCGGCTTTTTCTCTCCGTTTTTCCTCTATATTTTCCCCGCGTTCATATACTACTGCTGCTATACCGCGCCGGGACGAACGTGAGTTACTTTTACGACGCGCGCACACTCGTCTAAAAGCCCCTCTCGCGTCGTGTTAAGCACACACACGCGCTCGCATCCGCCCACACGTGCAGACGTAAGTATATACATGTACGTATATACATATATACTCGTATATACATACATGTATATACACGGCCATCGGTTACGATCTTGTTATGTGCCCAACTCTCTAAATCGGCTTACCAACGTTTACTGATGGACCAAATTGCCTACGGGATACCGCCGCCTCGTCCGACACCCCGTCGTCGTCGTTTCCGTTCTCCTCGACCTTTTCGCCGAGTCTTGACCCGGAAAAAGGATTTCCGAGCCTACGACGGGGTGTCGAGCGCCCGCGGCCTCGTCTCGACCAATCGTAATAGCAACGCGCGTCTATTGCACACGATACCGGGTGTCCGGCGAGGATTTACTACCGTTTCACAGAGTATTGAGTATTCGGCAAGAACGGGATGACAAAACCGGGTAAAACAATCGGGACCGAAGGAGATAGAAAAATTGAAACTAATCGGTGTTAATACCGATTTTCTTTGCGAACGCCGTTTGACCGTTTGAGAGCTTTATAAATCGTTCTTTACTCGCGGCACGCCGTCGAATAACATTTTATCGTAATAATAGTTTTTATTATTTTTGTCGCTCAGGAAACGTGCCGCCGCCGTAACGTCTGGACAGTGACGTTGTGCAACAGGAGAGACTAGGCGGAATAAATCATCCGGTCGTCGCGCAGCAATTCGCACGTGAGTTTATAACGATTCGATACTTTATTTCGAGGTAACATTTAAACAGGACGTTGTCCTGTGACGCGGACACCCTGTAAACGCGACCGTTTCCTTCCCCCCGCCGCCGATGCCGGTAAAAATAATCGTTGTTGCCCGAGAGAGGTGATTGGGTTTGTATTTCCCGCGGCTGCAGGACACGCTGATTACTATTTGGGATGTAGGTATACTCGTATAGCAGGGGGAGTCTCTCGGGGACGCGGACGCGGAGTATAATTGCTCTCTCGTCGTCGATATATACCCGTTGCCGAAGCCGTCTCGGATTAGAAATTCAATAGGCGCGACGACGTGACTGCGCGAACAATGATTATTATTTATTGGAAACCGATCGCGGACGAAACCGTTTTTCTTTTGTATTCCGTCGCGCGCAACGACGAACGCGCGATATTCGTGATTAATCGAGTTCTGCCGCGTTATATAAACATCTTTGAGTACAAAACAATCGCGGCATAGACGCGTGCGTTACGATCGCAGCAGCACCCTTATTACAATATTTCAGTGTCCTTTTAATTTATTCCGAGTGCTGTTCGATATTTTATACAGCGTTACGGATATAATAATATATGCCTCCTCAAACACTTGTATCCGCCGCCGCCGCCGGTGTGTAATTATTATACTATTTCGAGTGGCGCGCGCGCGTTCCGCAAACTCGGCGGCGGCCGCTGTTTTTCGCGAAACGGGCACGGATCGAGTGCCTGACCGACGGAAACGTTTAATTACGTTTGCGATGTAAACTATGCATTCATTACGGCGGCAATAATATTATCATGTGAACGCGGCAGCCGTGCACTGCGATATAAAGACACGATATCGGTGTTATTTTTGTGCTCGCGAATAAATAACGAATAAAATCTCGACGGCAAAGGTAAACGACGAGGACATTTTTAATCATTAGGACGCCGCCGCCGTCGTAATAAAAACTTTGAAAAACCGTCGAAAATTGCACTCGAAAATTAAATAAATCGCACACTACTTTTTTATCTCATCGAACGCGTTTAGAGATATTTATAACGTTTAAAATATTCTGTTATAAAATTGCGTTTTTATTACATCGAAAACAATCTAGATAGAATAACAACGACGATCGCGTGGCTTCAAAACGATGTACCTCTACGTAGAATTTCAAAATCATTTTACGTTTTATAATCGAATGGGAACCCGTCTTACGATTTTTTAACGCGGAAATTATCCGAACGAAATTGAAAAAACAGTTGAACCGACGAAATATCAACGACCCGGTTAGGTAATACGATTGAAAATTTCTCAAAAACTGAAAAAAAAAACGCTTAAAAAATGTTTAGATCGTACTGTCGCGAACAATTTTTTCAAATAAACTTTGTATTATAAATTCGAGCGTCGGAGGAAAAGTCACGGATTCGATCGACATCTGTGTCGCCTTTTTAATTTTCATCGAACGTTATTTACAACCTAGTCGCGACGGAATATAGTCGTTGTGATCGATAATATTATTTATGAACTCGAGTGCTCACCTAATTTTACTTATCGACTAGAAAAATTAATTAATTTTTTATCGATTTAACCCGAACCGGACGCTCGTGTCGATTTTCTTTTGCTCGACGAATTTCGTCCTTGAAAACCTTTCCAATCCTCGGCCGTTCGGATAATCTAAAATAATTTCCGACAAATCGAAAAACTCTATACTATAATACGCGAAATCCGCGCCGAATCCTCGGAGAAAGGATATTTGCTGCTGTTCTCGAGGGCAAAACTAATAACGATAATAAAGATCGAGGAAATTTAATTAAAAGCTCTCTCGTGCCCGCGATCCGAACGAGTTATGGCCCGGGCCCCGCGGTATGCGCGAGGCGAATTAAAACCGAAGTCGGCAGTATACACTGCGAGTACTAATATAATCAATATTATATTAGCCTCTCCCACTCGCGTCGTCGGCGTTTTCTGTCGATTGTGAAACAATGTCGGGCTTTTTACAAGATATAACGAACCCGGACACGGTTTCCGGCCGCCGTTGCCAGCCGCTCGTGGAATTAACCCGAACGCGCGCGACAAAAGTTCTGCTCTGCGACGACGGCCGTCTGTTCGAATAAACAGCCAGCCGACGCCGCGCGCGCGATGACAAACGTCGTTATTTTCGAGACGCGCTGCCGTCGATCGGGAGCTGCTCTCCTCTCTATCGCCGAGTCTTATCGCAGACGTATCGCTGACGTGCTGTAGAAATTTCGGCACGTCCTTGTCCCCCTCCCCCCCACCCCCCGAGTCGTGAAAAATCGTCTCTCGACTCGAGGGTCTCGGGTAGTCGTACTTTTTGGGCGATTTGACGAAAAACCGACGACGACGGCGCAGAAATTCCGTTCTCAAATACAGGTTAGAATCGACGACGGGCGTAGCGATAAAGCTAATATTTATATTTATTATTCGAACCGTTTTCTGCAATATCAATATTCAAATATAATAATATACAGAGAGCCCCACGGACAATTGAAAGTGGATTAATAACTTTTTTTTTTTCATTTTTAACCCCCTCTTAACCCCGTCAGGGGTTGAATTTAAAAAAATAAGTCCATAGATTTTCAGAGTATATCGAGTTGAGAAAAAATAACGTTCCACATTTTTAACATCACCTTTTACCCCCCTTAGGGGTTGAATTTTGGAATATTAGTTTATTTCATTATTTTCATTACAGAGTACCTACGTATGCGGAGTTTAAAAAAAATCCGTTTTCTATTTTTAACACATTTCACCCCTATTATTATAACTCCCTCAGGGGTTAAATTTTGGAAAATACTTTCTCCCGGGATCCCGACTATGTAAAACGAATTTCATATCGCTCGAAACTCCGGCTCGGCAATTTTCCCCTTTCTCAACCCCCTAGGGGTGGGAATTTCCAACAATCCTTTCTCGTTGCTCGCGCCCGGAGCGTTAGACAAATCACCGTTCCGAATTTCCAGGGCCGTACGTCACGTACGTTTTTGAGACGCGACCATCAGTCGGTGGGATTTTTTAATATACTCGTATATATTTATAGATTATGACGTCGCGTTAACCGACGGTCAAAAGCTATTTGATTATGTCATATTATTATTACATAACTTTTACCGAAATCGCGTGCGTGCGACGAAAAGAACAATAGAAACTTTTTTCATTGGACGGTCGGATACGATCGCGGGCGGATCTATCGTCATTGGTCGGTCGTTTTTCGAGCCGAGCTCGACGACCGGTTGGCCGTGAATCCGCGTTACGAAATCGGAATCAGTGTTCTCGTGTCGTCGCTCCGACTCGGTGTTTCGTTTCTCTTCGCGTCTCGGCAGTGTTGTTCTCGCGTGTTAATTTCTCTCATCTCGTATAAATAGTTGTCGATCGAACGCGATCGTCGTCGATGAAAACACGTAGTGATCTCGCGGTCCCCGTCGACGACGTATATATTTCCATACGTCGTCGTCGTCGTCGTAGCGCAAAATCGAACGAAGACATAAAAACAAATTTCGAACGTGCAGACGACGCGATCGAAATCCGAGGGACCGACAAGAATTAACGGTAAGTCCATTTTTTTATGACATCATCGATATTTTTGCACGGATAGGTTACAGGAGGGTATATTTCGTTTCGTTTAGGACTAAGGACTGTTGTGATTTTTTTAATATCCTTTCTTCTCTATTAAACAAAACGAAATTATCGACCGAATTTAATAGCTCCGGCTAGACGATTTTTTTCTAATTTTATCCTTTTTACCCCCTTAGGGGTCGAATTTTCGAGACGTACTTAAGTACCTTCCCCTAGACTTGGCCAATGGATTAATGAAAACCGTACTAAAATCGAAATATGCGCGTACACACGGAAAAAAAGGGCTTCTATTTTATATAATAATAGATTGTATAATATTTTTGGAAATTCATCGGTATTACAATAATGATTATCGATTATTCGTTTAATAGAAAGATATTTAAATAGAGTTCGAAAATCTAATTAATTTATAATTAAAAGTTTAAAACCATCATTTGACTTATATTCTAGAAATCATACTTACAAAACGGTCGTCTTTTGTATTTCGTTTTAAATGAAATTTAATCTTTTATCATTATACCTCGTTATTATCGTTACGCGTGTTCGCTATAGCGTAAAAGTCAATAACATTTTTCCATTTTTCGTCACTGAACTCGATTCTTTTGGCCTATTATATTATAAATCGTGACCGAAAAAATAAATTTACAAAATATCGTATCCAATAGAGCGGCAATCCGGTCCAATCGGCAATTTGGTTTTTTTTTTTATAGAGCGCGTCCAGAGAATCGTTTGCGAACGGCGTATCGCGTTCTTCGCGGATTGATCAGTGTCAGACAGACGTGTCGTCTCGTAATAATAGTGAGATAGTTAACATTTCGTTCGAACTGTGACGACAGTCGATAAATAGTTTGCGCGGCGGCGACGTTTGAATACGATTTCGCGCGGAGCCTTTTCTGCCCCCGTACACATTGTTCGACTATCGTGTGCGATTCAGTCGTTCGGGTGTAATACGTACACGCGTAATAATAATATATAGCCGTCCTCGTTTTCACCCGACGCGTTTATTGGCCGCGTCTGCGGAAAACTATGCGAACCGATTCGCATTTGTCAATTTTAATGAAAACGCTCCGCCGCCACAGGCGAACGTCGTTCGTCATACTTTTACGCGAAAAAACAAAAGTCTCTCTCGCGTTGTAACTTTAAAACGGCGTGCGTGTCGTGTCGCGTTTAATTGGGTTTTTTTTCTCTCCGGACAAAAACTACTATACTCTGGCCGTAATCGAAAGAAAAACGTATCGAATAAACCTCGCGAGATGAAAGTAATTATCTAAAGTTAATAACCGCCGCCGCCGCGCCGTAGCTCTCTCGGAAGCTTTTCTTTTTCTTCGTGAGAATACGTTATTTTCATAACGCTCGTCGTCTCGTCGGCAACAACGGCCACAATAATATCAAACTTTATCCGATAAATTAGGTATTATGTAATATCATAAAGTAAAGCCGTTGTGTGTGTAAGATTGCAGTTTTCTTTTATCGTTTTTCTCGACAGTCTCGCGCGCGTTTTTCGAGCGAACCGCCGGCTGAAATGTTTGAATTAAAATACATTAAAAGATTCGTATCGCAACGCGTTTAATATTCAGTTAATTTTGACTGACGAGTGGGTTCCCGACACGTCGAAAGTTCATTTTCGACGGATTACCGATGGCCGCGTCCGCCGCAAATCATATAAAAAAACCAAACGCTTAGATCTGCGTATACACTTTATCTCGGCGCACTGCAGTGACGAGGCTGCTGCTGCGTTGATTCGGGTCGAAATTTCCCCCTTGCCAATCGCTCTGTCGCCGACAATTGTTTTGCATACTCGTTTTTTGTTACGTTAATCGAAGACTACGTCGTCGTCGTCGTGTATCGCGTCGTATTTGTTGTTCTTATTCCGTAAACTCGTCCGACTGCGCGCACAACACATAATTATGGCGCTCGCCCGTCGGAGAGGAAAAGTTTTCCGCCGGAATATCCGCTTTAACAATTTATAAACATTTAATCAATGGGTTAACGGCCACTACGCTATTATTTACTTTTGTCTGAAACAAAGTTTCAACGTAAATAATTTATCCCGTTCATTTACTTCGTTTTTCAAAGACGCGTTCACCTAATAATAACAATAATAATATCGCTTGCGAACAATCGCCGCCGTCGCACACGCTCGGAATGTGTCCGCCGCGGATCTCGACAGGGTCGTGCTCGCGTTTTAGACGTTTCTCGTCGAAACAAACGACGACGGTCTTATAAAAAAGCGTCGAGAACGAAATTATTATCACGCCGCGCCGTTTATGTCGAAACGAAAGATTTCACAACACTAAATGCACTACAAAAATCGCGTCCAAAACTCGCCAAAGTGTGATTACGCCGCCGCCGTCGTATGTAAATACGAATGTATATTATACTGTTTCGACGTGACGTATTATTATGTTTTCTCCGTTAAAATGCGTTTCGCGGAGCTTTGACGATGATAATAAAACGAGACTGCCGCGCGTCTCTACAGAGGGAGTAATTATTATTTTCCTGCGTTTTCTTTATGCGTTTCGCACCGGCAGGGCGGCGGCGGCGGCATTACATTGTCGTCCAGCGCGCGTAATGAGAATCCGTCGTACGGCAGTCGTCGTCATTGTTAAAAATATACCCGTATTATTATTATTATTATTATTACGACGCAGGCCGTATTTTGGATTGCGAGTAGTGAAATCGGGATTTCTCGAAAAGGGTTTGACCTCCATTGTGCTGCTCGCGCGATTTTCGACTTTTCTCACAGAATCCGATCTCTTTTCGGCACTAGAAAAAGAATAATATTTCTAAAACTCGGCGTGTCTCTCGTACGTTGTGTTGTCTTTCTCGTCATTTGCAACGGACAGGACAATAAAACGCATAATATTTCGCCGCACGTTTATTATGCGCTTTGGCGTCACTTGGCATGCATGTCGAACGCGCGCAGTGTCCGTTTCTATAAAAATAATAATAATAATAATAATAATTGGGAAACGAATACAATTTGTTTCGGTTCAGATATGTACGTTTATAATGTTTTGAAAAGGTCGTAATTTATTTTTTTTCGCAATTTCCGCCGGGCAGCGGCGGAGTGCTGCAGAAAGGGAGGAGGGTGTGCCCATTGTAGTTTTGCCCCGGCGTATTTCCATCGGTGTTTTTATTTATTTTTGTCGTGTCGGAAAACAATTTATGCGGAACGGTAAAAATGTTCAAAAAGATTTATACAACGCCACGATTCCGCGTTACACAGGTCTCTCTCTATAGTAGTAATATCGAGTTAAATACCGAATCCTCTACGGGTCGCCGATTATATTATCGTTGTCGAAAAAACAAACAAAAAACTTTTAAGCGCGTCCACTGATAAGCACCTTTCCTTCTTTTATAAACGAATTTTTCAGACGAATAATATTGTCGGTCCTGTAACGACCGGTCAAAGACCCACATATTATTATTAGCTCACATATTATTATCACGGCGATCAAATCGTATTTAAATAAATAAACATGATTAAAGGGCAATTACTCGTGTAATAATAACAAAATATTATTAAAATTATAAAATAATGATAAACTATGTAAAAGAATAGAAAAGTGCTTAAATATTTACGACCGGTTTCGAATAGAATTCATCGTCAGGTGTAGAAAAAGCGCACTCGTAATTATAATAAATGCAATCGAATGTGTTACTATTCTGTTTTCAAACGCGCGTCATAATATTATGTTTGAAATAATTTACTCGGGCGATGATATTGTTTATTTCACACGCGAGCCGAAAATTCGCCATATTGAAAATCAAACATTTGTCGTATTACAAAATAGATACAATTATTAAATTACAATATTAACTCGGCTTGTTAGCAGTTATTATAATTACTAATCAATGAATAAATATTAGAATAATGAACGTAAACGAATATACGAAATAAAAATATATTATAATCTATGAACAAATTATATGAAAAACAGTAGGAGGTAAAAGTAATCGATAAAAAAAAATAAAATTTTGAAACATTCGGGCGTTCTCTGCTCTAATTCTAGAAATAAATATTTATACACCACACATTTTACATTTGTTTTTTAAAT
The DNA here is from genome assembly GCA_948098885.1 of Drepanosiphum platanoidis. Taxonomy (NCBI): domain Eukaryota; kingdom Metazoa; phylum Arthropoda; class Insecta; order Hemiptera; family Aphididae; genus Drepanosiphum; species Drepanosiphum platanoidis. Next base: position 7,376,464 of record OX402541.1, read on the forward strand.
TCATTTCGTGGCGGCGGTCCTGCGTGCGGGGGTCGCATGATATTTATTTTTTTCGCTCGCATCGGTGCAAATTTTCCCGCCCGATCCGTCAAAATCGAATACTTATTATTATCGCGCAAATTTCACCACCCCAAAAGTATTGAATTACCCGCGCAGCAGAGTGTATAGTAACCCGAACCTGTCTTCTGTTGGCAGTCGCGCGTACGTGTGCGCGGCCAGACAAAATGTAAATGCTCTCGAAAGGTCTTTTGAACTGTATCGTTTCGAATCGGCACCCCCTTTAATAATAAATCACCAGACGCGTAATTTATTATAGGTACCCGCCCGCCTACTATCGCGTTACGAAACATATTTTTTCGGACCGTCTGTCGAAAGTCGTCGAGCAGCAGCCGCCCGGACGTTTAACCGCGAGCAACCGCAGACGTTCTGTCCATTTGTTTGCGCGCGCGATTACGCGTTTTATTATTCAGGCCCCGACCGAAATTAATCGGCCGGCCGTTCGACCGGCGCGGCGGAGACGTCTAATCGTATCGTAAGATATTTACGCGACGTCTGCGTGTTTCATGATCGAAAAATACGCAATCTAATTACATTAGTCTATAATCGTTTAATCCAAAGTGATCGGTTACATTTTGTAATCGTTAATCGTCGCCGTTGAATTTATTTATTAAAAAACGTGTCAAACACACCTGTATTTCTGTTAATATTAAAGTCTATTTAAATTGGTTTACAATACCTCATTACCCAGATTATAATACATACGTATAATAAAGACGACCGAATATTTTCGTTCTCAATAATAAAATAAATGTTTCGAATAATAATCGGGAACATAATATTATTAGGTAGTGGTAACGATTCGATTATTAAAATTTATTAATTACAAATTGTTTACAAATTAAATGTAAAATAAAATGGAGAAATTTTAATAACGAAGATTCATCATGATTCACTAATCGTTACGTTTTCTGATCGTAATCAATACACTATGATTAAATATTATATCGTTTTAATCGTTCGATTCGTTTTTTCGTGATTACATTATTTTTTAGTAGTGATTAATGATTATAAAATCTAACGTCATTAATTAGATTACAATTTGCCCAACACTGCACCGGAGACGATTATTTATTCAGCACTCTCGCCTATTTTTTATTTATTTTTTTTGACGCTCAAATCTTGTCGCGTTTGTTTGAATTTTGAAAACGTATTTGCCGTTATAGTGTATTTCACTTGCACCGTGTATTCGCGGAGACTATTATTTCTAGTAGATAAATATTGTCGTACCTCTCCGGGCGATATCTCGTATCAGATGAGAACTAATCGCATAATTATCGGAACCTAACTTTGGGAATAATTTTTGATATCGCGCGTAGATGCTAAAAGTGTGAAATAATTCGAATATCCGCATGATTACGGTATACATTCTTACCCGACGCGACGGCAAAAGTAATCGATTGTCATACGCCGTTGAAAAAACAAATAAATTCGGTTTTAATTTGGAAAACACGCGTGTTAGAAATATTATAGTTTTCCGGTCGGCGACGAGTTATTCTAGTGTTTGTGGACGGTAAATATGTACACGCAACGAATATCATTGTGAAATTCGAGTGTTCTCCTCCGTTTGACGTCGCCGTATTGTCGTGTCCGCGTCGCGCGCGAAGACCGAGAGAGAGTTTTCGAATTGGCTTGTTTGTCGTCGTCGTCGTCCTCGATTATGTTCGAAAAACCACCGGACCTATTAAAATTAAACTTGGCGGCCGCGGACTTTCAGGGGTGGTGGTCGCGCGCGCGGTCTTCGTACTGTCGAGTCCTCGGCAAACATCGCGCGCACAAACTTACGCGAGGAATTCGGGTTATCCGTTTGTTGTCTTGTCGTGTTTATGGTTACGCGACACCGCAGCACACTCGTGTTATATAGCGCGCGCATGAAATTTATAGAAATTAAATGTAGAAAAGAAATTTAAAAAACAATAGTTCGAACGCCCCCCGGCAGTAAGCAAACAAGCTGTTTCATAGAAGCCCCGAGAATTATTTCGTCATTATTTCGTCTACAATATCCAGTAGTTTGTACGACGACGGCTAAAATCCTCGTAGAAATCGCTAAACGATTAAAACGGCGCATACTAGTTGGGTCCCATGATTCAGATTGTTCACCAATTGGGTCCCGTGTAAAATAGCCTACTGTACGAGTTGGGTCCCATAAAAAACATTTTCCTTTCCATTTTTACAGACTCAGGACTGTCTGTAATAACATTTATAGTTACTATACAGGTATGGTTAAAAATGTTTTTTTTTTTTTTTCTAATTTTTTCCTGATTTACAAATCGTTCGTATATTATTATTCGTAAATATTTTAATTTAAGGGTTGAAATTTATAAGACATAGATTCCACGAATTCGTAGCAATTAATTTTTTTTTTAAATATTTTTTCTGTCGTTTTTTCTTTTACGAAATCTTCCTTAGATATTATACAGTTTCTTCTTTTTCCCTCTGGACTTCTCATCTGAATATAAACATCTATTTGAATATTTTTTAAAACGTGTATAAATTGATATATTATATTTGGGCGAGCAGAATAAAACATAAAATTGAAGTGCGAGTGAAAGGATTCACATGCGTTTGTAGTTCTTATTGTACTAGGCTTTCATTTTCATTTTTCAATTCAAACGCCGCATCATTTGATATGCCCGGACCCAATTCAGACAAAACATTTTATTCACACGGACCCAATTCGTACAAAATTTAAAACTATAGTATTATTTTCGGACCCAACTCGGATGCGGCCGATTGAAACTAAGTAACCGAATCTAATTGTTTTTTTTTTTTTTTTAGTAAAACGCACAAATATTTTTAAATAATCGCGTAGTAGCGATTAACGATTATTGATTTATAAACGAAACGGATTTAAAAAGTCGTTTCGACTAGTTTAAATTATATTATTATAATGTTATAAACGAACCGCTAAAAAACGTCTTTGTTGCAGTTTTTTTTTTTGTGAGAGGTCTAAGAAAAATATCGCACGGTGCGCGCGACCTTTAAAGTCCTGCTTTCGAGTCCTTATGAAGTATATTATTTTACGCTCTACGATGGCGGGCTTCGCGCGACTATCATACGAATACATTACGTTTTTAGAACCTGTTGAACGGTATTCGCGACGATCGCTTTGATTTTGTCGTTTTTAAACGGTCACGATTTATTATAGCGTAAACAACAACAATATATTACATTGTCGTGATTTTGTTACCGAAACGCGCGGTAATCGGTTCGGCGATTAATTCTCGCTCGTAATTTCAATCCCGCGGTAGTCTCAAAAGTCATAAAATATCCATAAAGATTAGCGCGGGGATTTGTAGTACGCGCATTGTTCCGACTACGGTGGTAATCTGTAAATTAAACGGGCGCGAGCGAGAGGCGCTTTATTATATTATCATAATAATAATAACCTACTGTTATTCCGTCCGGTCTCGTTTCGGACCGCGGCGTGGCTTTACGACTGATAATAATTTTATAATTACGTATACAAATCACCCTTTGAACGAACGTCTGTCTTTTCGTCTGTTTGTTTCCGTTGAAAATATCGAGGGAGATGAGGGAGATAATATAATCATATATTACTAGCTGAATACACCGGCTTCGCCCGTGTGCAGTATAACTTTTTATTTTATCAGTTTTTTTTTCATTTTTACCCCTTTTACCCCTTTTAACTCCGGTAGGGGTCGAATTTCGAAAAATCCTTTCCCATGGGGCCTCTGCTATATTAAATGAAACTATTGACAAAATTTAATACCACAAAGCTCCATTGACTCAGGATTTTTTCCATTTTTACCCCTTTTAACCCCCTTAGGGTTAATTTTCTCCATAATTTATGCTATAAACCCGACATTCTCTATCATTTAAAAAAAATTTGAGCCAAATCGGCCCAGCCGTTCTCAATTGATTCAAATTCCAATTTTTTGTCTCCATTTTTATATATATAGATTATGTATTTCAAATTTCGATTATAATTATTATAAAATAAATGTATTACGATAAATCGATTGTAAGTTTTTTGGGTCCTTTTGATGTGCGTGAAGATTTGCCATTTAACCCTACTGTCAACAACCGGGTACCCGGGTACCCATTTCAATTTCAAACAAGATTTTTTAATTTTTCCGAAAGTGTATGCCTATATCCTTCTGGATCCTCATCTTATAGATATACTTATACTCAATCGTGCAAATAAATACAATTCTATTGATATCTAGTGTCTATTTTTCCAGGTTGAAACAACCAGGTACCCACCAGTACCCACCCATAGCATTAAAATGTTAAGTGTTCATGACTGTTCCGTCAATAAAACAAAAATATATAAAACCATTGTAGTATTTATAAATATATAAATAACATAAATATAAAACAAAACTGTAGAAATCAAATTTTTTCAAAGACGTATTGGAAATGTCCACACTATTCGTAAACACGCTGGTGATTGATTACTGATGAACAAACACGAATATATACTCTATCTGTAATAAAGATTATGTACCCAATAAAAGTTGAAAGTATAAGAACTATTCCTCATAATCGATTATTTTCGCTCGGTGACGAAAAAAACTTAGTTTATCCTTCACATTCAAACCAAAATTCAATAATGTACACGTATTTCAATGAAAATAATATGGTGGGTACCGGGGTTACCCCGGTTGTTGCACAACGTAGAAAATTTCGGTTGTTGACAGTAGGGTTAAACGTGACCGTCCCGTCGTGTTTCGGACACGGTTTATACAGTACTAGATTCGTGGGGGCGATAAGCTCTAATTACGTATAATTTAATAAGTAAACGTTCTTTTTTTTCGGGACACGAGGTATTTAGGAACTTTGTCCGCGCGACTTTAAATCTCTAAGATCGAGAGACCGATAACGATACTTTCGCGATAATATTATTGTCGACGGGAGAATAATTCTCTTTTGCGAGAAGCCCTCACATTCCCTCCGCCGTGTTTTACGATACATTTAAATGGAAATAAAAACGCACGTTTCAAATGTAAAAAAACCTACTACCCGGCGATAAAAGTAAATGTTTGTATTATTACAAAATATAGTTATTAATCATTTTATGTACCGGACGGCGGCGGCGTGTACCGCGTAATACTATACTTTTCCGTTTGTAAAAGTTTTCCCGGTCGTTTTGGGAAACATTGATTATTATTATTATAGACGCAAACTACTATCGCGGCGTAAATAGTGCAGTGTATATACGGTATATATCCGACTTAAAAGCCATCTCCGTCGAGTGTTCTCCTCCTCGGTTCGGCGTTGGCGAGAAATTTAATACGCTCGGTAAACATATATGAGAACCGCCGGGCGTAAATAGAGAGAATACGCGCGTACACACTTTCGAACGGGAAAAGGTCGAACGCCGCCGCGCGGTCAACGTGCAGTCGGTGTAGTCGAAAATACGTATCTCGTTTTTATTAAACGTCGGATCCTCGCCAAACCGATTGTATAATACGGCGTTTTACATCTCGACGTGTGCCGGGCGAGAGACGTAATCGTTCGACCGGGGGGCTTATTCCGAGGGTATATGGGGGGGAGTCTGAGGGGAATCTATTTTCTGAAATAAAAAAATGAAAATTAGGACCGAAACGTTTTTAACAAACGATCCGGAGGTATAAAACGTGTTTGGTTTACATTCTCCTCTGCGCGTGGATATCGTAATATTATATGATGTGTAAACGGCTACACCCGAACCCTATGACGTAGGTCCTGGCCAGTGCGCAGGATTTCATAATGGGGGGGGGGGGGTTTGAACAAAGATATACAATAGATACATCAATAATTAGCTAATCTATTATGTATGATTATATATTTACCATACATTTTATTCTTGATTTTGTAATAATTCTTATCAATTAGTATAAAATATAATTTATCGTAGCAAACACGAAGATGACATAAAAAAAAATAATAGTGGTGTGCTATTATGCATTATTATTTATTATACGAATAAGATTATTAAAAATATTTAAATATAATCGATGAAAAATAAAAAAAACCGCGATTTATATTTTTTCGGCAATTCGAGGGGGGGGGGGGCTTTGAAAATACAGTTTAGTAAAATCTAAAATTTAAAAAAAAATGTCTGAAATTATTCTTGTAATCGACGACGTTTTGATATTTTTAAAACGATAAAATCACACGATTTTATTAAATCATTGATTTTTCGAGGACGCGCGACCGGCAGGGTGCTACGTTACCTAACGCCGCCGTAGGTAGTATCTAACAAAAAAAAGTCGATATGAACGCTTTGAAGAAACTGCGCTTTCTAATTGTCGCGATCGCGGTCGGGCGGTCTATCCTTTGTTCGTTTATTCGTTTTCGTGCACGATCACAGTCTGTCGCCGTCGCTCACGCCGATCGGAAGTAGCGTTTTTCTAAAAAAAAAAAACACGTATTTTCATTTTACAGGTCGGCAGCAGCAGGAAGCGACATTCGCTCACGTTTCGAACGGTTGCAAGACGATTTGGACGCCACCCCCAACACGTCCTCGGTGTCCTGCGGCCAAGGGATCACTGTCGTCGTGTAGATTCGGCGCCGTTTAAAGGTAAGCGAGAACGATTGATTTTACGCGTTTCTTTGTCGGAAGTGTCCGGTATTTCGGTAATATTTTACACCGTTGGTCTTGGCCGTGTACTTACTTTTGCGAATTCGAAAACGTTCGAGCACGACACTTTATAAAACACTATAGTCGAGTAGTTACTAATAATACGTACACGTTTACAAAACATATTATATTATTTTTCGCGTATCGAATTGTGAACAATTCGGGTCCGTTTTTACGATATTATGTGCGGCGCGGGATTAAAACTCTATCGCCGCGGGAGAGCAGAAATCACGGCTCCCCCCTCCCCCAGTAGACTAAAAACGTTCTATATGCTTTGTGTTACCACCGTGTAGTCGTCGGGAAGCAATCAAAACTTTTCGCGTGTGACCAAATTGTTTTTCCGTGCCTTTAACTTTTTGACCGACCCGAGACGACGCGCGGTCCGGGGGACGCCGAGTCGACGACATTTTATTATTACGACCTTGTGTTTCGCGACTAGGTCGTTATTTCTATCGGACAAAACACACCGCCGATAATGTACGTTAACGACGCGATAATCACGATCTCTGGAGAAAAAAACTCGTCTCGGATTCAATAATACTATCGAATTTTAACGCGCGTACCTTTTCGAACCGCTATAAACAATACTATTATTATAACGCGTGACGACGACGACGACGACGTTGTTGTTATCGAAAGTTTATTTTTTCGCGCAAACTCGTCACGTCGTTAACGAAACGTTTAACAAGCTCCTGTCGATCGTTAAGAAAACCGATTTTTTTTTATCCGTCACATAACGCGCGTTTCCTTAATGTTTCCCGCGTCGATATCCACAAATAATATACACAATATGTATAATCACGCCGATTCGAATTGAAAAGTTGAAAAACACGATGTTTCATGGCCCCGGAGCAGCGGTTCCCAACCTTTTTAGTTCAAAAATCTTTGAGGCCCATTGGTGTGTGTATATCGACCGATATTGATTATGAATTTCATTGCCCTTTTTATTCGAATATTTCAAAAAGTTTAAGATTTACAATATTTAAAGTATAGGAAACAAAGTATTGTAAATTTAGTTTTCTATTTTCATAACTTCAGACCTTTTGTGGCGCACGGGTTAAAATTATTTGATTTTTTTTCGTATCGTTTTTTTTCTAATAACGGAACTTATTTAGGGGAGGTAATCTGTAAAATTTAAATTTTTAAACAAAGGATCACTTTAACGTATAATGTATACAATATGTATAAGTTATTAAAAATAAAAGGATTAAAAACCGATTGTGTGTTTATTCAACTCGATCACAATAGTTAAACAATTTAATGTGATTTTTGACATTGCTCGTCCTCCGCGAGAGTCGAGATCTGGATTAAAACTGGATAATTTTATCACTCTCAAGTCTCAAAATTCTTCACATTATTAGGTATAAACTATATAATTTTAAATATAATACAATTATTATATGGTCCAAGGCCCATTGGTTGGGAACCGCTGCCCCAGAGATCTGTACGATCTGCTGTAGTTTCTCGAATCGGTACGAGTTTTATATATTATTTTTCTTTCGTTAAAAACTCGCATGGCCGCCGCCGCCCGCAGTCGAGGTGTCGTGTAGTTAACCCGCGATCGCCGCCGCGCGTTCAATCGTTTTCGATTCTCTGTATCATATATAATTCAACGGCCATAAATAATCGATGCGCGCGCGCGCTCGTACGGATCGTCATTGTGTTCCTAATGTAAATCCTTTAACCGTTTCGAATCCTCGGACCGACGTTGTTCTATTGCTAATCCTCTTATTTATTTATTTACATTTGGAATCTAAAAAGTACACATAGTTTTCTCGATAAATTATACGCTTAACCAGCTCTCCGAGTGCGTTTGCAGTGTACCCGGTCGTATATATTAAATAATATAAGCCGCGTGTAGGTACTGTGTAAACTTTTAAGGTGGGTAGCGTTGCTATTTATGTTTTCGCGTAACGACCTGCAGTTTTTGAAGAATAATAATACGAACGTTACTCGTAAAAAACCGACTGCGGTGTGTCGAACGTCCTCTCCGAGCCGCGCAGTTTATCGAATATTTCATTTTATTCATGCCGTCGTCGTCGCCGATCGACCATTAACACGCAGTGATTATCGAAAGTTGTGGAATTTTTTCCGTTTTCGGTTTGGCTATGAATACTAAGGCGGAGGAGTTGATGAGTTTTACGATTTCGAGTGAGACGGTTTTTTTCTGTGTTCGTCTACGCGATAAGTATCCGATAAAACGGTCTGGTTTTCGACTTTGGTGTGTAGGTTTCTGGCAGCGAATTTCACCACCGTTTTGCGACAAAATCGACGATAACATTCTGTGATTGTATAATACCGATGAATTTCATAACTACGCACGTGCGATTCGTTTTATCGGCAGACTTACCTCGTTAAGGAAATTTGCTCCTGCTTTTAGAAATAAAGCCAACGTGTTTCGTTTTTTTCTCAGAGCAATCGGTCTCAAATTTAACCTATCCGCGATTCACCGACATTAATCACCCGTCACCCGTATATCTCGCGCCCCCTTTTCTTTTCTTTTTTTTTCAGTTTTGTTATTGTTTACGTTGCGCTTAACGCGCTAAAAACACGTATACATAAAATACGACCGAAAACGCGCCAGTCACGGCGCGCCCAGATAGGTACTTATTGTTATTCTTTTGACTTTTCAATGTTTACTCCTGCAGAGCACTCTGAGCGCGCGAGCGATTTATCTCTAAAACGTATGAAACATGAATATATCATTACTGCGACTGCGTTGTTGTTGTTTTTTTTTCTCTGTTCAAACAATTTGTTATTTGTTCTCTCCGTACGCGCGTGTACACCGACTCGAAATGAAATTAGCTATTCACACTACCAAAGTCGTCTGACACTGCGCGGCGGCACGTGACCGACGCTATAAAATAATATCGCCCGTACCTGTACGCAGTGGCAGACATTTTTTCGAGGGGAGGGGGTTCTGAAAAAACGCGAAAAACTAATTTTGATTTTGAATTTCGTTAGATTTTTATCCCAATCAAAATATGGTACACATAATGCTTGTCGAAGAATCTTTATTTCTCTGTATGATATTAATAGAATAGTGTATTTGAATATTTAGCAATGGTTTTTAAACTCGACAGTTTTCGGGGGGGGGGATTATAACCCCTTAACCCCCTCTGGATACGCCACTGCCTGTACGCATTTACTCGGGTTAAGTTATTTTACGTTTCGTCACTGCAGAACGACATTTCGTTTCGTATTTTACCGTCTAATAGGGGTTGTAAATCGTCCTTGCAGTTTTCCCGTCGCCGCGTATTCGCTTTACATAAAACACGGGCGTACTTTCGATTTTCTTTTTTGAGCGCGCGGGGCGATTTAAACGACACGCGTGAGTTGATTGCCGGAAGTGTCCGTTATAATCGAAACTTTTTACATAATTTCATAGTGATTTTGTAATTTTCAATATTTATATAATAATACTAGCTGTCCCCGCAAACGTAGTTGTTTTTCCATTAATGTACGAAAAATTTCATGAAAATCGGTCCGGCCGTTTCGGAGGAGTCCGATAACAACAAACACTGTGACGGGATAATTTGTACGTAATTGTATACATATATTTTCACTCCGCTCGTTTTATTAGCGTTTCCTTTTGGTCCGGGAGAGATGGGGGGGGGGAATGGCTCCAGAAATTTTTTTTCGCGATAATGTTTTTGGGATTGTTTCTTCCTCGTAAACGCGGTTTTTTCGCGTTGTAAAAATAGCACGCCGAAAAAAGGTTTCCGTTTCGGCCCGGCGTCTTATTAGATCGGAAATCGAACACGGGGAGAATATTATAATATACCCATACTTTGTAGAGATCATTTCACTCGGCGGGTTTCCCGGGTGCGAGAAGGAATTGAAAAAAAAAAAAAACCCATGAATAAATAATACTTTTCTCCGAGCGAGTGTGAGGGTTTTTTTCCATCATGTATATACGTACGTATATCCGACGTATATACTGCGCGCGTATTATACACGTTCGAATTTAACGAAATTCGTCGACTTCGGTAAAACGGTATTTACACGCCCGAAAACACATTCGTCCTGTGCATTTTCAACGATACATAGCGTAACGACGAAAAACGCGTGAAATCTCTCCTCTTTCGGATTTCATATTTTTGCCCGGTAATTTTTCACACTAATTGATCGCCGATGGATGTAAACCACGCGAGAGATTAATAATTATTGAAAACGATTTTTCCGCGCGTTCTAACGGAAACACAGTAAAACCTCTCTATAACGGACCCTCGGGCCCGATTGGCAAAAACATTTACCTAAAATATTATAGTTTTTTTTTTCAACACGTTTTCTCGAAAATTGATTTTTTTATCCTACTTCCCTATAACGGAAAACTCTTTGAAAAAAATGCCGGTCCCGAGCGATTCCGTTATTGAGAGGTTTTACTGTATATTATGACGTCCGATCGGTTTTTTAGGTATTTTTCATATTATGGCGAACAAAAAAAAAACCGTATTTTTCATCGTTTTCACTACAAATCGATAAAACTGTTTTCTAGAATTCACGATCACGACACCGCGCTTTGTGTGCGGTCGAACGCGAAAACGAACCGTTTTTTCAAAGACCGTAAACTCCTCCACCGCGTCGCGTTATCTGTGCGTTTGTATACCGGCCGAGGGGCTATTAAACATTTTTATCATTCGGCCGGGGCGTGCTTACACCGCGCTTACTTTAATCCTCACAATTAATTCCGCGTCTAATCTGTAACGCTTAATTTAATAATAATATACGTATATTTTCCGGCCGATAAGAATCGTTTGAAAAATACGTCGCGGGAGGGACATAAAAAAGAAAAAAAAAAAACGCCTTATCGATTCGGCGGCGGCGCGTTTTAGGTTTTGTATTTCAACGGTCTGAGCCGAAAGCGCGACGAGCGGAGTTATCGTGTTTCGTCGCGACGTTTTTTTATTTTTTCCAAATTATTTTATAAAACTGTAAAGTCGCGACGAGATTTGCGGCCATCATAAAAATATCTCTCGCACGGTTTTTTTCATACTCTCCCCGGTAGTACGAATTTCGGGCGGAATGAAAATTCTACGACAGTAAAATTATAATTAAAAATAAAATGTCCCGCACCGCGGCGCGCGTTTCTTTGAGTTCCGTTTGGAAAAAATAAAAAACACTATACTGAAGTCGATGTTTTTCCACGAGATAAGTTCGGAGAACGATTATCTCGCGCCGCGGTTCGTTTTTTTTTTTTTTTGCTCTTTACAAACTACCCGTGATAAGTCGCGGTGTGGTGCTGCACATTTCGGTAATGTCCTGCTCCGAACGTAGGCGAGTACTAATAGTAGGCGCGTGTCCTTATACGAGCTTTTGAAACCGAAACGTTTTTATCGAAGGACCAAATGTTGCTCCGATTTAGTAGTGGACCTAAAGTAAGTAGTCGTTTTGTTCCCCCCCCCCCCCGCCCCCCATAGTCCTTATCCGCGTTATTCGATCAATCCTGTCGTTTTTTCACCAAACCGAACGGAAAAATTAACTATCGTACATTTCTACCGTCTAATAATAACACAAAGCCGTACGATCGCGCGATACGGCGCGATCGTAAAAATCAATCAAACATTACGAAAATTATTTTTATTATGTTTGTTTGTCGTCGCGCTGCACGCGGCGCGCGTTGTTTAATTAATGAAACGAAAACAGACGGCGCGGCGCGCGCGTTTAGCCGGGATAACAGAGGTCCGTTATTCGCAGCCAGTCCACTCGTATTATTATTATAATTATTAATATGTAATGCGCGTCGTGCACACTCTACGTAGACGATAATACGTGGAACGGCGTTTTCAACTCTCGACGCGTACGCGCGCCACCGTGTGTGTTTGGCGACAAATTCGTAAACATTTCGGCGAGCGTATCGGACGATCTGAGAGCGCGTATTTCGGGCGAAGAGAGAAAGGAGCTTCCCTCCTTCGACCGCAAATCCGCCGGTAGTTTTTAAAATAAGCACGTGATTTTATCAAATTGTCGTTTGGATAAAAATATATACGAGTATAATCGAATTTTTCCGATTTTTATTCGTTTTTTTTTTTAAAACGAGCAGAATTATTATTTTAAATACGAATACGATTGTCGCGAAACGTTTTAAAATCGAGTGGCTATTCAATAATTTTTATAGTAACAGAATTATATCGTCTAATCTTCGGACGAGATCATGAAACTCGTATCATTCATCCGTCTATAATCGCTCTAGAAAAAGCGTCCTTTCGACAATCTCGTGCCGCTTAGACGTGTATTAAAAACTCGATTCTTCGCAAATCACTGTGAAACAATAATCAAGGATCAGACTGTGAAAGAATCGAAAAAGAGAAAAAAAAACACCGGAATTACACGTCCCCGCCAAGGATCGTTTCGAATCGACGTTAAAGGGGCTAAAGCCCCGCGCGTAACGTCGCCATTATAATATACATAATGTATCTGCGCGCGTATCATAATAATATAATAATACCCTTTCTGGTCGTCGTCGTCGTCGATAATTTTTCTCTCTCAATATTCACAGCACACATATACGTACGTATACACACGCATACATACACAAATCCGTTTATCCGCGTTTTCTCGCGCATTCAGAAAAATAAGCTTATAAGGCTCAACTTATTTTCGCAACCAGCCAACAGTATGCTCATTTCCACCCTCCTCCCCCGGCGTCACGCCGCTCTCCCGCTCGAACCCTTCGTCGCACCTATCCTTCGTATCGCGGCGGCACACATAATCCCTATTGATTTCGTCGAAAATTGGCGGTGCAAGGAAATTGTAAAAGATTGATTTCGCCTCGGGCCATATACAATAGAGTGTGCGCGTGTATAAGATACGGCGCGCGCGCGCGTGTGTACCCAGCAGCCGCGCGACGTATCGTATCCGCCCGGGCGAATGATGACCCGCAATAAATTGGCTACATAAAAAATAAAAAAAAAAAAAAAAGGAGAAGAGGAAGGAAGGAAAGAAAAAAAAATCCCATGGCGACGGCAGCCGTCGGCGCGGATCGTAAGGACTTGGGGTGGGGGGAGAGAGAGGGAGGAGGTGATCGAAGGCTTTATATGCGCGATATATTGGTAAAGGAGAAGGAAGGAGAAAAAAATCGTGTCATATTTACGCACGATAAATATTTCGTGCGCGGCGGCGGCGGCGGCGGCGGCGGGCGGGCGGGCGGCAGGACGACACGGCGGCGCGAACATCAAAAGTTCAATATGACGTCCGCGTCGATGTTTTCGAGCTTAACGCGACTACTCGCCGTACCGGAAAAAAAAGAAATTAAATTTAAACGACGGCGCGGCGGCCGCAGCAGGTCCTTCGATCTATATATTACGCATACACGACCCGGACAAGGATTTTCCTTTAGATTTTGAGTAACGTCGCTAGTACCGAAAACCGAGTACGTATTCCGTTGACTGGCCGATTGAAATGCGATTTATTCGACTATAAATATTCACCGCGGCGACGACGAAACGTAAATATAGACGAATTCGTGAGGTTTTTGCCGCTTTTAGTCGTGTCAAGGAACTACTTTTTTACATTTATTTTACGCGGAAAATTCATAAACCGAAAACTAAAGTATTATGTTGTCGCGACGTAGGTCGGAGTCCTCTGTTTTAGACATTTATCACAACGGACGTTTATCCCAACGAAACCAATCACAGCTACTACATACTTTTACCCGTCGCGATAAAACGAAATAATAATTCAACGCGATTCGATGAAAATCTTATATAAAAAAAAAATAAATAATTTGTAAACTTTCGTTTTTAACGCGAGCGAGATCGGCCTTGCTTTCGTATGCGATTTTCAACGTCAGCGCAAAACGACGACGACGTCTAATACGAATTATTATATATAATATAATATATTATATTCTCTTTTAGGAGAGAAAGAAATCTATATCTTTTCGTACTCGATCGCCGTGTGAGAGGTATTTTGTTTTCTGAAATTTCAACGCGTAGCAGTCGTATATATTATATTGAAAAATATCATTAAAGATTTTGAGTGAAACGGCGCTTGATTTTATTGTCTTGAATTTTCTCAAATTCCGCCAATGAGAACGTTTTTACCGCTCTAACTCCAATATTCCCTCCCCACCTCCATTCGATTTTAGAAATCCTTTCGACCGAGATAGACGACGTTAAACATTCGCCGGATCGCACGCGACGATATACTTTCCTTGTATAATATTTGGCGATAATTGAAAGTTTATCGAACGAGTTTTGTATAGAAAAAGCGTACTTTATCGATTAGGTTTTTTTTTTTTTTTCTAAAGAAAAAGAGGCGTTCGATAATAATTTACCGACTCGTTTTATATGTATATTTTATCGACGAGCCGAATAGAGGCGAAAACTCTCGTAGGAATTAACTGCGGGATTTAACGTCGTCGCCCTCTCGTACGCCCTTCGATGAGTTGTTTTTTTTTTTTTTCTCCGACACGTTTATAGAAACATTATAATAACTTGACTGAAGCTCGTTTTCTTCTTCTCAGTTTTTTTCTTTCTCTTTCTTTCTCGGGACATATTGTCTAGACGTTATGCGATATTGGATACTAGCGAGACGGCGGCGGCGGCCCTAAATCGAATTTCTAACGATTTAGCCGTCGCCGTCGTAAGCTCTGCAGATTGGCAAATCACTTTTCTCGCGTATAATAATACGAATCTCTGTGCGGAAAATCACGTGTTTTCACAACGTTTCGGAAAATCAGATTACGCCGCACACGGCTCGGTTTTCGTCTCGTTTGTTTTCGCTGAAATAATTAACGCGCGCGACCTTTTGATATATTATTATAGTAGTTTGATGTCAAAAACGAATCGATTTCAAAGTCCGATTGAAAAGTATCGTAAGCGAGTTTGGAATTCGGAAAATTCCGACCGAAAACTAGTATGATATTCAATTCGCTCGTATTTTCGCTGACCGTTGTTAGCGCGTCGTTCACGAAGGTTTCGCGGATTTACCGGGCGACCGTTTTTTTACAGTTTTTTTTTTTCGCGGCGATAAGGATTTTAGATACCGCGGTGGCTTTTTTTTTTATTTTATGTAAATTTATCGACTCGAAAGATAATAATATGTAATACTCACAATACTGCCCAGGTAGGCATCGTCGCGGTATTTTTTTTAAATTTATTAGGCTCGACAAAAACGTGTCGAAAACGTACGGGGAGTGGTGAAATTCAATTTGTTTTTGGATTACGAAATCGTTGGCCGCGGGTTTACGCTAATGACCTCGCGCCGTTTTAACAACGACAATAATGATATTATATACTATCATGCGATTTAATAAAAATTCCAAACCGCGGCGTTTTCCTTTTAAATTTCTCCGGCATCGCACCGCAGGATCAAATCCTTCACCGATTTCGTCAAGGAAACGTCGTCGTCGGCGTAAACACGCGGATATTATTGTGTTATGGTATTCAATGTTCAAAATATTAAAAAAAAAAAACTCGTATATATGATAAAAAAAACATCGGACAATATTTTTTCTGAAAATTAAATCGCCTGTTTTATTGTTATTTTCCAAAAGAAAATCAATACCACGTGTTTTATTAATATTATATGAACTTTATACGCGCGAGGCTTACGAGATAAATTCGAATTATTCGCAGCAGTTTAAAATATATACTCGTAATGTACGAGTATAACAAGGTGTCGTCGCGCGGGGTATAAGAGAGTATTATAGCTTAAATTAATTTTTCGTTTTTTTTTTTTTTTTTCCCGAAAACTTCCCCAGAGGCATTTGAATATTGTGTATAGTAATTCAATTTTTTCGCTCTCTCTCTCCGTAATAACTTTGTTTCTTATTTTAATTAGAAAATGTTAATTACAATTTTAATAAAGATATCTCTTTGGTGCCTTTGTTTTAACCATGTTCGAGGTCATTATTATTAGCCGATTAATTAACATAAATAAATGAAACGTCTACTTTCCATAATTTTTTTTTTCTTCTTTTCTTTTCTTTCTGATATCGAGAGAGCCGATTCGCTTCCCACGAAAATAATAATTGCATAACTTTTTGGAAAATAACAAAAAAAAAAAAAAACGATCGAAAACGCGCTCGATAACATTGCGTTTCCAAACCTAACCTACGTATTTAGCTCTCGTTTCTATAGGATAATGCGTAGTGAGAAAGAAATAATTATTAATTTACGTTTCTTAGACCCTTTTGTTTATATACACGTTCGGATTGGCTAATTTAAAAGAAAAAATAAACAAACTCGTAGCGAGTTCTACCCCATCAAACGTTTCTTCTGTGAATTTAAACGAAAAGGCTTTCGGTCAGATAGAATTTTGACTTTTGTTTTTTGAAAGGATCGTCGGTTTGTCATACTTAACCGCTGCTCGCTTTAATTCGGCGGAACTCGATGCGATTTCGGAAGGAGGGGAAATTCGTAAAAATCTAAAGGCTCGAACGCGTGTGATTCGATATCTCTCGCGACGTCACGCCGGAACTGAGACCGAAAGAGGAAACGTCTCGTTGTCGTAGAATCGTCGATAACGACAAATATTTCGTGTGCGGCGTCTCGTCAAAACGAAATTACCGCGCGGGTACCGTGTGACTCGGCGGAACGGAACGCCCTTGTATCAGTACTACTTTCGAGTAAAAACCGAAATTATTTTGCCTCTCAAGTGTGTCTCAAACAGTCGGAATTCACTTTTGGTTTTTTTTTTCGTTTTTATACGTTTATAATATCGTGCGCGATGTTTGTATATATCGTATTTTATTTCCTAAACATGATATTTTCGAAGTTTTCGTCGGTCGTTTTTTTCCCCCCTTTCTTTCTCGTCGCAGTCGCTCCCCACTCGACTGAAGCGCTGCTTCAGACGGCAACGCGTTGAAAATAACGAAAATCCGACCGACTGTTTTCAAATCAAACGGGGGGAAAAAAAAAATGAAAAAAACAAAAAGACTCGAGAGTATCGAGGGGGCGTCCTTAATTCTCCGAGTACGCGACTTTCTTCTTCTCGCAAGTACTCGGTTCGAGAGAAAAATTTGTCGAAATATTTTTTAACGATTTGATATAAACACAAATATCGAGCCCCGTAAGACCGTAAAATCTCCAACAATAGGTCGCGCCGTGTTCGATATGTAGTATATTTCAGCGATTTTCCCGAGCGTTTATTATCGCTATAATTCATAATAATATTATCTCGCACATAATTTTTTTCTCGTCACGACGCGGCGCAGATTTTTTCGCACAGACGGTGTCCGACGCCGCCGCCGGGGTAGGTGCAAGAGGTGTATATATTCGTTTCAGAGAATCGCAGTAATTTTCAGTTCAACCGACCGCGGAGAGCGTACTTACTCACTTGAGAAAATCTAAAAGTAATAACGTATTATATACATAAACTTGTTTTAAACATCAAACGCGCGCGCGTACGCCCGCCACCGCCGTCCGTTCGGTTCTCTTCGACCTCGCCGCGTTTTTAGGTCGGGGCGCCGATATACGTATATAATACGATTTGATGACGAATCGATACGGTTTAGAAATATTATTTTCTCGTCTGCGCGAAACCTTTTCCCCCCTCTTTTCTCGTAGCGAACGCTGAAACGCAACAAACCGTCGGACGCGAAACCCGGGCGATTATAATTCGACGGAAAAGGGCGAGCCGGAAGCTTTCGCAAGTTGTTGAAAACGCTCGAAATCTGTTGCGCGCGAAGAGGAGATACCATAGGTAGACTGCGGAATTAAAGAAAAACTACTGTTTTCAGTTCGCCGAGGACACCGATCGAAGGACGCGTCGGAAGACCCGAGTGAACCCGAGGACCACGTAAAGGAATCGAGCCGCGAAAAACGTGAGTAATCCGTCGAATAACTAAAAAAATTAATATTTATTTATCGATTAATAATTCGACGCGGTGACGTCGAGTTTTTTCCCCCACGTCATTTGTAAATCGTAAAAAAAATAATCCGTTTTCGTGACTTTTGGCCGCGTGTATGACGATTATATTTCGCGTAATAATTCCAGTTATCTCTGCTACGATAAAAACCACGTCAAACTCGCCAATTACGATCGATAACTCGACGCACCGCAGTGTATATAATAATCGAATAAATATTTGACGATTTATCAAATAATATTTGATATTTATAAAATGATTTATCTAAATCAATTATCATCGCTTTTAGGTCGTCGACTGTACGTCAATGAAAGCGTAGGTGTAACGATTATTAAAATCAATAATAATAATTTAATCGCTCGTCGTATTATTATCGTATGATTTACCTAATCCGGTCGGAGATAAAAAAAACATTTCGAATACTTGCATTCTTTTTTTTTTAAGAGTAAATCAAAGTGATTTTTTCCCCTACCGAATCACTTTTTAACTACGACATGATTTCCAGTCGGATACGACTTCGTATCGTGACGGACTAAGCTACCATAGCAACCTCATTGTCCCCGACAACCGACGCAGTATGTTTACGTCGCCATGGCGGCGACCTTTTTTCGTATCGGATAAAACTTTCCGAAATCTGCGATGTCGAAGATTATCGGAGGCCCTATTGCCAGGGCAGAAGGTTAGGTATAAATGTCGAAGAATTTTTTTTTCCTAATTAAATTAATCGTAAAATTAGTAATATTTAATTCGATCGAAACGGAATTACCCGCGGTTCACTATACCCAATTTGTTATTTTCATACGCGTTTCGAGTTGAAAATCCGACTTCAATGACTTTGTCGAGTTAAATAACATAATACTTTATAGCTAAAAATTAACGTTCGCGAGGTTTTTAAATAACGATTTTCCAAGTTAAATCGTAGGAGGCCCGTAACTCGGCAGAACGATCGACTAGCGTCGTTTTTAAACACGACGAGTTAGGAAGGCGCTCGAGAAATAGCTATCTGGAAATTTTCGTTTTTGGTAGTTAGTGTGACGGTCGTCTACTTGCTCGTTTCGTTTTCGAAAAAACCCCGTTTTCGACTCGTCGAGTGCGTAATATCAAAATCATTCGTTCGGTCACACTACTATTTGTATAAATTTTAAACGCGCGAGTAATCCGCGGCGCAAAGTATGTGCGCGTTTATTGTTTTCCCCCTCCTCGAGTTCACAAAGAGTGAAAAGAGCTACCCCGCCGAAAATATGAGACGCGCAGAGAGCGCTCACCCATCTCGTAAAATCGGATTAAAAATGTGTTGTACTTGCTCTCCCTCCCCTCTTTACCCTGTTCTCGAGCCCTTCCGGAGGATAACTCGAGTCCTTTAGGCGTATCTTTATCGCGAGACCGACAAACCGATAGACTCCACGGAGATGTGACGGTGAGATTATTACAAGAACTCTTGTTGCGCGCGATATTTTCGGAGTTTTGTTTCCTTATAAAATCCTTTAGATCTCCACGTTTTCACGTGAAATTCATAACGCATTTTTCTAAATAAATTATCATTAATATTATTTAAAATATTATAAAATTAATATAAAAGTTTTCGTTTATCACATAAATTTATAATATTGTCTCTTAAGATTACGTTGATTAGAAATAATCTGTCGATCGCAATCGGACATAATATTATAATATAATATTTTGTTTGTATTGTATTATTTTTAAAACGCTAACTCGCCAAGTCGCTAATGACCGTTGCGATGTGAAAAAAAAAAAACAAAAAACGTGGACAATCTCGTCAGGCGTGCGATCGTTTGTGCTTGCCCAAGCTCTCCACCCAGACGAACGATTTGTGGCAAATGTTGCACCGGAAAGGTTTCTCGCCGGCGTGCGTGCGCAAGTGTCTGATGGTATTGCTCTTGGTGGCGAACGACTCGACGCAAATGCTGCAGGTGTACGGTTTGTGTTCGGAATGCGTGAGCATGTGCACGACCAGGTTGCCGCTCTGGGTGAACGATTTGTGACAGACGCCGCAGGCGTGCGGTCTAGCCCCGGTGTGCGTCCGCATGTGGATGTTCAGGTTGCCCTTGTGCGAGAACGACTTGCAGCACACGGCGCACTGGTGCGACTTCTCGCCGGTGTGCACCTTCTCGTGCGATTTCAAGCCGCTGCTGGCCGCGAAGGATTTCGGACAATTCTCGCATTTGTACGGTCTGCCCCCGGAGTGCAGTCGCATGTGCGTCATCAGGCTGTTTTTCGTGGTCACCGATTTCGAGCATATCTCGCACTTGTACGGCTTTTCGCCCGTGTGGATCCGCAGGTGTCTGATCAGACTGTGTTTGGTGAGGAACGAATTCTGGCATATCGCGCAAGTGAACGACCGCCGTCCCACGTGTATCCGCAAGTGCACCGTCAAGTTTCCGCTCGAGCTGAACGACTTTTGGCAAATGTTGCACACGTACGGGCTCTTGCCGTCCACGACGGCCGCGTCCGCTCGCTTCCGCGATCTGCTCTTGCCGCTTTTCACGTCGTCGCCGCTTTTCACGTCTTCGCTGCTCGGCGTGTATTCGGTTTTTATGTTGATGATATTGTTGCTCATAACGCTGTTGCTCTTCACACCGGTGCTCTTAATCGGGCTTTTCACCAATGGTTTCAGGCAGATTTTGAACAGATATCGCTTCTTCCGCGCGTCCATGTCGAGCAGCGGCAGAGTCTACCG
Organism: Drepanosiphum platanoidis; assembly: GCA_948098885.1. NCBI lineage: Eukaryota > Metazoa > Arthropoda > Insecta > Hemiptera > Aphididae > Drepanosiphum > Drepanosiphum platanoidis. The sequence continues at coordinate 7,397,623 of OX402541.1, forward strand.
TGAAAAACAGAACAAAAACAAAAACCAGATATATAATACACTATAATAACAATATGTCGGTACCGAGTCCAGTGTCGCAATTATGAATTCTGAGGCCCCAAATTAATAATATATTAATTATTACTTGATCTTTGTATTACTACAGAAATTTTTTAGTATTTTTTAGTACTATAACTTAAATATTTGACGGATTCGCGGAACCGATCAGAAGAATAAATTATGTAAATTTATAAAAATTTGAGCTTCTAAATACCTCCTCTATAAATTAGTATAACGAATAATCAAAAAAATAATAAACAACTTAATTCAGTGATCCAAGTCTAGTATCCATACAATAATTATTTAAAATATTTCGCAATAACAGAGAGGGGCCCCTGCGATAATGACTATTATTCTACAAATTATGTCATACTTAATAATATCATTTTCGTAATTTTATTCCTATAATAGTTTGTACGTCAATAAAGTTGAAGTCCTCATTAAGTGACTATAATCGATAATAGCAACATTGCAGTCAACATAAAATAACAACAAAACTATAAATAGGTACTAAACTACTAAATACTATTATAATATAACAACCATGCTTTTACTATCGCACCAGGTTTCCATGAAAAAGAATATTACTGATATCATCAATATCCGTTTACTAAAAAACCGAATTATTTACAGATCTAATGAAGCTTGCATGATATTAATTATCATCTACTTATGCTAATAATAAATTCATTGAAAACAATTACAAAAAAATCAAAAAACTTTCGAGGTACGAGCCACGAGGAAGTAAAGAATACCAATATAGGCTAGATTCATTTTGAAACGGACAATCTTCAATTTTTAGCTGGGAGGCCCCTAAGAACCGGAGGCCCGTGTGCATCGCACACCTTGCACACCCAATTGTTGCGGCACTGGACTCTCAGAGAAAATTATAATTGATTATTTCCCGAAAATCAACAAGTATCTGAAGCCTGTGTGATGATCCTGCAGTCACGTCAGCCAGCTTCACACGACGCGCGACGTCCCACCCACAGATTTTGATAAAAATTTGAGCTTCTAAATACCTCCTCTATAAATTAGTATAACGAATAATCAAAAAAATAACGAACAACTTAATTCAGTGATCCAAGTCTAGTATCCATACAATAATTATTTGAGAAATATTTCGCAATAACAGAGAGGGGCCCCTGCGATAATGACTATTATTCTACAAATTATGTCATACTTTATAATATCATTTACGTAATTTTATTCCTATAATAATTTCTACGTTTTACTATAAAACCGAATTATTTACAGATCCAATGAAACAATTACAAAAAAATCAAAAAACTTTCGAGGTACGAGCCACGAGGAAGTAAAGAATACCAATATAGGCTAAATTCATTTTGAAACGGACAATCTTCAATTTTTAGCTTATGGTTTGGGAGGCCCCTAAGAACCGGAGGCCCGTGTGCATCGCACACCTTGCACACCCAATTGTTGCGGCACTGACCGAGTCGTTATTGCAGGATCTAGGAGAATAATTATTATTTTTCACAAAACAATACGGTCGGAAAATGATCATTTTTCTGTCAGTCTCACACGATCACATACAAAATTACTATAATAAACTTAATTATTCGATAAAAAAAATCTAATGGTTTTCAGCTCACCACCGCCTCGGAGCTACTGTCGATACTTAAATACAACGAGTTCTCCGCGAGTTTCTTTTTTCTATTCGATAAAAACAACATAATACTATTATGGCGTATTGTTTATACTTCCACGGTTGAACCCGGGGTATGGAAAATTCTCCTAAATATGCCCCACTGCCCTAGGTTGAGATTTAATTTCATCGCGCCTATAGTGTAGGTATACTCTTGAAAAGGAAACTCATTTCGTTATCTGAGCGGGATCGGTATAAGGCGGCCCAACGATATTTTCATTTCTAAGCGGCCCCGTGTACTCATCGGCCTAAAACAATAATTAATTTAGACATGTTTTGGCATTTGTCAAGTGCACTCACTACGCTTGCAATTTATCGATAGTGAACAATTTCAAAAATATAATCAATTTTATTGCACAGTAGTTTATTATAAATAAGTAAATGAGTTACTTCAATAAAATGCACTTTTCATAGTACAAACAAAGGACTGGAGTCCTTATAAAGTCGGTAAATTTAAAAAATATGAAAACAACAGGTCCTGTGTACCAAGAAAATGTGTTAAATGTATAAATCAAATAAAAATAAATAAGTCTTGCAAAGTATTATAATAAAACAATACTAATTTTATTCTTAACCGTAACAATATTTGCCCTTTTTCACTATAATACTATTTACTATACCTATTTATTTTTATTAATATATATATTGCAATAGTTTTAGTAAATTATTTTATATATTTAATAATACTAAATTATTATCATACGAGCATCGACAACCAAACATTATTCTGTTTTATATTTTTCAGATATTATAAAATGTATCTTTGATATTTTACTCGTATAGTAACGTTTAAAATTTCTGAAGTTAGATAAAAAAAAAAAAAATAAAACAAATATCATACGTATAAACGTTATAAACTAATGCATACCCGTGCCCGGCTCACACGAATAGAACTGTCCATGTCGCAAGAGGTATCGTATGGATTACATAATATATTAACTTTTTATTCGTTTTAGGATTTATCGATTCGAACCAACTGGATCGCTTGTGAAAACGAAGTAAAACGATTTCAAACGATAACGATTGAATCTACTGATAATTTATCTCCAGAAACTACTACACATGAAAACAAACAGACAACAGGTAACATGTTTGTATTTATCAAGAAAATGAAGATCAAAGTGCAAGTGAGATATGTTTTCATAAAATATATAATATTTATTGGTTTATTGGATCGAATAAAATGTACTAGCACGATTAAAAATCAAAAAAATCTAAATGCAAATATGCTATCTACCTAATACCTGATAATAAATTATTTTCTACCTTTATTTACACATCACTATTTTATTAATTTATTACAATTTATATTGCACAACATATTATTGTATAGTTATATGGTTTAAAAATATACTGTCAATTGTGTAGTGAAATAAAACTAAGGGAACTTGAAATTGTATACTTGTTACATTTTATTAAAATCCAAAATAAATACAGAAAAATAACTTAGAAATTAAATATTACAATTATATTTTACTTAATGTACCTAGTAAGCCGAACGATCAAATTAATTTAATACCAAATAACAAAATTATTTAAACTATAACCATAAAATACCAAATAACAAAATTATTTAAACTATAGGTATGCATCATGAGTGTTTATATGCCTAATAACTTGTATATTTTGTTATTCTAGAACCGTTCAAAGAAATTCTCAGAGTCAAAGCTATAATTTGTCGACAGACACTTTCATCAGTTGTAGCGAATGAATATTGGACAGGATGTTTTGAAGTTCAGAGTTTTGTTCTAGTCTCTCTCTCTCTCTCTCTCAATATAGGTAAAGTAGCAACAATATCATTATAAAATTTATAAGACACCTTGATTGGACGGTCAAGCTCAATTAAATAATGCTGAATGATGTATGGAATTCAAACATGAATTTAATTTGTAGGAGTATAATTAGTAGTAATGACAAAGAGTTAATTTTGAAAAAAAGTGTGGTTTTTATAATAGTACTCTGGTACATCGTGTATATTATAACAGTATCTAGATCGCTTGGGCCTAGTTCTCCACGTCTTTGATAATACTTCCAAAACTTCTTCGGGTGTGATAACGATATATCTCGGCAATAACTTAAAATCCACCAATCTATTTAGACGATCCTATTATGGACAAAATTAAATTGAACAAATTAAATGAATATAACAAATCAATTGAAATAATAATCATAATCTACCTCTTTCACACCGTTTCAGTGACATAGAAAAACACCTGGGTGTTTTACTCTTTACACACTCGAGCCTTTTGTTTCCAAAATTTGTTGCTCACGGATAGCTGTAGCGATATCGATTCGAGGGAGGTAAAAAAATAATATCAGATGTGCTATTGGATGAATTTGTTGTGTCGTCTAAGAAACATGGAAAACCTGGAATATCGATTGCGCTGTTTAGAATATTAATGTAATATTATAATATACACGGATACACATGTAAAAGAAGTGTCGCTATCGTTAAACGTCATTGGAAATATTTAGTCGAGCTCGACGATAAACGGTTGGCTAGGTTTATTGTAACCTACTTACGGTGGTCGACACTCGACGGACAAACAATCCCGGGGCATCGAGGAACAAAAAAACCAATTGAAAAAAGCTAAACTATTAGGCGACACTAACTACCCAGACTTATGATTTAGGCGCATCGGCTAAAGCATCTGAAGCAGTATAAAACAGTAAAAACCAATTGAAACATGGGCCGCAGTGAAACCGTTTTGTACCGTACGTACGTATGTCTACAGACGTGCGTTGGCTTATTATAGTGAGCGACGGAAAGGTCAAAAACATACTTGGTGGTGTGGACGACCCGTTCTCTCGGAACTGCGGGCGGACCAGACGATTCGGACAGAGGAAGACAGCGCCAAGTACACCGCCGCCGATAGCAATATTATTGTAACTTTTGGAGAATATCAATCGTCCGCACGTCCCGTCGGCGCGGCGAATTGTTGTTGTTCGTACGGCCGGCGGACCCGATGGTCTCTCGCGTCGTCGCGACGACGGGAGAAAAGGAAACGAGACGGGAAAACGCGCGACCTAAAAACGGTTTGAAAAGTATAACAAATAATAGTAATAATTGGACGACGACGGGGCAGCGTCGTCGTCGTCGTCGCCGCTGGCCCACACAACACTGTTATCAGTCGCGCGGCGTTATCACGCGATTTACAGTTATATTCCGTCAGTGTGACCCACTGCGGACTCGGAACGACCGCCGTCTTGTTGTTACGTACGAACGAGGCCGTGATGAATTTAAACAATTCGTATTTATGTCTTCGAAACGAAAAAACGCAAAACCTTTTTACTAATCGCGGCTCCGACGAATCGCTGTCGGTTTTCGGAGAGAAAAATATCGTCGTCGATCCTTCGCCGTCGATCCTTCGTTCGTCTATCTGTTCGCTACGACTGGCGCGCGTTCTCTTCTCTACGGTCGACATTCGTTTTCTCATTCATTAGTGGGCACGCGGGGGTACAGGACAACCATTGTTCGGCGACGACCCATTAACCGCGGGTACCAGTGTCTCCCAAATCGTTCGACGTCCTGCTCGTTCTGTTGTTTCGCCCACGAGGAGAAGACTCGAAAACCCGTATCCTCGTCGTCGAGGACTCTCCCGAGTTCCAATATCGTTTTGTCGTTTGTCCGACACGTCATTTTATGTTAATATTATCGACGTACTATAGAAAACGGCGACTGAAACAACACGTTTGTATATAGAACTATTATCGATGACGTCCCTCGGACTCGAGCCATTACGACCCGTCCTCGTCGCGCAGGACAGCGAATCGTACGGACACGAATGGATTTCAGTGCGAACAGATCTCGAAGTTTGGAAACACTGCGCCGCACTATGAACCGAACTATTATATTTGTAATAAAAACATGCCGCCGCCGCCGGGTCGTGGGCGATATAATAATCGTTACAGAGCGTATTGTTTGATTTGCCTCGCACGTCGCAATATCGTCATCAGTCGACTGATATCACCGCAACAGGTGCGATCGCAATATTTACTCGCGTTGGCGTTTGATCGCTCGTCGAGCCTTTTCAAGAGACTGGGAAAAAAATCCCCAAGCACTCGCCGTCGCGCGTCGCCATCGTCGTTTTGTTTTTTTCGATTTACTAAAAATAACGACTATATAGACGTCCTTGTTCCTCCACAAGCTGCTCGCCGTGTGTCGATAATTCGGTGATGGTTCGTGCCTGGCGCACGGATTAATTTTGAATACAGTAAAAACGACAACGATATCCACGGACCGGACCGTCCTGAAAAGCAACTCGGAATAGTGTTCATTGTGAAAAAGCGACAGACGAAACGAAAATAGTATGAAATTCCCGTAGAAATCGGTAGGGCAGACGCGATTTCATCGGTGTATTTTAAACTCACTACGCATTATTATCGATAGGGCTCTATAATATCAACGGCGGAGAGTAAGTCATTTTTTCGGCGGGGCTTCAGTTTTTGACGAAAATTTCCCCTAAACGTCAGATACTCGTTTGTTTGTTATACTAATTAAAGTACATAATAACCTTCTACTGTCGACCCCAAAAAACAGACCAAAATAAAAATGTTATTTTATAATGATTAGTAATTTTCAAATAATAAACATACCAAAATCGTTCCGATATTCGTTATAATCGGCATTGATTGTGTGTACCTAACGCAAAATCAAACGTCGTCGTTTAAAACGCGTCATTTAACACGTCGATAAGTATTTTTTAATTTTAAATTAATTTTCTCACGTCTCCTTTGTACTCTAATACAGGTCGTTTGTTCAAACGTCACAGGCACACTATCCAAGTCGAAAAGGTCTAGAGAAAAAAGAAAAATCCGTCGAGTTCGTCCGCTCTTGTGATATGACTTGACGATAATGTTATGCATTTGCTATTCCAGGACCGGACCGCGATTTGCGCGGTCGACAACGCCGCCGTGACGAAAAATCAAAAACGCACATGGTGAAAAAAAACCACTCTAAAGTGAGTATTACTCGGCAAACGTTTTTCCGCGCGCGCGCGCGTACTCTAACGCGGTGGAAATTAAATAACCGTAAACAAAGATTTTTCCCTTTGCGAGCTCGCTCGTAATTAATACAGTACCCGCTGCAGCTTTGCGTATATAATATTATATATCGCGTTATTAATTATGATGACCGGTGACCCGAATTCATAAACGTTTTTTTTTTATTTCCTCCCTGCCGCGTTCGCAGCGCGCGCCCCGCAGGTGGAAAATCGTTAGGAAAGATTTTCGTCTCTCTCTCCGGGGAAAAAAAAATAAAACACTAATAATACGAACGCGTGTTGTTATTGTAAAATACGGCTCGTATCGTCGTCGGAGCACGTTTTCTGTCGAAAAAAAAAGTCGTTCGGTTGTTGCTATTATTATTGGCGCGCGCGCGCGCGCTCTCCCCCGAGCTCGCCGGACCGGATCATTATTATTATTTTCACATGGATCGTCAAAAGAAACAAGATAATCATTGTAATGGGAACGCGAGGAGTGGATCAATAGCTCAAAAACGGGTTTAACGTCTGATTGGTAAAAGTTCCCGGGGAAAATTCGCGCAATATATCCGGTAAGTCGATAATAATGGTTTTCTTTTGAACCTCGCCGGGGAGGAAAAAAAAAACAGACAAAAGTCCGTCCGCCCGCCCGAATTTTCATTATATTTACTCGCCGACTGATCCGGATTTTTACGACTACGGCAGTTGTATATTCGTATAAATTGGCGAGAGAGAAATCATAAAATGACGAAAAAAAAATCGTCGCGACGTATTTTATTATTATTTCTACGAGGGCGCGGCGTATACGTAATAATAACAGAGGCGTCGTCGTCGTCGTCGGTCCGATCGAAAAGGCTCGCGAAAACACACACACAACGCGACGAGTTGATTACGTGTGGTTTGAAAAAAAAAACAATACTCAAAGGAAAGTCGTCGTTTTGTCCGTTTGATCTACTCGTTTTGTTTTCTCTAAATCGCCTAATTTTATACATTTAAAAAGTATAAACGTTTTTGTTTTTCAAATTGCTCCGCCATCACATATTATAATAGTAGATCCCGATAAAATGTCCCGATATAAAACCTGTCCCGATCTACAATTTTTCTTCGCGTCACGAAAAAGTACCCAAGCCAACAACTACATTTCGAAACGAAAATTATTACCTCACATTATTTATTCGCTTTTTGAACTACACCACAGCGCGCAGTAGTATAGAATGTAGCGACTTTTTAGCTCGATGTTTTTTTTTTTTTCAAATTCGTTTCTCTCCTCACGACCGGAAGAATTATTATTATCGGTCGGGCAACGGTTTCCGGTAACGATTCGCGCGTTGAAAGGACGTCTTTTCCCACATTCTTTGCCGACTATTTCATCGTCGTAGCCATCGCGCAGTCGGCCGAAACGGAACCCTTATGATTTCGTCATAGTTGTCCGCGACGACGTCTTTTACCGCCGCCGCGCCGTATCGATTCTCATTTTCGTCCGTTTTTTTACGACCGCCGCGCAGGAAACGTATAATTATTATATTATTACTCGTGTTTATAGGATCCGCCGCGCGCGAAATAATACGTTTTTGTTTGCATTTTCCCGGTGACTTTTTCGCGACAAACGCACACGCCCGCGCGTGATTTAACCGCGAGATTGAAAATGTGTAAAAAAAAAAATCGGCTATTTCGACGACACGCGACCGATTTCGCGGTACGGGAAATGAACTCCGATTCAAAGCCGCCGAGCCGATAGCCGGAGATGAGCCATTTGTCTGTTCGTCGTCGCGAAAAATGACGAAAAACGTCTGACCCCCCTGAAGTATCCGATAAAATCGAATTCGCTCGCGGGTTTTCGCGCGCGAATCCTTCGAACAGCGATTTGAAATTTTCGTCAATCGCTCCGAAACAATCGAAACTTCTTTTATCACGCGGTCGTAACGATATGACAATGTGTTCACAGTGTTGGGCTAACGTAGCACCGTCGAAGTACGGTATAGTAACTGTTTGGCGGGCGTTTCGGGTTAAAAGCTCTTTATTTTTTACGTGTCCGCGCGCTCCTAATGCGCACTCTCGAGAAACGTCTTGTTAGAAACGCATAATGTGCGAGTGCACTAGCAGGGTTCACCTGCCGGTAATGTTTTCGTCTCGTCGCGGCACTATATATATAATATATTTTTACCTACGACGTAAACTAAAAGCCTAAACGTGTTCGCGCGTGCGCAGAAAATAAAGCAAAACCGCATTATCGTTATACGACGTGTCTTCTAGACATACCGTACATAATAACCGTATACTTTTTCCACGATGCACTTTTCTCGCGTTACAGTCGTCTCGCGCGATGCACTCTGTTTTCTCTTCCCGGTATGTCTGATCGGACACGAAACGGCACGCTCCGGGCGTCAAGTCGAAACCGCCGAGCGAACACAAACCGATTCGCCAACGACCGAATAGAGGTATATTTTTAATTTTACATTTTTTGTTAAACGTTTCAAGAACGTTGTCGAAGGTATATTAAATCGTAGAGAGAGAAATAAACGCTTTGAAAACTGCTTTCTACTCAGTTTGAGCTTAAAAAAATACCCAGACCGTTGTCGTCGCACTCGTTACGTCATAATAATGTATAACCGCAGTAGCTAAGATTTAAGCTCTCTCGTCGCGGCACTTTTCTAAAACCAATAAAACGATTCGGTTATATAATATATTATTATTATCATCGTCATCATCGCTAACGATGTACAATGTTTAGTTCGGTTGGACCGTCGCGCGTCGGTAGTTTTATCCGTCTTATATAGTATTTAGAACGCGCCGGATAAGCCGACCGTCGAGTCTCCGTGCTCGTTAGTGACGTCATTGTTTACCGGTACGATGTTCGAAAACAGACGTCGTAATTATTATTTTTACTGAAATTCCCGATTCGTAAATCGTATTCATGCGGTCTCGAGAAAACTAAAATCGAAATAGATATATTTGTAGAGCGTAGAGACTTTTAATATTATATAATATACAGTGGCGCCTAGATTAGTAGATTTCGTAGTTTACCAAATACAAAAAAATGCGTTAAAATATCATTCGTCTGACTATAAAAAATAACCGACTTATAGTATAATACGGGCGTTATGTTGTGTTGGAGATAAATTTCCGATTGAGACTGGGGGGGGGGGAGAGGGGGGGGCGCTTGATGTTCGATGTCGCGGTAAATTTTTAACACTTTGGAATAATATACACGCCGCGCCGGAAGCGAAAGACACGCGCGCAAAAGGATATTTACGTTATTGCAGCACGGTGGTGTAGTACAACATTTCGGCGTCCTAGTTTTCGGGAAAATCGCGCGAGAGGTCGTTGTTATGAATAAAATGATCGTTAAATCTGCGAACGCGTTCCCGGCGCTTTTAATAATTTACGAGTCGCGTTTACGGCGAAAAAAAAAAACCGTCTAGTCCGGGTTAGACTCGATTGATTCGTCAACTTGGAAACGCGCGCTTTGACTTTTATTTACGAAATCTTTTAGGAGAACTCTCGCGCATATTATACAACGCATCAGGACAAAGCGTCGAAGCCGCGAGAGACGGAGAGAAAAGAGGAGAACATGGCTGTTTTTTTTTAAACAATGGGAGAAAAATACAATCGGACCGCCGCCGCCGTCGGAGGAGACTGTATAAGTGTGCGCTCGGCAAGACGTTTTGTTTTTTTCTTGTTTTCGGCGGAGATCTGCCGAATGCAGACCTTTACGCGACTGAATGCGGCGGGTTCTGTCGTTTCGAAAAGCGACAACAAATTACCACAAAAAACAAATTTTGTTTTTGATTTTTGGTTTTTTTTTTTCTCCAATATTGTAGCGTTATTTCAACGTTCCGCAGCCGGGATGGGGTTCGTATGCAATTATTATCTACGACGAAGCTACAGCAGGACCGCGCTCGCGGAAAAATTCCTTTGAAACTCTACTATAGTATGGACGGGAAATTACAATACGAGCGATGTTTTCGAACCGTTTATTAGTTTTTACCGAAATTTCTCCGGTATTTATTCATTATATAATATAATATTATTACATCGTTTTAGCGCTGCCGACTCGCGGAACGTCAATACGTATATACAACAGACGACGGGTATGCGACGACAAAGGCGATGTACGAGGGGAAATAAGCCACTCGACGGTTCGTTTTTTCAACGCATATAGATTTCGAACGAAAATAATAATAACCGTCGGAAAGCGAAAACGGTGTTCGTCGTGTTCGATTTGACCGTTTTAACGATCGCAAAAGGCCTTTGAAAAACCTTTGTTCGTATTTACCTATGTTACGACCGCGCGCGTACGATATACGAGTATATAGTACCCGATATGTATTTATTTTTTTCTCGCGAGCGTCTACTTTTTCACTGCATCGGAAACGCGTTCCACATGCGCGTAAGTACACCGATATTATGAAATGCAGATTGTAATTTAGATTGTCGGGAAAATCGTCGCGACGACGACGCCGCCGCCGAGCCATTCGCTCTAGAGAGCTTATATATATTTACCTAGAGAAGAAGACGCGACCGTCGCGAAAAATCTTTTGTCAAAGAAAAACGATAAAACGCGAGCAGATAAAACGGAATAGTTACGATGGGAAATAATAACCGGCGCGAGCGACGCTCTCGGAGCGTGTAAGTTTATTATGGTTTTGCCATTATGCTATAATATATACACGCACGCCGCCGCTATCCGAAGAAATAATAAGCTTTTCTCCGGTCGTTCGTACCCGCGAACGCCGCGCCGCCGTCGTCGGTTTAAACATTTTATAATGTCATTATAAAATGAAAAGTCGTACAATATATTTATCGAAATCGATTTGAAAAAACAGAAAAAAAAAAGGGGAAAAAACGTCGTATACTGAAAATTATTTTCGAAATACGCGTATAATAATTAAATAGATTTTTAATAAATTTATAATAATTATATACGAAATAATAAAGCGCGCCCGAAAATTTCTCATAAATATATTTAGGACGTTTTTCGTCGTCCTAGACTTATTAAAGTCGCACTTTAAGCTTTGGAAAGTTTTTCTACAATATTAAATTTATTATAGTAGCGTATAATATACTTGGTATTTATAAAACCACACTTTTCGACGTAAAACTCTAAATAAATCACATCGTCTCGACCAACCCGACAATGGTCGTGTTTTTTTAAGAATTTTTTTTGAGCGAGGGGGTGAGGGGGGCGAGAGGGGGGGAAGGGCTAACCCCGTTTCGGATACCGTTATGTTCTTCTCGGCCATTGTATATTTTTATTTAAACGAATTTTTATTCACACGTTATTCGTTGTTTTTTAGATAACCGACGCGCGACGGCGAGAAATTTAAGAAACGGCACGAACGCGAAAACGAGAACGAGTTCAAAGTCCAAACGAACGCGAAAACGAATCCGCCGTCGCCCCGCCCACCGCCCACGCGAGGAGAGACAACGGGTCGGGTTCGGAATCCAAACGAACCGGATGTCGTCGCTTAGCGCCGCCCACTTCCTGCGCGAGACAGCGGCGCGGCGTGTCACGTCCACTTCCGGACGAAAACCCCGTCGTCGCATTCAGTCTCGTCAGAACCGTCGCCGCAGACGGTCGTCGTCCGCGAAATATTTTTTACCGTTCCGTTCGCTGTGCGTGTGCGCCGTAATGTTTTTTTTATAAATTTTTTTCGTCGAAATTAACCGAACGAGTTCGTCGTCGTCGTTTCGGTCTCGTCGCGAAATATTTTTTACCGTTCCGTTCGCTGTGCGTGTGCGCCGTAATGTTTTTTTATTTTCAACTTTTTTTTTTAAAATTTTTTTCGTCGAAATTAACCGGAACGGAGTGCGTCGTCGTTTCGGTCTCGTCCGCGAAATATTTTTTTGCCGATCCGATCGCAGTGCGTGTGCGCCGTAGTCTCTTTTTTGTTTTTTTTTAAAATTATTTTCGTCGAAATTAACCGAACGAGTGCGTCGTCGTTTCGGTCTCGTCCGCGAAATTATTTTTGCCGATCCGATCGCAGTGCGTGTGCGCCGTAGTGTTTTTTTTTTCTAAATTATTTTCTTCGAAGTCAACCGAACGAGTTTGTCGTCCCGACGGACGCCAGGAATCGTCTCAAAAACCAGGTAAACCTTTTTGGGGTTTTTTTTATTACTTTTTATAAAATTGCGCCTCTAAGTCGTCACTATGAGAACAGACGATAGTTATTGGTGATGACTCTCCTTTTTTTTTTGTCTCAACTCTACCGTTTCGACGTGTGTGATTTTTACTGATAACAGTATTTTACTTTGGAAAAATGTAACTATATAGAACCGCCACCACCGTCTAATATAAACAATCGAGTTTTTCATATTTTTATAAATCAATCGATTCGAAACGCGCGCCGTGCGTGTAGTCGATGGTTCTGCGCGTTCCGAACACGAAATTCGTCTTCATTTATGTGGAAAAAATTTTGAAATTTCACCGAGAGATTTTTATAAACTTTTTCGTTTCGTTTCTATACAAGGCCGCCGGCCCGCGTGTGCTATATTATTATTCTTTTTTAAATAAATATTTATTTTTTTTTTATACCCAACTCTATACAGTCATGACATAATATTTTCCGAATAATATCAAAGCACTCCGAGAGAATACAAATAATTGCCGTCTCGTCTTTTCGGCATTACAAATATTCGTTTCTTTGCCGAACAATCGTTGCCCTTTTAAATTTTCACAGTGAGGAGGACGACCGTCTCTCTCTCTCTCCGCCGCGGTTTACGCCTATAGTTTTTTTTTTTTTTTTTCAAATACACTTTTTTCGTTTTTTTTATACTTTTTTCGCCGCGTTTTTCCCCGGCATAATAGTTCGTTTGCGGCTTACTCGGATTGTTTTGTTTGAAGTATTTCATTTCGAATTTATATTGTGCACTGCACCTTTGCGAGTTTATATAAGAGAAACCACCGTGTTATTTCACGTGTAAAAAACAAGTCGAAAAAACAATAACACCGACTTGAGTTTGAATATTATAACGTGTTTTATTAAACATTTAAAATAAAGTAAAAAGAGAGCGCTAAATTTTTTAAAAAAACACCGTAAAAAAAAAAAAAAAAAATCGATTTCGAGAAATAATATTCATTATTTTTACCGTTCTAAATTTTTTCTATCGGGTGATTTCATTTAGTATTTAATATGTCGGCTGAATATACTATCTCTTTGTTAAAATCATAAAAATAAATACCGAACGTGTCATACTCTTGTTATTATTAGTTTGACGCGCGAGAAAAACGTACCAAACTTCTTCTACTTTTCATCCGTTTATTTCTTTGAAATGTTTCCTTTTTTTCGAATCTATATTTTCAAATAATAAAATTCGACGACTATAGATGGGTACTATATACATGCAAAGTATTAACCGCGAAAAAAACCTCCCGAAAATTGCGATTTAATAAAAAAAAAAAAAAAGTGAAATAAAATGTATCTCTCGTTAATCCTACGCGGGCAGGACGAATTCATAGCTGATTTAGTCCGATTGAAAAAAAAAAACTCTTATACGACACGCGCGTAATCCGCCCATTTCCGGTGTAAAGTAATAATAATTACTATTCCACTGGCTGTTTTACTATTGTCGATCGGAAATCTATCGATTTCGGGCAACTATTTTCGTAGAGTTTTCAAGCCGCGAGAGTCACTATATTATTATAATAGTTACCGACGTCGTTTTTCGTGTAAAAATCGAAATAGCTCCGACGAGGAGCCGTCCGTTCTTTCCTGGTCGCGAAAACCAGGGCTTGACCAGGGCGACGTTCTTTAGAGATCGCTCTGAATTTTGTTTTTTCTTTGTTTCCATCTCGAAAAAACGCATAAAACTGCGACACTCATACTCGGTTTGGTTTCTGCTCTTTGAAAATAAAAATCTCCCATAAAAACTAAACGAATAACGATTATGAGCCGTGTATCGCTAACGGATTGACAATAATTATTATTCTGATTAAGGTTTTTTAATTTGTTTAGCCTCTGGTAATAGACTGCCGTATATATTAATTTTTGAAACTATTATCGTTTTTCGATTAAACAACCGAACGCCGCGCGTACACGTATTTACCTGTTTGTGGGCAAACACACTCTGCCTAAAAAGAGAGGATCGCTCTCTCTCTCTCTCGTCGTGTATTCGCCACACCGCTTTGTGGTATTCGCCGCGCATATAATTACTATCTCGATTGTCGAAACTCTATTCGATGGAAAACGAACGCGCGCGCGCAGTTGTCGTTTGTCTTTGTTTTCAAAAACGCGATTGTTTTTCCGTAAAAATAAAAAAAAAAAATAATAGAATATAAAGTTTGTTCTTTGAGCGCGCGCGCGCGCGCGGTCGTCGTTAATGATCTAAGAACAGCTCCGTAATATTTCTCGTTTAATTTCATTAGATTCGTTTTTAATTAACACTCGGCGGCGATTTCCCGTCTGTTGCGCATTGCGCGCACTACTATATACTTATAACATTAACGGCGACGACGTTTTTAACGTTTTATACTCGGCGGCTTCGAATCGACGCGAAAACTTTAAAAACGGGCGCGCTGGCTCGGCGGGGACATTTTAACAATATTTCTCGTCCCCGATCTCTCTACCGCATGAAAAACGTCACTAAAATACGTAGTTTGACCGCTTTTTAATTTATGTTTTTTTTTTTTTTTTTTAATTTTGATCGCAACCGGCCCAAATCGGAGACTAGTCAATAATTGTATTTACAAATTTTAATTTTATTTGCGCTCTCTTTACACACCCGACGATGATTTTTAATCGAAACCGATCGTGACTCTAAACTCGACTCAATAATGCTCGACTCTATAATGCTCGAAGCAAGACCTTTATTTTATTATAGTTTAAATATATTTATAATAGTTTGTATTCAAATAATTTTATACATTTAATAATATTTTTTGTTATTTGTTAATTGTCTCCCACTCTCTATCAGGACACGTATCAGGTCGCTCGAGGTGGGAAATTTAACGGCTTTCCGATGTATATAGTTTTTTCGGCGGATTCCGAGGCGTTTCTCTCCCGTCTTGTCGCAGCTTATTCGATGGCGCGCGACAACGGTAAAAGGTTATTTTATTCGCGTCCGTCGCTTTGTGGTGCTGTTTTCGGTCGTTAGGCGCTTGACGTTTTAATAAAAGATTGAAATCTGCTCACATATTGCGTCGTTTCGGCCTCGCGAGTCTGTCCGCCGACGACTGACCGCCGAAAAAATATAACATGCGCAAAAACAACGCGGTTTCCCCCCCGGTCCTTTGTGTCGGTGTTTTATCGCGAAAGTGTCGGAACTTTCAACTCGTCGACGCGTTTCCGCTCCGCCTTTGCCGTCCCTAACGCATAATCTGAAAATACGTTTTCCCCCCACTATTGCGCGAAGATATAAACTGTTGAACGTAAACTGTTTTCGTTTTTTTTTATCGTACGTTTCGCTTATAATAACAAAGTATTATTAAATATATAAAATGATTTATTAAAATCGTTTAATGTATATGCAATATATAAATAAATCGAGCGCGTCGTTTGCGCCCCCGACGATGAATTTTAAAATTTTAAGTTTGTAAAACCTGTCGCGACGATTTTCACACTCTATATTTTCTGACGCTCTGGCCCCTCGAATTTGAATGCCGCGCGTGTGAAAAATAAAACGTATTATTTATCCGCACGAGAAACTGGGCAACGCCGCTGGTAAATAACGACTTTCCGTAGGACTTTCCTAGGACGATTTGAAGAAAGGTTTTTTTTCTCCCCCGACGACGACGCCTACTCTTTTATGTTTGGCTGTTTGTACGTTTTAATAATTTTCAACGTCGAAAAGGACAAAAAGCTTCTTCTTTTTTTTTTTTTTTGTACTCCCGCGTATTATAACATCGTAATAATTATCATAATAGGAATTGGGAGCGAGAAAAATTGTGTTTTTTTCCCCGTATTATGTAAATACACACTTTAAAAGTGGGCGAATTCGGTTGACAGACATGACAAAACTGTTGGAATGTCAAAACGCGCGTCGTAGTAACCCGATATCCGACTACGACGAACTACACTTTCTGCGCGCCACCCGCGTAATATTAATTTATGTATATAATAAAGGATACGGAGGCCGAGGAGAGTTTCGGTGGTAGGAGGAGTCCTTGTTTTTTCCCCGCGACATCGATACGCAGTTTTGTTTCGCATCGTTGTGTAACGTAATCTATTATGTTTCGACCTGATCGATTATAATAACGTTTACGATTAAAAATAAAATAAAAGACGAGATGTGGGTAACGAATGATGGATATAGGTGTCGTTGAATAATTTATTGTACTTGTAATAAAATAACTTTGAATTCCAAGTGACGAGTTATACCTATTGGGTAACATCGTGTATGCGAGCGAGAGGCGGAATCGATGTTTGTTTCTAATTTATAGATGTTTTTTTTTTTACTTTTCGAGTGACGACGGCGACGACGAAAAATTCCGTTTTGTTTACAACCGGACACGTTTTTTCATCGGTTTTTCTTTTTTCAATAAGGGGAAATTCAATAATGATTTTTAAACGGTCGAAATATGATATATAAAAAAAACAAATTTAACGTTTTTTACGTGGTTGTGTGTTGCAAAACAAACCTGCTCTCTGAGTATATAATATTTTCTTCTTACTTTGGACGACAACGGATTTCGAACTTTCGAAATGCCCTAAAACGTGGATAATATTATTATAACAGTTTGTTGTGGCGTGATTTTCGTTGGCAACAATTTCATTGTTTTTTTCAATCGTTTCGAGTGAAATTTTCATTAAAATAATTTTAAAATTTTCTTATCGATCTTTTCGCTTAATAAAATAGTGCTCGGAAGTCGATGACCTTGAAAACCTTTAAAAACTACTTTATAAAGTATGAATAAATGATCTAAAAACGATGGAAAATGACCCGACGATTGTCAAATAATGAAAGAACTTTAGTAACAAAAAATAAGATGCAAAAAAGTGACTTGTTTTCATTGTTTACAATAATATGACTAAAAAATATAAATATAAACTATAAATATATCAGTTTTCAAACATCACGGGTTTTATTAATTTTAGTGTACCTAATCGTAACTCTGACAACAATAACATATGTTTAAAAGATTATATTTTTAATTTTTATAATATTTTCACATTAAATGACAAAAAAAATAAAAGTGAGAAAAACTTTGCTATATTTTAGAATAAATCACTTAAATTATGAGAAAAATGATTAATGTAGAAACACGATAAAATGATATCAATAAAGCCGACAAATTCGAGATGAAAATTACAGACGATTTCACGTTAGACTTTCTAAATCATATTTTTAGCTAATAAATAAAGCCCAAGTGATGAAAAAAAAAAGGCTAAACGCATCGACTTTCTAGTTGCCCTATATATACTAAAATTATTTATATAAAAAAATAAAAACCAAGAAAAAATGATTTAAATTATGAGAAAAATGATTAACGTAGGAGAAACACGATAAAATGATATCAAATTATGCCGACAAATGCGAGATGATTAGACTATTTCACGTTAGACTTTCTAAATCAGATTTTGAGCTCGATAGACATTGATTAAAAAAAAAAAATGCTAAACGCGTCGACTTTCTAGTTGCCCTATATTTTTCGTATAGTAATATTATTTATAAAAAAAGAATAAAAAGGAAGAAAAAAAAACGCGCGTCGGGTCGCTCACGAACACAACAATAACGTTCGAGTAAAAGATTACACGCGCCGACGGCGACCGGGGGGGGATGTTTGGTGGCGAGGGGGAGGGTTCGTCGGGAAAAGGGGCAATTTTACTGCAACGCCGCGGCGTCGTCGTCGTCGTCGGCGTCGGCGTCGTCGTCGTCGTCGGTCGTCGCCGCGCGTAGTGCGCCGTTCGAAGCACGTTCGCCGCCGCGGTGGAAAACAGTCGCGAACCGGCTCCCAAACGCGTCAGTACTCCCCCCCCCGAGCTGCCCCGGGCAGGGCAGTGCGCTGTCGAAAACACACGAAGTCCCGCCGTCTTTCGAGAGAGTTTTACGTAAGTCTTTTTATTTTTATGAATATATTATGATGTGATATATTATATAAATGTTTCAAAATTGAGTGTTTCTCGAACTGTTTTTTATACGCGCACGGGTGCCGGAACGATGGGGGCAATGGGGGCAACTGCCCCCGCAAAATCCGCGAAGGAATTGCCCCCCCCCAAGGATAGTTTCCTAGAATTTATGCTCCAGTGACTAATAAAAAATAAATGGCTAGTTTTTCATTTTCCCGTGGAATATAGAAACAAAACTGAAATAAATTTAATAAACTTTCTGCCTTTTAAGTATTAACGTACACTAATTGTTTTATTTCGAAATAACTTGCACTTACTATGTAGTATCGGTAAGTAAGCATATTAAAATCAAAATTAGTCGGTAGTTTTTTTTCCTTATCGTTATCAAAGACTTTTTATTTTCTACCGTTTTCTCTATTCAATACTAGCCTTAAATAATTGTCCCCTTAATTAACGCGGGCAAATCTTTACCTTCCTCTGTATTTGCTGTGCTCGGCCCCCCCCCCCCACGGTTCGAACATTTTTCCGGCGCCACTGTGTTAAATAAAAATCTATCGCGCGAAATCCTCCTCGAACGATTTAAAATTTATCGAAACGATATTCTATAGTTGACGTTGAAAAATATACTCCGTGTACTCGCGTCGCCCAGGACTCGTTTTCCTTGGGTTACGTATTTTATACTTGAAAAAAGGCGACGGTTAAATAAACGAGTGTAACTCGGGGGGTATGAGGGGGATAGATCTCCCCCATGTCCTTTTTTTAAATATTTATATTGCACGCATATTAATATATTCAATTTTTTTTCTTTCTAAAAACAAACAATCATCTATGCCCTAATGATTATAAATATAGAATTAACGATTAAATAGTGTTACTCGTCTTAAAAAAAAAATATATCTATTCCTGTCGCCGAGGACTCGTTGCGTTTTTTGTTGCACATGGTGATAATTAACGTATCATATTTTATTGATGCGCGCGCGCGCGCGCATGGCTCGAATGGTAAATTTTTTCGATTGGTATTTATTTATTTTTTTGATTAGCGTGTCTGTGTTTTACTCTTTGATGTATACGTTTGAATAGAGATTGGAAAAAATACGAATTTAAAAAACCGAATTCTCACAACACTCGCGCAGATGTCGCGAACGCGCCGCCGGTGTCGCTCTTTGAACAATGCTCTCGCGATAGGGTAGTAATTGAAAACTGCGATAATTATCTGTCGCAGTACGCGCGAGGGCGACGTGTTTTTTTTAATCGTCTCCGAAATCGTATGGAATTTTCAACGACTTAATTTTTCGTCGTTTGACATGCGTCCTCGTGTCCTGATGAGCGTGTCCTGGGCTTATCCTCGACGACTTATTCCGCGACACCAGTGGTCGAGCAAAGCCGATAGGTAATAATTATTATTTTTGAATGAGAATAAGAACGTTTTTATTGCATTTTTTGACGATTTTTAGATTTTAAACATTACAATCAAGTACTCTATGAGATCTAGCCGTCTGTAAATTAAATTTATATTAAAATACCAATACTGTTTTGCTAATAATTTGTGCGTAAAATAATATTTAATAAAATTTATATATTTTTAAGCTCTAATGGTCGTTTTTATGACGCGTTTTTTGAGATTTTTTTTAGGGAATTAAAATCTCGGTGCTAATTATTATATATTTATCGTAACGACCATGTCCTCGGGATTTCCTCCGAGGACTTTTCCCGTTTGTAATATAGTCATTAAAATACGCGCGCTCGCCCATTGCCGTGTTCCGCGTCGATTGTTTGAAAACACTAACAAACTTTCGATAATAAGTCGTCGTCGTCGTCGTCGTCGTGTTCTATTCATTGAGAGTAGGCAGGTAGATGCGAGTAAAATGCTCTAAAAGGTCGATTTTTCAAGCGCGCGATGAGAAATTTTTGAAAAACTATGAATTTTTCCATTATTATTACAGATCTCTCTAATCTATCGTGGAAAAAGATGAGAAACGAGTTTTATAATTATGATTGTTTGCGTGTTTTTATCTATCCCGCAGTCTCGAGATTGATATCTCTTTTTTTTTTTTCGAACCGCACCTGAGGCCGTGTTAACGTTATTACCGGATAAACTAATGTTTTTAAAAGAAACTTACTTTGTCGCGGTAAACTTTTGCAACTTTTTTTCGAACTCGATTTATCGAAAAAAAGTTTGTAATAGACATACCCGGGACTGTTGTGATAATACGATTAATACAATATATCATATACCCGCGTGTCACTTTACTCGTCTGTGATCGTTTTATTTTTAATTCGCAATCGATAAACAGGTTTGGATTTAATTTTACTCTGCTCCGCCGGGCTCTGTTTTATAAACGGGCGTAAGCAATAAAACGATATGTAGTGTACTCTACACGTTTGCGCGCACTACTTTTTTCTTTTTTTTTTTCGTAAATAAAGAAGTCTTTTTTTTTAACATACAAATAAATATATGATCAAACGGATTTCGTCTCTGCGGACGACGGCCCGGCGGATTTAAATGAATAGATTAACAGACACGAAATCGATTCGATTGAACTGCATTATGCACAAATGTGCACGTATTACGTCATGGCGTGTTTTCTTTTTCTTTTTTTTTATAGTATTTTATAACGTAAATAGAATCGTTGCACTTAAAAAAACTTTCTGAATGATTTTTGCTCGTTTTTTGAAAGTGTGCCCCCTTGCACCCCCCTCACGGCGCCCCTATGCGAGTACACGTTTACCTTTGTCGCCGTCGCATCGATACCGATGTTTTATTATCTCGGGGAATGACAATTGAATATCGTTAAAGTTTTTTGTGTGTGTTTTTTTTTTAAGAATTTTAAGCAGATTTAGGCCACCTTAGCAGTACCTTTGCGGCAGTTTTGAACTCTACGCGAGTTGAGTAAAATAGTGTCGTACGATGTATTTTCGCGTTGTAGTGTTCCGGAATTGATATGCAAACCCCGAACATGTTTTAATATAAAAATCGGTAAAGTTTAATTCTCTTGTATTCTAAATAATCACGACGGCGTTATTGCGATTAGACACGTCTTCGCGGACAACGCCGATTGGCTAAAGTTTGAGACTGGGGCGTCGGGTCAAGTATATACGTGCTGTTTCCTAATATTACGGACCACATCGACATGAATAGTAAAATTAAATTATAAAATGACTAATTATAATCGATTACTACACCTTGCCGGTGAAAACCGACGCATAAAAAACTTGCGTTTTAGAATTTGTGGGGGGGGGGCCAACCGTTTTTTGAAACTAAGGGGGGTACACGGTGACGCCCCCGGTTTGAGAATGGACACTAGGCTTTCTGGGAATCAATCACCCGAACGGATGAAATTAATATTTAAGGCGTATGCAAAATCGATCGTTTCGTACTTGCTCTGAAATGTCTCTTTTGAATTTCTAACGTGACCGCGCGAGACACTATTGCGCGCGGACCAAACGATACGGTTTGGCTTTTTCGAACGTTTAAACTCGCGCGTACCGGGAAACGCATTGTTATTATCGTCGTCGTCTTACGTTTTCTTCTCGTAATACACTCGGAACTATACTCGGACCGATAAATTATACGCAAATACAGTCTCTGTTGTACGAGCGAATAATGCAAAACGCGCGTATAAATGTTTACCGTAGCGCGACAAAGACGTAAAAAAAAAAAAAAAAAAACTATGCGGCAGTACGGCGCGCATTTATTATTCAACAGTTTTCCAAAAATAGTCGTCGCATAGTCTCGAAAATCGTGTCGAGATCTCTCTGGTGCGCGCGCTGTAAAAGGGTCGCGTTGTTTTGGCTTTTAAAATTCCGACTCTGTCGCCGACGAGAGGAGGGCACGAAAACGCACTCGCGCAAACACTTTGTAATATTATTGTTATTGTGTGTTGTATGCTCTGCACACACGCGGGTGGGGTTTTCGGCTCGTCGTCGTCGGGGTCCGTTTGCGGCGATAAACGATAATCGAATTATTAATAATGGACTGCCGACTAATAACGCCGCCGTTATTACGGTCGGTTTGGAAAAATAAAAAATAAAACAACCGTCCGGAAACCGACGGAAATTTATGATAATAATCGTAAACGGCCAGTGGCGCGTTTAAGGGGGGGGCGCGCAGACGCCCCGAGATTTTTCGGGAGGGGGCGCCAACGTTTTAGAAAGTCGAGGTTAAATTGTGGGCGAAAATAAAACTGATAATATTATCAAAAGTGATTCCGTCTGATGGTTTTTGGGTTTCTAATTTCTAATTACATTTAGTGTTTTGTCGGTAAAATATTTGCCTCTGAGCAACGGATTTTTATCTAACAAATTCGTGTAATAATATAATAATAATTACGACGGGCAAAGATTTTCTCACGTCTTTGCTCAGACGACGACGTTTGACAAAAATAATACAGAGAACTCGTTGTCGCCGCGGCGGCGCTGCAAATCCTTTTGATTTTTATGGCGCGCCGCCGGTGTGTTGTACGCGACTTTTCGTAAACTTTTTACATCGCGAACGGAATGTTTGTTTACGATTCGTGATTTATGTCTGAGTGTATATTATTTTAGCGACGAATACCGCCGCCGCCGCCGCCACCGCCGCGCCGTTCGGGTCATTTTTCATCGAAACGTACGTTCTATTACGATTTAGAATAGTGTTTACCGATGCTCGCAAAACGAGAAATCGTTTAAATATTGTTTGCGTTTATTGAAATACATTCGTCGCGTAACGAATCTTTGTTTTTTTTTTTTCGAATTTAATAACGATCGAACGACAGCTGCACGCACAGCTCTTTCCACGTGCATCGTATCATACTCGTATATTGTTTTCGTAGGACGATTTCGTTCGAAACTAAGTCGTATGAGAGCCTGGTCTAGCCGTCGAGTCGCTAAGATTTTTCTACTCGTCGTGAAAATATTGACGCGATATTGTTACTGGTTTTAGTAGATATTTCTTCAGTCGATCGACTTAAAAACAGTTGTATTTTCTCGATACAAAACGACTACTCGCGCTCGTTTATAATTCATTTAAAACGTTTACATTTAAATTGAATTACTTCCCGTAAGGGAAAGAGTACAGTTTAAAACAGCGGTTCTCAAACTGTGCTCCGCGGAGCCCTAGGGCTCCGCGAGAGTAGTCTAGGGGCTCCGTGGCTCCCTGGGCATATTTGTATTAATTAAATTCAAATTATTAAATTATTATTATATTTCTTAGTTACAATTTCAATTTTTATATTTATATTCAATATTATTTGGACCGTACCAATATGTATTATTTTAAACGTTTTAAACTATTTATAAATTCACATAATATATTATTTTGTGTCATAGTCAAAATGAGATTAGATAAAAGTCGGATTTTTCGTTCATTTGACATATTGTACGATAATTTAGTTAATTTTTTAAATAAAAAGCAATAATCATTATTCACTAACAATTGACATCATTTTTTTTATGGATTATTGTTGTCTCGAATAGACATTTCTGATTTTCGGGGCTCCGTAATTTTTTTTAGGAACATAAGGGCTCCGCGAACAAAAAAATTTGAGAACCGCTGGTTTAAAATATAATATTTAAACGATATAATAAAAATACAAAGTAGCTTTTACGATATAATACCAAACAATAATTAACAAAAAAATATATATATAAATATATATAATAAATAATAATAATAATAAGAATCGGATTATATAAGAGTTTTTTAATTTTATGAAAATATTATTTTATTGAATAAAGTTAAATTATAATCAAAAATTACGAATTGAATCACACGAAGATGACACTCGATTGATTGGGACATTGTGACTGTAATTTTGTCGTTTGTAATACGTATCTCTATACCAAACCGGTAGTAGACTGTCGCCGCCGCTACGTTTTTGTAAAATCGCGAGTTAAATTAGTAAAACGACGACAGTATAAGTTTTTTCGCCTCTAGGCATACAATACTGGCGACCA
Source organism: Drepanosiphum platanoidis (assembly GCA_948098885.1). NCBI lineage: Eukaryota > Metazoa > Arthropoda > Insecta > Hemiptera > Aphididae > Drepanosiphum > Drepanosiphum platanoidis. Next base: position 7,422,249 of record OX402541.1, read on the forward strand.
ACAAAAAATACACTTGACCACGTTCAAAAAATATAACTTTCATTATTTCGCAAATTAGTTTATTAACCGTTGAAATAAAATATGTATAACATTCTTTATTCGAATTGGATTGACTATAATTATATTATAAAAAACAATGGACAAATGTTGGATATATTTAATATACTAAACATTTGCGGCGAAACATGTCGCGCCCTAGACTCGCGCCCTAGATTGCCTCAATGTTGGGCAAATTGTAATCTGATTAATGATTTAATAATCGTTAATCACTATTAAAAAAAATGTAATCACAAAAATAAAAAAAATCGAACGATTAAAATATAAATAGTATTGATTACAAAACGTAACGATTAGTAATCACGATTAATCTTCGTTATTAAAATTTCTCGATTTTATTTTACATTTAATTTGTAATTGATAAATTTTAATAATCGAATCGTTACCACTACCTAATAATTATGTTCCCGATTATTATTCTAATAAGTAAATATTTATTTTATTATTGAACGAAAATATTCGGTAATGTTTATTATATTATTATCGGAGTAATGAGGTATTGTAAACAAATTTAAATAAACTAATTTAACAGTAATATATAGGCGTGTTTGACACGTTTTTTAATCAATAAATTCAACGGTGACGTTTAACGATTACAAATGTAATTCGCTCGTTACTGAAAAACGAATTGAAAACAATTAAAAACTAATGTAATCGATTACGTATTTTTTAAGCATAAAATAATCGATTGCGCCCAACACTGGGCTGCATAAATCCGCCTCTGAATATTCGTAACCAGCACGTGGTCGTCCTAAAAAGCTCACCGCTAGATCGGTTTTACCGTTTTACACGCTAGACGCGATTTAGCATTCGTTTTAGCGACTTGCTTTGGTTCGCCCGGCTCGCGACGGCCGGCAAATTCATAAATATTTCGGGCTTTTCACGATTCTTTGCTTGTAGCGTTAAATCGCGAAACAATAGGCGACGAATCGTGTCATCGTGTCGGTGCCGCGCGAAAAGATTTTCTAACAAAATGTGTATTCGTTTGAAAGCGCGAATTTTATTTCGACCCGTAATATAAAACGACGCTCTGTCGGCGCGGATTTTCGGTCGCGTTACCGTCGCGCGCGAATTCAATTTCGAAACTTTTGTTTTGCGTTTTTATGACGTTTTCAAGTTTCTAGGTCTCGTTTTTACGGTACTTTTTCGTCGATTGACAACTTATTCGCGTACTTATTATGTCTCGACGAAATGGAATATAATATGTAGTATACTATTTATCGGCGTAAAATTAATCGACGCACGTGACCGCGAACACACATTTCTATTTCTATTATTTGCTCGTGCGTTTTGCGCTGTGTATTTTTAGGGTTTTTTTTTGTTTTACAATATGTGACTGTGCGATATTTTTTTATTTTTTTTTTATTTAGAAATCAAAATAAATGGTTACAAATTAAACAAATTTAACAAATAGGTACAGTTTTGATTACCTACCTCCTGTAAGCTAATAGATAGCTTGTGTTGGAGGTAGGGAGTTATTACATTTACCAATAAAAAAATTAGGTAATTTCTTATAATAATATTACGTAAATTGACTTATGAATATGAACACTTTAAAAAAAAATATAATAATAATAGAGAAGAAAAGACAAAGTGATGTAAAGTTTTAACATAAATAAATTAGTAATATATTTAGTTGATACAGCATTATAGCAATGAAAATATACTGTTATATATATATATATAAAATAAGATACAATTTAGCAATAATTTACAATAAAGAATAAAATTAATACACATTATTATTCAATTCTAAAAATATATATTTATATAATAATCCTTTAATATTAATTTTTTTTACTTGTAATAATATTTCTTTTAAAGTCCAGAGGCATAGAATTGTAATAAGTCGGGCCTAGATAATCTACAAATGTTTGACCAAAAGATTTATAGGTATATTTAACTGATATATTGATTGATTGAAGATTTTCTCTTCGTCTATTTGCTAAATTTAATATTTTCTCGTACGCGTGTCGTCGTAGTGTGCAGTGTTTCTCGACCTTTGTGCGTTATGGGCCACACGCTATTAAAATCATTCATACTTTTTTGACACGCAATAAAAACAATATTAAATATATTTTATTTTTTAGCTCATTTTTATCCGTCCTAGAAATCGTATCGAATCACCTATTAATTTTGGTAAATTGTGTCACGACAATTCGTGTCGTTTAATATTATATTAGTACTTTACGGGACACGCCGCCGGCTGAGAAACCACTGTCGTAGTGTGTGTGTAACGCTCGCGTTTATTTTATTACGCGTTTTATTTAGATTTTTTTTTCTTTTGCCTTTCCGGAGATGCCAGGCGCGCGCGGGGCCGCGTGTCGGTAAACGTCGTCGGGAGGAGGTCTGGGGCCCGGCCGCCCGCGCAGTCTCTCGGGCGCGGAACGTTTAAACGTAAAAACTTTTGCGCGCGAGTTAAACGAGTTAAAAAACGAGGGGGAAAAAAAATTAAAAAAAAAAAAAAACTACAACACAATCGGTTTCGTGTAAAATCTAAAATAATCCCTCGCCCGGCTCTAACGGCCGTAATAAAACGCGCGTTTCGCGCGAGTATATATTTATGTGCGCGAATTTACGTGTGCCGCGCGTGTTGTGTATACTATACTATACTAGCGCGCGCGCGCGCGCCAATCGTTTTTCAAACCATTTATTATCCGTGCGTATGACACGGAAAAGGTCTCTGAGCCCACCCCGAACTTCCTATTTCCATTTCCATCCCTCTCGCCCTCTACCCCATCTGTCTCGCAACTGTAACGGCGCGCGCGTACGGCCGGGTCGTCTCCTACTTCCGGGCGGACGTGTAAAACAACACCACGACTACCGCGCCGGGCGGGCGGCGGCATGTGTACGCGTCGTCGCGCGTCGGTCCGACGTAAAACACTGCACGACCGCTCGTGATCTATAATATTATCTAAATAGATCTCTACGATCGAGGGCGAATCGATCGTAGTCAAAGGGTGGAGAAAAACGACGTGATCGGCAGTGGCGTGGTTGCAAGGGGTGGTGTAAGGGGTTTCCCTCACCCCAGATATTTTTTATTTTTTTTCAATGATATTTAATCGAATCGGTCATTTCGAAAAGGCCGTTTCTCCACGTATTATTTAAACTGGTTTTATGACATGTGTGTGTTTAACTAAAGCGTGTTTCCTGCGAGACCGCCGCCACATCTCCAACGATTCGTTTTAGTCTAAAAATAACGAATGCGTTCGAAAAGGCCATTTTTTCGATCTCTAAAAACACTTTTTTACGTTTGCTGAAAAATTAATATGGCCTTTTCGAAATGGCCGATTCGATTATTATTATGTACTTGCATATTATATAGTAAAATGATATTTTCATTATAAGTAGTATAAAATATACATTACTATAATATGTTATAATATACAAATTAAAATTAATAAAATAACTTATTTAAATTAACCTTTGATTTTGAATTGACTCCTCCAGAAAAAATTCTACGTCACTGGCTATGGATAACCCGTTTTTTTCCCCTGTTCGACGTAGTTTCTTATTCTATTCTAATATAGTCGTTGGATTCGAGTTTGATATTATTTATCATAGATATTGTTTCGGGCAGATTTCTACGAGTGTCGTCGCCCTCTTATCGCTCTCGGACGCGCGTCGGGAAGAGAGAATAGCTAAAAAACAACGCCTCAGATTGTATTTTTTCCTGGGTAGGCCCGATATTTTAACTGAAAGGTTCCGCCAAATATCAATAAATATCGTCGAATTTTAATAATCGAATCGTTACCACTACCTAATAATTATGTTCCCGATTGTTATTCTAATAAGTAAACATTTATTTTATTATTGAACGAAATTATTCGGTAATGTTTATTATATTATTATCGGGGTAATGAGGTATTGTAAACAAATTTAAATAAACTAATTTAACAGTAATATATAGGCGTGTTTGACACGTTTTTTAATCAATAAATTCAACGGTGACGTTTAACGATTACAAATGTAATTCGCTCGTTACTGAAAAACGAATTGAAAACAATTAAAAACTAATGTAATCGATTACGTATTTTTTAAGCATAAAATAATCGATTGCGCCCAACACTGGGCTGCCGCCTCTGAATATTCGTAACGGGCACGTGGCCGTCCTAAAAAGCTCACCGCTTGATCGGTTTTACACGCTAGACGCGATTTAGCATTCGTTTTAGCGACTTGCTTTGGCCAAGTACCTAAATTCGCGCGAACCCTGCTCGCGACCGCGCCGACACATTTATAATGTTATACTATTATAATATAAACATATTATAATAATTCAACATTGGGATTTAAAAATTACTTTAAATTTGGAAAATTATGTTAATTCTAATACATAAAATGTCTAAAAAAATGTGACCAATTGATTATTTTAGTTCTTGGTTACACAAATGGTGTGTACCTATTTCAATCGGCAAACAAATTCAAATATTATACACGCGTATAGTATTTTGAATCGTAAAAACTAATATCGATTAAAATGTAATTTAACTAAAAAAATACCACTTTCAAAACTCAGATTTTAATTTTAAATAATATCGACGATAAAATATTTAAAAACTCAATAAAAACGAACGAATAGTAGACATGTCGATCGGCGTCCAAAAGATAAGGTCGACCGATAATCACCCGTACGCTATACTTAATTACGTGTACAAACCAAAACTTACTCGTCCCAATTATTAAAAAAAGCGTCCAGGCCCGGGCCCTCGCCACTGTTTATTATCGCATATACATACTACGCGCGGACGAATCCTATTTCCTCTCGTCCAGGATCGGACCGACGATGACGGGACGCAATCAACGCAAGCGTACGAAATACGCGTTTTCATAAACTATAATAACACTCGTATTTCGCATTATTATTGTTTTCGTTTGCGGCCGTTTAGGTAGGTCTGTTGATTATTAACCGTGCGTTGCGACAGTCGATGAGCGTGGGTTTCGCTCGTCAACTCGGCCGGCCCCAAACGTTATGTAAATAATAATAATTACGCGGACGAACTTGGATGTTTTCGTTTTGATACGGACGTTATAAAAGTACTACTTTGGGAAAGGATCGCGTTACCGAGGGCGCTCCTCGGTCTTAAGGACGATATCAATTACCTCGTGTATAAGTAGGCGATACGATTTTACGGTTTGTTTAGTTGTTTTTATTTTTTTTTTTACTTTGGCCGATACGATTTTCACTCTATTGCTCGCGGGTCTTACGAACGGTGGTTTCGCGTACGTATTTAATAATATTTCGTCGCAAAGCGTGGTGTTATTTACGTTTACGCGAAACGTCACATGCACACGAGCGCGCGAGCGTGTTGGATTTTCGATGTTTGCGAAATGTGTGTTCAAACATCGAATTTGATAATTTCAATAGCCGGCGAGAGTGCAGTTGTCGAGTGTACACACACACACACACTATTCCTCTGCGCGCGTCAAATTATAAAACGTCGTTTTGATTTTTAATTACCGAACGAGAATAATAATAATTTAATCGACGGGATTTTGTTACGCGCGGCGTTTTGTGTTTTCACGACTATTATACGATCGTTGAAAAAATCTCTCGAACGCAAAATATCCCCTCGTTTTTATTTTCGTCGAGTATATGATATGCGCGCGCTCCTCTCGCAGTGTCAGCGACTTTATTCCATTGTATAAACACCAGACTCGAACACAATAACGATCTAAAAAAAAAAAAAAATAAAAAAAAAACCTCACACAATCGAAAGGATATTATATAGTCTCGCGTGCCGTGTTTTTGTTATTTTTCGTTCCTCGAAAGGGATTTAATCGCAATAATTATTATCGCTCTTTGCGCGTCTCGAAACACGTCGTTTTGTCGTGCGTGCTTTCGGTTGATATTTTATGTTGTGATTTTCAATAAGTCTTTTGTTATCGCGCTTAGGTGTTTGGTCAACTGCCGCGTTTGACCGCTTTGCGACGAATCCGGGAGTCGTTCGAATATTGCGGCGGGGTCCCCGAGGTATTAGCCCCGGGCCTCTCTCTCCTCTTGTCCGACGAGGATCGCTTTTTTTCTGATCCTCCGATAAGGACGATACTCGTGCGTATACGCATTATTCAAAAAAACGCGCCGAATAACGAAGGACATATGTGTCGTATGTGGACGTGTAACGCCTCTCCGTGACCTCGGGAAAAGGCGCGATTTTGAAAAACCGTACGGTTTTTGTTCTATGCAATACGTATTATAGATAAGCGTCCTGCGGCTAGTTATAATCCTGCGCCGACACTCGAGTCGCGGAACGCGCGAGAAAACAAAAACACACACTCGCGCGCGCGCGCGCCGAAAAGGTTTCAATTATTATTTTTTATTGTTTATCGCCCGATAAAACGCGAAAACGTCGCGTAGCCCGCGCGCGCGCGCAAAAAAAAAAAAAGTGTATCAAGTATATATTACGCAACACATTGTAGTGCGTGTGGGGGAAGCCATGTGTCCGGCGGCCCGATGTGTTATCTGATGGCAGAGCTCATTTGCTATGAATGCAAACCAAACACACGACGCTCGTCTCTTTCGCCACTCGCCTCTCGACGCGTCGTACATTATTATTTTTCCGACTTCCAAAAGTGTCTTATCGGTCGCCCGGAATCGCGCGCAAACGTTAATTATCGAACCCGTTGATCTATTCCGCACGAAGGGGGTGCGCGAGCGAGCGAGAAAGGAAAGGAAAAAACGTAAAATAAAAAGGATCGAGGGCAGGACACTGGGGGGGAAGCCGGGGCCGGGAGGAAACGTTACAATAATGGTTCTTTCGTCCGCAGGGAACTTTGTAATGATTAAAAACTACTCTAGGTTGTTTTGTGAGCACATTACGCGGTCGCGGTCTGCACAAACACACACACACACACCTACCTACCTCTCCTCTAGGCTCCTGCCCCCCCCTCGCGTTCTCGTCCTGCAGGTTTAGGCGCACGCGCCCCGGTGTGTGTGTGTGTGTTTTATTGCGTGTATGTACGCGCTCGCGCGTGCGTGCGTCCGGCAAAAGGTATATAGAATCGCCCGACCGAGTTTTAGTTTTCCTCGTCGTAGTAGTCCTCGTCCTCGTCCTCGTCCTCGTCGTCGTCCTCGTCGCCGCCGTCCCGAGCCCCGGAGGTAATGGACTGTAAAGTAAACAGAGCATTAAAAGCCCGGACTCTAAATTCCGACGGTCCATTTGGCAGAATCTATAGTAAATGGGTCCGCCGGCCGCGGCGCGCACCTATAACGACGACGACGACGACGACGACGATGGTTTCGCGTAGATAAGTGCTGCGAGCGGCGGCGGGGTGACGACGTAGTCTGGCTATAGAATTTTCGACGATTTATTATTATTGCGCGTATATAATAACATGCGAACGAGATGCGTGTTTTCCTCGGTAAATAAATCCTCGACTTTGCCCCGTCTCTAATTAGCCCCCCCGAGCAATTGTTGTACGAGGCGGCGAATGAACAACACTATTTGATGTTTGATATTATCGTGCGAAAACCGCGAGATAACAACGTAAAAAACTCGTTTCGTAAAAAATATCAAATAATTATTATCGATTGTTTTGAAATCGCACTCTAAACGAGAGAGCGGAAAAAAAAGTATATTATGATAAAAAACACTGGAAATAAAAAACGATATATTATCATATGAATATACGTATGTTGCGTTTGTATTTTTACGTACTGCATAAATTTCAGATGAATAATTACTTAAAAAAAAAAATGGAGTTGATTTTTTTTTTTTCAACGTCATAATACTCTTTTTTTACCGTGTATTGCGAATATTATTGTTAAGCGGGCGGGCCGGCGCGCGCGTGTGTGTTTAATGGAAAGGTAATCTGTTATTGATTGTTTGTAAAACATTATTTAATTTATATTCGACTAAAAGCAGATTAGTCGAAATATGCTTTCGATGTTTCCACGCGTGTAGTGTGCCGTTTGATATTTTTTTTTTTATTTCGCGCGATCTCTTCAAACGTTGATAAAAAGTACACTTTTCGTCGCGCGACTTTGATTCGACTAGATCGATACCGATTTCAAACCCGAAAGAACGGGGGGAAAAATGATTTCATCAACTCGTACCCAAAAATATACGTATACGGCTGCGAAACGCTGTTTTTTCCGCGCCGAATTCGCGTCTCGTTTCCTTTTTTCCCCCCCTCGTACGCCTAATTAGATTTAAAAATTCCGAAATCGATTTCCACGACGCGCGCACAGTTGATTAACGCCCCCGCGTGTTACATAATACCGAACGTTATGTTTTATAATAATATCGCCGTCGTCGCAACGCGTTTAATCAATTCCGTTGTGTGCGTATTAAACGAATTTTAACGACGTAAATTATAAGAGATGATCAGTCGGCGCCCCGGAGTTTATATAGGACATTTTAATCGACGCGAGAAACACTACTACTACTACTACTACTACTACTACTACTACTACTACGGCCCCGAGTAATATTATTAATAATAACGTAAAGACTGCTCGAAAGGGTTGCGATAATCCGCGGCGAAGACTCGCTCTTCTTTTCAGCAGCTCGTTCAATAAGGTGTGCGCCGCCGGTGTCTTATCAAACGTTACGCCTCGGTTGAACCGTATTAATTCGTCGCTACGATACGTATTATAGATCGCGCGAAAATACACTTTTACTTCTTTTCCGCTTTGAATTTCGCTCGTGCTTTACATTAATATATATAACTAGCTGAATAACCCGGCTTCGCCCGTGTGCAGTATAACTTTTTATTTTATCAGTTTTTTTCATTTTTACCCCTTTTACCCCTTTTAACCCCCTTAGGGGTCGAATTTCGAAAAATCCTTTCTTTAGAGGCCTCTGCTATATTAAATGAAACTATTGACAAAATTTAATACCACAAAGCTCCAGTGACTCGGGATTTTTTCCATTTTTACCCCTTTTAACCCCCTTAGGGTTAATTTTCTTAATAATTCTCTCCGTAAAAACCATCCTCGTACTTCAAGGAATATTATAAAAAAAGAATTAGCGAAATCGGTTCAGGGGTTGTCGAGTTATGCGCTTACAACACATTTTGCGATTCATTTTTATATATAAGATAATATCACACGCCGACGACGCGCGACGGATCGAAACGGGCACTGAAGTCTCCCCGGGCCGTCGGTCGCGTCCGACCGAGATTCTTAGTCCTTTGGTCCTTTTTGCCACCGTGCCCGCGGGGGACGTCTGCCGAGTGCGGCGAATCTCGCGCGAACAGAAATCCGTTTTGGCGTGTAAAACGTTTCCGGCCCCGCGTACGCGCGTCCGAGTTTGCCGCGGTTTCTCTTCCGGTGTCGCCTGCGTCGTCGTGTTTACTCGCCAAAGGACAATCTTTTTAAAGAGTTCACTGCGCGTAAAACAGGATAAATTTCCTTTAAACTATATGCTCTGAATATATATTCCGCGTTACCATATTATACTACCACCTCGGTATAATAATATTATTCTACCACGTGGTGGAATACGGTTTAATATTCTATTCTGCGTATACGGTTTTTTTTTTTTTTTTTTTTTTCATTACGCGATACTCTTTACCCGTAGAAGCGGACTGAAAATAAAACGTGTTTTTTTTTTGCCTTCTCGAACGAACGAATGATTTTTTTTTTATTATTAAATTAACACGATACGTCATACAGAGCGTTAATAAATAACGAATAAAAAAAAATAATCACCTACGCCTTTGAGCAGCCGAGCTTATGGCGGTGTAGGGAGTTATAGTTATTTTATAATCGTAAAAATATATTCAATTACTACTAGTGGCTGTCTACGCAAACGTTGTTTTGCCATAAATAATTTTGTATTAATAAAAAAATAACCAACTTATTTGAAGTATACGAAAAGTATATGAAACACGTATATATTTTTTAATCGAAAATGATTCGCAAAAAAATTCATAAACAATGATAATTGTCACTATGGTTACAGAATAGTTATACATAATATATGAAAAACGTTAAATTTTTAAAAATATTTGTGGCGGGCCGCCCTTAACGCCTAGGGGTTTAGTTTACGTCCTGTTCTTAGAGCTACCAAATATAATATACGAAAAAAATTTCATGAAAATCGGTCGAGCCGTTTCGGAGGAGTTCGATAACGAACACCACCACTGTGACGGGAGAATTTTATATATTAGAAAAATTGCAGTTTGTACGAGAAATAAATGCTAAATAACAAAACGTGTATACTTTGAGAACACTCGGTGTCACTCGTTCGTTTTTCATTTCGAAATATTTCACTCGTCGTCTACGTCCTTTATTTTACGCGATTGGATTAGGATCGAACCGATTTATGGAGTCTTATTATTTGTATGCGTCGGAACGGTTATCGCGCAGAGAGTACCTACACGGAGTAATGTAATTAGTAATTATTAGTCTTGACATTTGTAATGCGTTTTTTGAGATTTCTTCTTTTTGTTGTTTCTGTTTTATTTTATTCGCGGTCCTGAAATCAAGACTTTACGATTATTTTTACGAACGGAATCACATGCTTGCGGTCTTCTTCGCGCGATAGCACTTTGGGAGAGTTCTCTAAAAAGGGTTCTAAAATCCCCAAGTAGGCCACAATAATTGTCTACCCTCGTCGTCGCGACAAACGCTTTTATTTCGAAATGTACCGTTTTTTTTTTTTTTTCGATAATCGACTGCGCGATTATAACGTGCCTATTTATTTTTTCCCTACGATACGATCGGGCGAAAAACAAACAAACGAAATTAGTATTGTACCTGCTCGCCGTCCCCAAAACGCGATTTACCTCTTATTAATCGCAACGCTTACGCGTCGACGCGTATAATTCGAATCGTTTGAACGACAAACACAACAATAACACTATTAAAACGGGGGGCGGACGTATTTATCAAATCGTGTTTTGACGACTGGTATTTATCATTTCGTGTTTTCGCAACGTGTTTTAACGACGAATATTTATCGCGACAGAATAAACCGTCGTCGAGCAATAATTTTTGTCAGCTTTGAACAAATATAAATACGTTTTATTATAAATATGTATCTCGTGACGAGTTGAAAACGATTTCAAAACGCCGCAGAGTCACCTGTCAAGACAGGTGTGTAATTGTTACTTTTTTCATTTTTCGAAATTGAAACGAAAAAAATTTTACCGTTACGTATACGTATATTAATTTTGACTCTTGATCCGTATTTTCATTATATTTTTGTTTTTTAACTTCTTTAAATTACGTTTATCTCTTGCATAATTCATAAAAAGATTAAAAAAATATATTTTATACACATTCGAAAATACATTTTTTTTAGAGAGAGAGAGAGAGAGACTATAAAATAATAATAATTATAAACGCAATTATAAAAAATAAAAAAAAATCCTGTTTGGTACAAATAATAATAATTATTAGCTCGCAGATTACGAATATAAAATATTAAACGATAAAAATAATACGAATATCGTTTTTATTTTCCCACCCATTTTTCACATCGCTTTTTCCCCGCGCGTAATATTTTTACGATATTATATATTCTTTTGATGTCGTCTCGTCGGCAAATACGATGCGCGTACGTCTCGCGTGTATACACGACGCGGAGTGTAAACTTTGGTTTTAAATTGGTCTAATAAAATAATAACAAATACGCAGTATTTATATAGTGATATCGTATTTTTAATTAAAAAAAAAAAAAAACACCGATGACGTAGCCGATAAAAAAAAGAAAAAGATGAAAATTTGAAATTTATATTTTTTCCCCTGAAATAGAAAAAAAAAAAGAAATTGTTTCTGAAATTATATATACGTGTATATTATTATATACTTTGGTTATGAATATTATAGTTTTTCTTTCTTTTTTTTTTTTTTCAAAACAATATTTTAGCGCGAAAATAAAAATAATACGCAGTCGAGGGTTAACGCGAATAATGTTTAACATATTTGTACAAACGAGATAAAAAGTTTACAACTAATTCGCCGACGCCTACCTGCTCCCCCGCAGTTGTTTAACTTTTTTCCGTCGTAAAAAACAACGGGTTTTTAAAAAGCAAAACTTAAACGTTACGTTTTAAAATATATATAAATATCGTCGAAACTTTTAAACGGATTAAAAAACCCGCCTGTCGGGTTAAATATTTGTCCTTGTTCTATTCCGAATAGACGCGGTGACTAGTTGTAAAATATAAAACTCTCTCTCTCTCTCTCTCTCTCTCACTCACCTTTGCGCATTTCGAAAAACAAATCGTCCCGGCTTTGAGTAGAATAAAAAATAATACGAAACCCTCCGCGGGGATGATGGTGTCGTTGATGATGAAGGACGTCCTTCCTTTCTTCCTGATGATATTTTGTTTATATAAATATTTATAAATACGACGGCGGCGGCGGCGGCGTTTTCGAAGTCAAACGAATCGCGTCTCCGTCGATAATCGACAAAAGCAAAATTACGAATACATTATGTCGTAATCTTTACGACGCTCTCGTCGTCCGTCTCTGGACCGCGTGTCCTTCCCCTGTCCCGCGCGGGCCCGCTAAAACCTTGGAAATCCGCGTTGATTTAAACCTCGCGGGTTTATAATGTAGTCGGATTAATCGTCGCTTCGTCGTCGTCGTCGTACGACGATATCTTCGCGGTCTAAACGTTATGATAATATCATCTCGGAATTTATTATTATTACGACGCACAACAGGTTGTATTATAATAATATCATAAACTATAAATACTCGCTTTTCCTCAATACGAGACGACCACAAACGTCTTATTATTGTTTTTGGCAATGGACGAAAACATATCGAATATATAAAAAATTAAATATGTTTAAATGTTAAGCACTTTCTATTCTTTTACATAACACTCCAAGACCTATTTTTTATTTTTCGTTTTATTCAAATCGAATACGTTATACTTTTTTCGTGTTTGATTTACAAGACGTTGTAAATAGAGTTGGATTTCTCGATTTTAAGTGAAAAAAAAACGCGTCTGTAAGAATATTGTTGGTATAAATGTTAAAATTCACGGGATCCCTCACTATAGAAATATAACTTACCGCTAGTCGTTTAACATAACGCCGTGTGATTTTTACCATATTTCTAATCGTCTTTGAAATTTTATATTTTCAAAACATCGGAAAAACGTGTTGGATTTGTTGTTTTAAACGCAAACCGCCTCGTAAGTCGTATAGATTACATTTTTTCCTCTTCGGAATAGCTATATTCGTTGCCGAGAGGTGCGGGAATATTTTTCGTTGGCGCGCGAATTTCGTCACTCCTCGTATTGTGCGTTTCGTCCTCATGAAATACATGACGAAAGGATCACCGGGGGGGGGGGGGAGGAGGAAATGAAAAACAGTAAAATAATCGTAACTACGACGACTGTGAACAATCGAATCTCAAAACGATAATAATAATAATAATAATTAATCGGTTGCGAAAGGTCGTCGTCGTCGTCGCGATATTATTATTATCATTATTATCATTATTATTACGTACTCGCGTATTATTATTTAGCCGGTTGTCGTCCTGCGGCGAGGGACGGGTGGGCGACACTCCCTCTTTAATTAATTTCCGTAATTGCGCCGTCCTGCCGCCCCGTCGCATAAGTGTCCGCCGCCGCCGCCGCCGTTCCGCCGTACGCTCGCGCGCGGTCGTGTCGTCGTTTGTGTCCCGCGGTGTGTACTATTTGTTTGTGTGCGCGAGCGTTTCGTCCTCGCTCCGATCCTTCCCCTCTCTCACCCCCCCCCCCCCCCGCCGATCGGGCCACTACACAATATTGAATATATAATACCAGTCGAAATCAATTCGACGCGCGTGTGTACTACAGGAGACGAATCGCGTCTTGTATTGACACGTCGTCGTACACGATGAGTATATTATAATTTTGGACAATCCGACCGATTTATCGCCCGTCGTCGTCCTGAAAATTATCATTTTTGTTTTCCGAGCGAAAGACAAGGACTCTGAGGGGGGGGTGGGTTCGACCGGAAGACTTTATATAGAGGTGTTTCCGGCAGCGAATCTCGCGCGTCCGGTCCGGCGCGGTGGTTTTTCGAATTTCCCGTCGGTCGGTGGGCGGCGAACTGGAGACAAATCGACGGCGAAATTTAACAGCTCTCGCCGGATATATTTTTCTCGACTCTAAGATACTCAATAGTTACCGATTTCCAAAGAGATTTTATTATGACATGGCGTTCAAAGGATTTTTTGTTTCCGCCGCCATTTTATTGACATTTGACATTTTTGAGTTTTAGAAGGTTTTTTTTTCGTTTGAAAATTCTTCCACGTCGATCTCGCGGTATTTAAACATTTAAACACTACTACCTGTTTTCTCTACACGCCGCTCTTTATTTCCTCGTTTTCTCGAGAGAACGGTCCGCGAGATATTAATTGGTTTGAAATTTTAAAGGCCCGCGCCGATCCTTTTCGAAAATATTTCTCGGCCATCAAACCGATGCGCCGCGTCGTCCTGCCCTCCCGCGACCGACCGACCGACCGACCGATCCCTCGGGACTCGTCCCGCAGTCCATTAAAAATCGGTTTGTTTTTCCCAAAACCGCGTCGGAGATCGTCCGCGGCAACATCGGCGTTTCGAATATTTATAGTCGTTTTCACTCGAATTGCGAGAACAAACGATGATATATTTTATCCCCCGGACCTACGTCCGAACCTAAATCGCGGTATACGCGGTATAAAAATCGGTTACTTCTTTGCCCAAAGCTCTATCGCGCACACCGCCACTCGCGCGGCGCGTTTTCCGAGCGTGTACTTAATCGATCGCACGCGTACGTATAAAAACAACGATAATACAATTATGTCGCGTATACGTAGTAGTATAAACATCGGGAACAATAACAATTTAACGAAAACGTTAAATTTCATTCTAGTCGGTCCGCGGCGAACGTTCAAGTGACTTTGACACTAAAGCGGTCGACACAGAGCGACGCGGCGAACCCTTTGAGACTTGGAAATCTTCCGGGATCCATTACCGAAATTACCGGCGTGTACCGAACGCGAAATTCGCGAAAAGTTAATTTCGAAAGATTGCAATAACGGTTTCCCCGGCTATGTACCTGCGCGTTAATCTCGTATATATATACGTACGTATAGTGTGTGTGGCGGTCACTCGAACGGCGAAAACACTCGGCGGAAATACTCGCGCGTTTAATCGAAACTCGACGATAATATTTCGCGGTATAAAATAATATCGTCGGAGCGGAAGACGACGTGTTTACGAGAGAAATCCTCGTGTTTAAGTAGGGCTTGGTGGGGCTTTGCGCCCTAAAAAACCTCAAAATGCGCACGCGTTTATGCCCTAAAAAACCTTGAAATATGTATGCATTTATTGCATTATTTAAGCCCTTGAAAATTATCATATACGCTCTTAAAATATGCGAAAATATGCTCTTAAAAAATTACAAACTCTTATAAAATACTATTTATTAATATTTCGATTGCTTCTTCTTTGAGGAGCTTGCCTCCTTTAAACAGAATAAAGGCATATTACACGAGAAATCTTCGTGTTTAAGTAGGGCTTGGTGGGGCTTTGCGCCCTAAAAAACATTAAAATACGCACGCATTTATGCCCTTAAAAATGATCATAAACGCTCTTAAAATATGCGAAAATATGCTCTTAAAAAATTACAAACTCATATAAATACTATTTATTAATATTTCGATTGCTTCTTCTTTGAGCTTGCTTTTAAACAGAATAAAAAATAAAAATTTTAATTTTAAACGCATAATAATAGTGTTTTTACGATTTAATATTTTTCTAACCGCGGCGTATTCCTTATAGACCAATTTTGTTTTTCAAAAAATAATTGGGAAATTAATGGATTATTTAATCATTAATTTATTTTAATCTATTTTTATCCGATTTCTAGAAAATTAATTTAAATGATAAATTATGTATAAAAACAAATCGTTCTCTGTTTAGTATTGTTTTGAATTTTTTTTCAAATAAAATATGTGAAATAAAAATACTACAAAAATGATCGCTTTAAACTCTCTTACACTGTGAAACAAATTTCTATACTACTCGGCTATGTTTCGAACGATTTTCGAAAAACAAACTCCTACAAGTCTACTACTAGCTCTAGTGATGACTCGTTGCGCTCGCGAACGTTATTCGATACGATATTAATTTTATTATTTACAATATTATTATCGTAGAAGCTCTCTCTCCGCGACCCATTTAAGGGGATTTTTTTTTTTTAATTTTAGCCACGCCGCTCCTCGCCGACGACGCGGACTTTTTTCTCGGTTTTTTATTTTTCGCTCGCCAATTTACTACGACAACTCGGCGGGGGGTATATTTAATATGTTTACGCGAAAAATACGTTGACGGGTTTGATCAACTATGACAAATTGCAATTATAATTTAAAAAACAATCGATACGTTTACCCGTTTATAAATTATTATTATATTGCGATTTGATTTTACCACCCCGTGCCCGATATTTGTGTACTTTCTTTTTGAAAATTCAGCCGATAACTTTTCAATAAAGCTAAGCTTTTACTAATCAGATTACTATTACTGCTATCGTCTATCGTTTTTCGCCTCGTCGGGCTCTGTTTTCTACTCGAAAACGTGTTCTTTTCGTCGTACTCAGGCATAGAGGGGTGTTTTGGGTGTTCAAACTCACCCCCCCCCGAAAAGTTTGGTTTTTTTGTATAGTTATATTCTTATTAAATTCGAATGTTAATTGTTATAATTATACTTTAATAATAGTCGGGTATAATATTGCATTGTGTTTGTGGAAACACCGGCGAAAGCAAAATAAAATAGTAACAAATTTTATGTAAAAAAAAAAAGAAAGTATTTCAAGTATAGCTGATTTTTATAATAAATCAAATTTCGTATGTTTATTGAAAATTAAGTTCTGATTTAAGTCCTGATCACGCTCGTTTTTATGAATAGAAACTATAACTTACTGTAGGCGGTGAATTTTAATGTATGTCTTTAGAGATTATCGACGGGGTCGAATTGAAAAACAAACGTCGAATAATTTAACGTTAAAAAATCAACGACCCGAAAGAATGTAATATATTTTTTTTTTGCAATTTATTTTGAAATCGCCGATATTCGATAACTGCTTTAAAGCACGTCGCCGCTGCCGATACACTCGAAAGCGTACAAAACATATAACGTTTGTTTTACGTTAGATTAGCGACTTTAATCTCTTTTACAGTGCTTTTTTTTTTTTTCTATTCGCGAAACAATAACGTTTTATTACGATATATTTACACTCGATGTAAAAAAAAATTAAAAAATAAATATTATATCGATGTAAATATGATGTCATTTTTTTTCTCACGAAAAACCGTGTGCTGGTTGAAAATAAATCAATTATTATTCTATCGACGACGGCGCGTTGTATTTTTATTTCCATTCTATTATCGGTTTTACTCTGCAGCGAACTATACGTAGAACGATTTAATTTTTATTGCGAATCTTTCGACTTTTAATCGAACATAATATTTACGAATAATCATAATTAGGGCTAGGAAGTTGATGCGTTTTTTTTAGAATCAAGCTAAAAATCTGAGATTTGGACCGGTCTAATGTGAAATTATCTGTAATTTTTTGTATTTTTCGACTAATTTTATTACGTTCCTAAATTTGAAATCATTTTTCTGATAATTTACGTCACTTTTTCTCTAAAATAAAGCCAAGTTTTTCTCGCATTTATTTATTTTTTCGTCGTTAAATGTGAAAATATTATAAAAATAAAAAGCATATAATCTTATTTTAACTCTAAACATGGGTTTACGCGTTGTCAGTGTTACGAGAAGAACTAGGTGAACTAAAATTAATAAAACGATGTTTGAAATATGACATATTTTGTAGTTTATATTTAGTCGCCTTTTTACACATTTTTTTTTTCTTTTGTTACTAAAGTTATTTTATTTCATTATTTGACAATAATTGTCTGGTCATTTTCCATCGTTTTTAGATGATTTATTCGTACATAAAGTTTTTTAGATCGTCGAGCCCTAATCATAATGTTATCATGGGATATTATAATTTTTATTTCCGATTCGAAATCCGTTAATAAACACTAATAATTCATTTCTATCGTTTTTTCTCGGCGAGAGCGCGTCGTACGAAAGCGTGAAAATCTTTTATTTACTGGCTTTACAATTAACTGCGTTATTGTTATTTCTCGCATTTCGTTTTACGTATTAATGTATGCGATCGCGCGCGCACACTATCGTCTCTCGTTTTGTTTTTTTTTTTTTTTATCGTTTACGCTCAAAACGACGCGCGCGCGAAACGTTCTGCTAAATATTAAAAACTACTAATTGAAGTATTTAACGAGTAATACGCTTTGCTTTTTTCTTTCTCCATATATATATTATGTACAGAATCCTGCCAAACCTCACCGAGGGTGTAATTACCGTGTCGGGGAGGGAGGAGGGGGTGTTGCGCGAGGAGTCCTGCGCGTACTCGGTTAAGTGTTATCAGTGCTGGCGTAGCGTTTTCAAAGGACGCGCGAGGATATTAATAATAATTTTACTCGCGTAATAAAAACGAAATTATTATAATTTTACGCGCCGCCCAACGCGGCGGCGGCGGCGCCCGTCGGGTCAGGTTGTGTGCTGTTTGGCGCACACGGTGTGGGATAAAAACGTTGTGTTGTTATCGTCGCGGTGTATTTTTTTTCCGTATACGATATTATTATTACGCGTTCGAGTCGATAAATAATGGAAAGACGCGTAATTTTTTCGATCACGTCGACGTCGTCGCGTTCCCCTCGGGGCCTCGGCGCGGCGGTAACTCGATACCGTTGCAACGATGTATACCGACACCCCGAATGAAACGTCCGTAATGAAAACGCGTCAAAAACAACCGACACGTTTGTCCCGAAATGAAAAAATCAATTGCCAACGTCATTTTTACCATGATTTAGTAGAGTTAAACACGTGGGGGGGGGGCGGTTAGGTTAGATGAACGATTTTTATTTCGTTTTTTAAAAAAATACTCGGCTTTCTAATTTCTAAACTCGTATCCTCGACGAATCGAACGGAAGAGAGCGAAGGATGGTTTTTCTCGGCGTCTTTGAGTACCACTGGTGGTCCGACGGGGAATGTACGCGATTTCGATCGATCCGAGCAGCGGCGCGTCGTCGTGCAGAGCGAGAGAGTGATGAATTTTTTATTTTTATCGACTACGTTTTCCGGCCGATTATTATTCGGCAGCGTTTTCGCGCGACTATACTCTGGTGAAATCGCATCGGCCGCCGAGTGGGAAACGTAACGGCTTGTTTTTTTCATTTCTCCGCGTACAAAGTCAGAGATTATATATTATACATATGTAACAGCAGCACTCCTCCTCGGGCGTTTGATTCTATACGATACGCTCTTAAACCCTCGGCCGTGTAATTAAATGGCGTTAAACTATTAATTGTCGGTTTTCCGACGAAGGCGTTTCCCCCCCCCCCCCCCATCGTTTTCCCTCTCTTTGGAAACGAAAAAAACGGAAAAAGCGGCCATAACGAGTCGGGGGGGGGGGGGGCATAGTTGTAATCGAAATTGTCTCGCGAGACAATTCGTCGTCAAAAGACGAAAACGATCGAATTCTATCCGTCGAGCGCGCGCGCGCGTGTCTATATCATGTAGTTTAAATCCTCGACCGTTCTCGCGCAAATCTCGGCTTACCGCCGCCGGCTCGCGTCGGATTCTCGTCGTCGACGAGGCGAGTCGATACGGATTTGTGCGGTTTTTCCGTCGAGCCGATCTCGGAAGCGATCCGGTCGGTTTTTTTAATTTGATTCACATCATCATCCTCCTAAACCGCGCACGCGCTCGCCAAAAACCGCGCGTATTGTTTTCGCGTTTACTTAGAAAAAAGGATTTCCGACGAGACACGGGTGCTGGGCGATTAGAAACCGATTCCGAATGAAAGTCTGCCGCGTTTTCATAGAATTCAGTGTATTTAGGCGTAAAAAAATGTAGTTTTTTTTTTTTTTTTTTGAGACTCGTGATTTCGTTTCGACTTAAACGCGATTGAGAAACCTTTTTATCCACTCGTTTCGCCGACCACCTGTATAAAATATACGCATTATAATAATTATTTCAAATCGTCCGTGGGTCCGATGCATTTGACTTGTCCGTGTGTCGTAATCGCGCCCGGCGGACACCTCTATAAACTTTCCGTTGTCGTGTCACTCTCAGCGCAGTTTGTGAAAAGGATAAATCACACTGTGCGCGCCGACGAGGGGCGGGCCTAGTGACGTAGTGTTCCGGAGCGAAATCCTCGAGTACCTCGCGCAACAGTAATAACAATAAAACTGTGCGATTAAAACGCGCGTCCAGTGTTTTGAGAGATAAAAAGTATGGTAAAACGGTCGATTTGCGCTGCGGTTAGGAACAATACAACTCGTACGCATCTTTTACAGTAATATTTCCAGACTTGGAAAAATGTCCTTTTAACTGAAAACAAAAAAACACGTTTTCAAATCAGTTCGAAACACTTTGAGAGTAGAAAGGTTTTCCGAGTCACTTCCGGCGGGCCTATTTAAATTGTGATAAAAGATTCGTGAACCTTTTTTACTATTAGGTTATGTAGGAAATGGAATTCAGGACTGGATTTTAGAATATTTATGTTTAAACGTTATTGAAAATAATTTCGCGTTTTTCTAAAAAGATGACACACGTGTTTTTAAACCTAATTTAATACAAAAATGTATTTTCCGCATGACCTAGTAAAAAGGCTAATGAATTCATACTCGTTTTCGAAATTGAAATCGGACATCGGGAAGCACTCAAAATAACCTTTCTCTTTTCGGTCTAAAAGCGCATTCGGTCTTAACCGAGCACGCCTCTACTGTCGACGAGACTTCGAACAGTTCCTCGACGACGTCGCGATCGTGTTCTACACGTGTTTCTCTATATAGTCTCTCCGACAAATCTTTTCCGACTTATTATTTTCAAACCACATTATGTCATACGACTTTGCCGTCGTCGTCTTTTCTGACGTTTTTTACACACACGCGTATTGTTCGACGTACGAGCGGCGGCGGCGGCGCCGCAGTCGCTGCGGTTCGTATGAAATATACGAAACTTTCCGCCGCCGGAATTCAAACGCAAATATCAATATTTGAACTGTATCAAACAATATATATTATATATATATTACGTCTCAAACAACTACCAGGGTCGCGTTTTATTGACTTACACTTTGGCTTTTCATTTTTACCTCAAACATCACGCCGGCTTTGATGTGTGTTAACAGCTGTTGCGCGAGCGGTTCGATGGAAAAAAAAAAAATAAATAAAAAATCAACTGTGCAGAGTTTGCGGTTTACGGCCGCGCGGGTATACTTTTTCGGCTACCTAAATATATTACCGTTATAGTAACAGGGGAGGCTTTTGCGTTTTAATTTTATTGATAACGTTTTTTCGATTTTTAAGGTGTTTTAGTACGTATTTATTTTTGTCGATTCTTTTCGACGATTCTTTTAGACCAGTGGTTCCCAAGCTCTTCTATTCTACGCCCCCGTTATATATTTTCAAAAATCTCGCGCCCCCCCCCCCCCCTTTTTTAAATTGAAAAAAAATTGATCATATTTTTTCGTGTTCTTTAAAAATAAACTTTAAATTATTCGGAATGACTACTTTTTTATTGATGATGATAATAATAATAACAATAATGGTAAATAAAACTGTCAAGTTGCACGATGCGGCCAAACACTTATAGTCATTATTACATTGTAAATCGTATTATTTGTCTACGTTTTAAAATAAAAAAAATTTAATCAATAAAAATTGTATTTCGTAATAACTGCTTGCGCCTCCCCAGCAATGTGTACACGCCCCCCCCCCCCAGTTTGGGAACCAGTGTTTTAGACGGTCCGCGGCGTCTGAGATTTAATTTTTACCCCCTTTGGCGCGAAATATATAATATTGATTGGAGATAATAATGTTATGCTCGGTCGCGGATCGCTATAGTGATGATTCCCGGGGCAAATCCGAGTGTTTGTTGTTGGCTCTCTATTATACGCGGATCGGCAAAAGCGCCTACTAATCCGCGGTCCGCGTTCGCGGAATCGTCCGAGCCCCGACGGCCATAAAGTAACGTATCGCTAGAAAAGACGGGATTTAGGGATGATGTCGGGGGGTTTTTTTTTTTTTTTTTTACGTCGCGTGCCTTTTACGTCGCTTTTTAGCGATAACATCGCAACCAAAAACTTAAACCGACGCGATAATACACTGTGTAGTTGGGATACGATCTTTGGTTATTTGAGGAGAAAACGGTCCTTTTTTTTTTTTTTTGTTTAACACCGGTGTGTAAAAAGAAATTTCGAGCGTTTCTATAATTACTCTTATCGAGTCTACACGGACACAAAAGTATTTATAGTTTTATAATACTATTCCTTTTTTTTTTTTTTTTTTTTTGTCGTAAATCGTTGTCAGACGCGTTATTATAATAAATCCTAGTGATTCCATAACTACCAAAAGAAATATCTTCGTCCGATTATAATCGACTAGTAGAGATCCTTTTGTTTAAATTTACATACTATTAATGTTACGTATCCCGATTACGACCGTGTTCTCGTCGTTACCGCGCAGGACGAACAGGAGGCGTGCGAGGTATACGCTGTATACGATTATTATCCCGTCTAGAACGGCCGTCGTTAGTCGGCGGAGGTCGTGTGAGTTTTCGTCCCGAAATAAAACACTTTTCCGATGACCCTTTTTAATAGCGGGCGCGATAGTTGTGTAATACATTACATCCGCGCCGCGTGATACGTCTCGGGCCACAACCCTTTCTTCATAAACTCGCGGCCGATAGAAATCTCTCTTATACATTACGACGACGTATTTTATACGGTCGTTTCTGCCGGACGTCATACGTTTGCAGATAAACGTTTTCGGCACGATGATAATTTATAGAGCCGTTAAATCGCGCTTTTCGAAAAATCGAGTGTAATTTTCGCGGAGAATGTGTTCTGTTTCGGATAGAGTAGATCGGAATCCTTGACGATAATCGCGAGAACGACGACGTTCGAGGTAATGTTTTAAAAATTTCAATACGAAATAATAATATGTATTGCGATTTTAGAGCGGCGACAATGGCTTTTTAAAATAAACGATTCGAAATTACGTTACGAATAACGTTCAGACTTTTCTCTCGCGGACCACCTAAATACGTACTTGTTGTAACTGCGAATACGGAATAACACGTTGTAGCGATTGAAAACAAAAACCGAGCGTTTTCGCGCGCGATAATCGGACGGTATGACATTTGCCCGTTTAGAGACGCGAAAATATTATGATTTTCCGAATATATTTCGTTGGAAATTCGAGAAGAATAGCTTGCGCGGAGTCCTGTCACCGGCAACCGGCGCGCGTAATAACGAAGGAGAGTCTCGCTGTCGTCTCTGAAATCCATTTGTCGCGTCGTCGGAGAGACCCCGCGGCGGCGGCGGCGGCGGCGCGCGTGTGCCAGACGTGTTTATGAAGAAGAAAAAAATTCGATTACCAACGTAATAATAGCTGCTGCTCTCGGCCGGCCTAATAATAATTTGACGGAAACGGTTTTCGTTCGGCTCGAAACGGGCAAAAACCGAATTATATTGTAATTGATTGTTGGTTGTTATCGCGCGTCGGGAAATCGACGGAAAAGTTACACGACAGATTCGTCGCGTTTCGCGAAATCAAAACGTGTTTTAGTGGTGTAAAAGTAGTAGACGCGAATCATATTGCAAACGATAAAACGTAATTATTATTCCTCGGCGCATATAAATTGAAATACAATTTTCGATATATATTTTTTGTTTGTTTTCGATAATCTAGGATTTTCGTCGTTTAAATTTAAAAAACAATATGCGGCGAAGGATCCGGGATTTAATTTTGGGGAGGGGGGGGGCCCATAGTCCAAAATGCAGCGATGGGGAGTCGTTTCCTTATTCACAGTGTAATACTTGTGCGATTTGAACTCTTTGGCTATAGTTTTTAAAAACCTTTGAGCCTGTATATGGATCAAAAGTAATCTTCCTACTTTTTTCAATAATTAATAAATACAAACGAATAGACGGTAATTTTACTCTTCGTTTTCTAACGTCTTAAAATTTAATACGATGATACTTAGATATGGATTAAATCCATACTTAAATCCGCCACCGTTTCGGATTGTGGAATCGGACCCGAATAGTGGTGATGGCGCGTCTGCACGTTTCAGCATAATAACGATAGAGTCAATGGTGGAAATCATAATAATCTATAAACACGTCGTCGGACGTATTGTTAATATAATATTTGTTTATCGCGTCGACAATATTGCGTATAACGTCCGGAACAGCGAAAGGTCAAAGCCGCCGTCGTCGCCGCCGCCGCCGACACAGTGTTGTTTTGAAGGGGGTAAAAAAAAAAAGAAAAAACGAAATTATTAAAAAAGTCTCCGGCGGCGTACAGAGTAAAATAAGTAATCAATAATCCATTATCCCCGCACGTCTGGCGAAACACTCGCAGCAGCAGATACGGGGGTTGTTTTCCCTCTACTTTTTACAAAGCGTATAAGTATTTGAATTTTTTTTTCAACGCGAAAATAGTAGTGTCGTGTACCGTACTAAAGAGGTAGATTAAAAAATTATTCGTTACTTTTCCGAGGCGTGTTCTCGTCGTCGGTTTTTATTTTACGCGAGTGCGTTTAAGTGATAAAGATTATTATTATTTTTCGTCGCGTTGTTGTGTTAAACACGTAGAAACAGATTCGTTGTTAAAAATGCTAATGCCAACACGCATAAAAGACGTTATAATACTACACAATAAGAGATTCCCGTGAAAACAAAACTATCAAGTGTATAATTATATAATATTACTCGTCGCGTTTGCTCGTTTATTAAACTTAACGATATTCGGATTTTTCCAAACGTGTTTTCGGTCGATTTCGGCGACAAAAAAAAAAAAAAAAATCAAACGTTTGGATGAAAATAACGATAAGTATATAAAGTCGTTAACACCGAGCGCACCGAGTAGTGATAACACGGCCCATTCGTCCTTAAATTGTTTGGAGATTTCTACCCTTGGAACAACGGCCGTGGCTTTTCCGAAACGGCCATTTCCACTCGGCTCTTTGCTAATTCTGGCGACGTTACAAATTTTCCGCACTCGGATCGCGTTTTCTTCCCGAAATTGCTCTCTGGGAAAAGCGATTTCGTATAATAGAGCGGTCGCCCGCGCGGGTCAGCCTCTAAATCGAAATAACCGATTATTATATAATATCGTTTCGTCTCAATTCGATTTTCTAACGTTTCTCTCCGATCGAATCTTTCTTTTTGCTTTTCCGGAGAGTTTTCGACTTGTATGTTATAGAAAATCTCGTATAACGTTTTATCGAATTCAACGTCTTATGAATATTTCACTCATAACGATTTCGCAGCGATTTATAATGAAAAAGAAACGCTCGAATTTTCGATGGTTCTCCATAGTCGAGTGAAAAATGAAACTTTTTACTACTCTTTCGATGGTTTTTTCATTCTTTCGAAATTTATATTTATCGACGAGGGGGCGGAAAATTACACTCTGGACGTGGCGAAATATTTTTCGTCTCTATAGAGAGCAAGGCGAAAATGTCTACTATTCTTTTACGAACGAATAGGAAATTAACGACTGTCGGAAATTCGATCGATAGAGTGTACGACCAGTGAAAACAGGCGAATAGATAGACGTTCCTCGTCGCTTCACTCGGAATCTGAAATGCGAACGCGTCGTCGTGAAATCGCAAACGCGCGTTTACTCGCTTCACTCTGCGGAATCCAAAACACGCGAACATACGTCCTCTGCGCGCTCGTGTGCAATATAAATATCGTTATAACGCACGAAATATTCGAACGATTGAGCAAATCGGTCGGAAATTCGCGGTAATACGCGACGCGCGTGTCTAAAAAACCAAAACGAAAACGCGAAAAAACCCATGTGTACCGATGCCTGCGAGTTGTGCGCCGTCAAACGGTCAAATCGAACGTTTTCGAATTATTATTTCGACCGTTTACAACGTTTACCGTTTCGCACGCGAAAACTCTTTGGGAATTCGATAGGTCCAGTATATACGATCGTTACGAGAGCTACTACTACACCTTTGTCGTTTTTTTCGGATTTAACCTGACCTTAACTTTATGTGTCGCCGACGTTTTCGAAAACATTGTATGCTAACTTTCCGATGTTTTTATTTTTCCAGGCAAAATCAAAATGGCATTGTTCCGGGTGTGTCTGGTCATCCTCGGCGCCGCGTGTGGTCCAGGTAACATATTATTATTATCTAACTAATAATAATAAAAATTTATTCTAAAACATTAATTGTAATTCGACGGTCGCGAATCACTTCCGGTCACCCCCCCCCCCCCCCGAGCGACGATAGAGGACCTCTCCTCGATAAAGGACCTCCCTTATTTAGTTATTTTTCTCACGGTCGAGCTATAGTTGACGAGTATTTTTCCATTGGAAAAGTAAAAAAATTTATTAAGTATCGTACGAGCGATACGTATTGTCACAAATGGGACAAACGAGGGGGCGTTTTATAGAAATAACGACAGTGATTCGTCGTCGCGGGTTCGATATAATTTTCAGCGTTCGCGCGACGTTAAAACGCGAAAAATCGATGGAAGAGCAGCGGCAGCGCACACGCGAGGGGGTCGACGTGTTTTTAGAGAGGTCGTTTTTTAAATTTTTTTCGGACTAGACTCCCCGCTGGTCGGTCCGTTACCGCTGGAAACGGATGTTTTTATACGCGCGAAGCACCGATTTCACGTTCTCGCGTTCGTTTTACGGGCGCCCGTTAAAAAAAAAGAAAAAAAAAGGAAAAACGTATATTATCGTAAAAAAACGACTAGTAATAACGTATCCGCGTATTAGATTTCGGGCGTAGTACAATGAAAAATACGTAGTGATATTTTAATCGTTTCGATTCCGACCGACTAAAAAGCCAAGAGAGTAGTTCCGGTCGGAATTTAATAAAAGGCCCCGCGCCGCCGAGGTTAAGTCGGGAAAATCCCTCGGAAAAGTATAATATATTTATATTATATAACCCGATTGAACTTTCTCTTTTGTGCACTTATTACTATCGCCCCGCGCATGCCGCCGCTGTATTATTATATTATATACGCGCGTAGGCAGATTGCGGGATCGATATTTTCACGTGTTATTACATATCGAAAACATAATCTCTTTCGCGGTGGCGTACGTAGACCCCGACTTCGGGGGGGGGGGGTTTTAGTTTTTAAATTAACATATTACAGGATTACAGGAACCAGATATTTTAGTGTTTTTTCATAAAAAATGTATTCATCCTAAACATTTCGGGAGGGGGGGGGTTTATCCCCAAAAATCTACCCGATCGCGTAATAGCTTATACTTTTATGGATTCCGTAGGTCGTGGTTTCGTTTTGTTTTTTTCCACGTGATTACAGTGGCGCCGAATACGTTCTCCATTCGAACACGTGCCAATAATGGTCTCGAACACGTGGCCCGCGATAAAAATACATTTTCAACAAAAATATGCAAAAAAATCGTCGAGTCAATCATATTTTAAAATACAGAACACGATACACTTGTTTTTCGAGTTAAATTTCTAGTAATAATAAGTGAAATAAACTTTTTATAAATAATTTCTGCAATAGCAATGAGTCGTTTAGTGGATAAATGGATTTTGTACGTATCTTTAGTGTATAAGTAAAAAAAAAAAAGAGGTACATATATGGTGGGCTGGTCGATTTTAAAAGGCTCGCGTGTTTGTTATTCTCAGCGCATTGCTCTAAATTTCTCCCTTATTTAACTCTCTGCGTCGGTCAGTGCGGCACAATATTGTGCGCGAGGAACAAACGACGCGTTAGAATTAAATCGTGGAAATCGAATGGCGCGTTCTGAAAAAGAAATCTTTAAAATCGAAACGTTAAAAGCAATCGCCTGCCGAGCGATGATCGCAATCGATCTTTGCGATAATCACATCTTTCCTTTTTGTCGGAAAAGGCGGCCCCCCCCCCCCCGTAAAATATGCGCTCGGCAGAGGGGTTTCGGACCATTAAACTCGTAGGTATTCTACCAGAAGAAACGCGGTCCGGTTTTCGACTTGAATACGCGCGGGTTTCCGGTAGCAAATTGCGTCTAGTCGGCGCGTCGACGTGCGTTTTTAAGATTCTTCCGACGCGGTTTTCCTAAAGACTGCCGACAAACGACGTCGACGACGACGACGACACAAAAGACCGTTTCCCGCGGCAGCACACGGGTTTTCGACAGAACGCATTTTCTTTTCCGTCGCGACTCGATAACCGTACGAGAGAGGGGAGGGAGTTTTCACCGAACGAAATTTTATGTCGACCGTTTTAACACACCAGAGACTTTAGATAATATAGTTTTCAAAAGATTTTGACCTTTTTTTCTTTTCTCGCGCGCGCTATTTATAGACGGTTTTACATTTTCGAGTTCTCTCGTCCACTTCTCGCGGGTCTAACGCGCGTAAGAAGCGAGAAAAATCCCCACGCGTTTTCGCATGCTTTTGCGATTTTCAACACGCATATTATTTTTATTTTTTTTTTTCAATCTAAAACACACTTTTATAATATATTCGTTAAATAATAATATCTATATCGTATCGTCTCCGAGTGATACGCACAAAAGAATATCATAAATAAAAATATTCAATGTTTTTTTTTTTTTTTTAATATTATCATATTTTTAATCGATTTTTCTCAACGGTTAGAAAGTAGAAAGCGTCGATTATTCGCGCGTAACGAGTATTATAATCAGGCCCGGATTAACACTATCGTAGGCCCTAGGCACAGTGCCTATTTATTTCCCATTGTGCTACGGTCCTGGTGTACAGTATTAAAATGATCATATGTTTGGGAGAGGTTCAGAGGTAGTGTTGAATCTCAGTGTTAAGCCTTTAAATCAAAAATATTTACAACATAAAAATCTTAACTTTTACATGATAACTTTTATTATTTATTTTATATTTGATAACTATTTTAACACATCCTAAAAACATTTAATTTTACTCTAAATATATTTAATAATTATTATTAATATTTAAAGTATTTAATTTTAGCAACTGTTGTTTTGTATACAATTTTCAATTTTGCATATTTCTTCCCCGTATACAAAAAAATCGTAGGCCTCACATTTTATTTTTGTAGGCCCTAGGCACGGTGCCTATAGTGCCTATGCCCTAATACGGCCCTGATTATAATGATAAAAATCGTAGTTTTTATCGTGTTTGGATACGAGAAAAAAATAAATATATAAAGCGCGTCGAGATCGTTCTTATAATATTATGTCCTTTGTCGAACGCGAAATAATCATAACGGATAGAAAATAAAACGTCTCGTTTGTCCCACGTCGAAACGGTGGATTAATAACTGTCCGTTATATACGTATCCGCGCGAACGGATTTCGGGAAAGCCGACGAAAACTCGTAGTGTTTGGAACAAAGACGCGAAAACCGAACGGACGGCGACGACGACGACGACGACGACTGGCGAGCGAATATTCAAATAACTCGAGACCGACGGGCCGGGATATTTTTTCCGACTCGCTCTCGTTTTTATCGCATCGGAATGGCGTCGTCAAAGTGTCGTGTCTCCGTCGAACGCGATTCTTCTATCAGCTGTGATATCTCGTTTTTCATTTCTTTTCTTTTCTTTCTATTTTTCATGAAAATCGGTCGTTTTTCTCGGCCACGAAACAAAGGCGATCCGAATGAAAGACTCGATTTATTTTCGGAAACAATAAACAACCGGTATATCCTGCGCAGGATTTCATAATGGGGGAGGTTGAAAAATAGTCAATAATTAGCAAATATTATATATTTATATTGAAGATAACACAATAATTGTGGTGTTTTGTTATGCATTATTATATTTTATTACAAATAAGATTATAAAATATTTAACATAATCGATCGAAACTTTGAACCGCCCCCCCCCCTCGCGCACGGGTCTGTCGGAGACTAAGGACCTCTAAGGCTCTACGAGGTAACAACATAATGTGTAAGTTCTATCTGAAATTCAAACGATTTGTAATTATTTTTATTTTTATTAAGGACGTGATAAATCGTCTGGAAAATTCCCGCTGTCTGATGACAATAATATGACCGTACGGTTATTAAAGAGACTCGGTCGTATAGCTCTAAAAACCAGCGGGTTTTCTTCTCTATCCTTTTCGTCCTCTCGCTGTCGATCGATTACGCACTCCGCGAAGGACGATTTCCACAATCGAATTGTCGGCCGTATTATGCATACGCGACAGTTTTTTTTTTTTTTCTTTCTTTTTGGAAATGATCGGTAAACAATAAAACATAATCCGTCGAGTAGTGCGTTCTCACACGACCGCCGCCGCGCAGTAATCCGAAACTCGCGCGATAAAAGTTTGATATTTACTACAACGTTTATGCCGTCGTCGTGCGTTTACGATGAAATCGTCAAGACCGAGAGAGAGCGTCATCTCTCGCGTTTCGGATCCCTCGGGATTATCATCGACGTAACAGTTTTGTTTGTTTCAAACGAAAAAAAAAATTATTAATTATTTTTCGAATCGGCGTTTCCGGGGAATCGTCACCGCGCCGGAGGTTTTACGGCAGACGGCAGACGGCGGCGCGCGGCGTGTTTTGACACGTTATTAATTTATTGAAAACGATAAACGTAAATCTTATATATTTTCTCTCGCGCGTCCGTTATTTACCGCCGCGCTGTCACGGAAAATGCTAAAACCCGTCAATATCCGCACTGCATATTTGATTTACAATATTATTTATTTACTTTTGTGTATCGCGCGCGGTAACAGGCGCGTCGTCGTTGTAATACTATAGCCGAATCGCCCCCGAGATGGCGCGAATTATTTTTTCGTCGGACGATTGAGATTTCGAACGACTCACCTGAAAACATGCCGTTCTCGCGAGTTGTTAATAATATTTCTCGTGTTTTCTTTCCCGCCAACCTCTCGTCCTGACAATAATAATTACAAAAACCGAAAATCACCCGAATCGATCGAGCCGTTTTCAATCGATTCTCTCACACGATTTACTGGTAGATTGTAATATATTCGCGTCGTCGTCCGATAATAACATTATTTACCGGTTGGAATCTTTTGACTCGCAGTAGGAATGTGTGGGACGTATGAATATGGCGCGCAACTCTGAAAATAAATAAACAAAGTAATATTTAACGGTTATTACTCATAAATAGGGCTGAGATTTCGATGCACTTTGCATGGTTTTCCAAAGCTTACTGTGCAATGCTCGTCTCGTCACAAATTCGTTTTATGTACGTTTGAATGAGAATAAGAAAGTTTATTATGCATTTTTTAGTTTTTAGGTCATTTTCTTAATTTTTTAGGGCATTTTAGAGCTTTTGGAGCATTTTTTGAGTTTTTTCAAACCAAGTGTATGAATTTGAAATTTTATTTTAAGATTTTTACACCAACATGATTTTTAAATAAATATAACAGATTATAAGTAGGTATTCGTAATTCGTATTATATAATTGGCTTATCGACGATAAGTTGTAATAAGAGCGCGTGCACACTTTAGTTTATTTTATTATTTTTTAAATATATTTTATAGTTTGTATTAGAATAATTTTTTATATTAAATTTAATAATATTTTGTTATTAATGATTGTAAAAACTGTCGTTTGTTTTTATCGATAACTAAACGAATAGCTCTTCTGCAGGAGACTATACCGGAGTCGATTTTCTCGGGAAACCTTGAATTTTCATAGTCTCTCTCTGTGTTCCCTTTGTCGGTTTTTTTTTTCGTTTTCATCGACGACGTTTATCAATTTTTATTATAATAAGTCACTAAATCCTTTCGGTACATAACTATGAATAGATAGAAAATAAATAAACAAAATAGTCATATTAATATTTAACGGTTAATACTCATAAATAGAGTTAGGATGTTGATGACTTTTGCATTTTTTTTCCTTTTATTCTGTATAATGCTATCCTAGCTAAAAATTTGTTTCATGCTCCCTTGATGCAGAATATTCTAATTTTATTTTGCATTTTTTTGCATTTTTTGCATTTTTAGCTATAAATGCATTTTTTTTGTTTTTTAACGTCATTTTTCAACATTTTTAAGTTATTTTTTCATCTTTCAGGGCATTTTTTGTACTTTTTATACAATGTGGGACATTTTTCACAAATTATAGATTTTAGGGCAAATGTTACACCCAAGTTTGGTAACAAATTTAATTTATTTAAAATCTAACTTTGGATTTGGACTATTAGTAAAAAATAATTTTAATATTATTATTGTGGGGTTTTTGTTGTGATTACATTTATGGCGTTCCGATAAGATTTACTCTTTTCTAAATTATAAATAAGTTTTTTCACTTACTTAATTAGTATTTTAGATAATTTTAAAGGTCATTTTTTGAAGTTTTTAGGGCATTTTCGAACTTTTTTTAGGGCTTTTTTGCATTTTTTTAGGGCATTATTGTGTGTTTTTTAGGTCATCAACATCCTAACTCTACTCATAAATAATAACAAAATATTATCAAATGTATATACGATTATTTCAATACAAACTATATTAAGGTCGCCTCGCCTTGAGTATTATAGTTTAGAGTGCGAAAATCATCATCGGGTGTAAAGAGCGCACTTGACTATATAATATATATTAGAACGACTCTGATAATTCGAAGAGTATTTTCGCGTACGCTTTTTGATTTCTTTCTACTTTTTTAGGGTATCGTCGACACGATAATAATATTATCACCGATAGAGGAACACGAACGACGTGACAATCGTTATTATAATACATTGGGGAGTCGCATACGTATATAAATGTGTCTGTCGAGATTACTTACCGTCGTCGTCGGATGTACTAATGAAATCTCCGTGATCTCTCGAATATTAACGAATCCCTACGGCGCGGCGCGGCGATAATATAATCACGCGCAAACAAACACGAAATTAATCTCGGTTTGTTTATTAATTAACGGAATAAAAAATAAACACCGCCGCGGACGGCGGCGGCGACGTAGCCGGTAAGCGACTCGACTCGAATACGTATAATAATAATTAATTATGACACCTGTACACAATATCGATCCGTTTCGTCTCGTTTTAGTCTCTCGGAAACAAACGCGCCGAATATTAATATCGTCGATTTCTTTTTCTTATGAAACGTCGCGCGGACGTACGTATATTATATTGGGCTGGTCTTTATTTTTTTGGTTTATGGTTTTTCGAATTTAATTCGAATTTTGTATAGAATCTCAATTATAGGCCTAAAGATTGACAGTAAATCAATTTCGTATCGAAATTTCTTTCGTGGCGGTTATTTTTTTAACCCGTCATTGTTCGCGTGTGAGAATTTCCCTCGCATTGTTTTTAAGTTGGTAACCACTGGCTTGTTTGTTGTTATATTTTTCCCAAATTCATAGTACCTTATGACGAAATATTTAAAAACAGATTTATCATTTGAGGGGTAAAGTTATCGTTCCGATAAAGAAACCTCTATTGCATTCTGAAATCAGCTAGTCGTGTTTCGTGAGCGATTTCCTCTACGCGCGAGTAATAGCGTTTGAATTTCGCGTTCATATTTTTTATTCAATATTTTACTTTTTTTTGCCGTTTACTCTATTTTTCAAAAGTATGAGTGAGGCAATTATTTAGTGGTCAAATAAAGATATAGAATCACTAAATGATTCGTGTAGTGATGATGATAGTGAAAATGATGACAATACAATAACTGGAGAACGAAATATTGAAGACATATTAAGTTTATAAAATTACATTTTTCATATAATTATTTTCATTTTTTTCAATATACTCGTATTTATAAAAAACATTCAAAATTAGTTTATTTTATGATTTATTAATTATTTGTTCTTAAAATATTACATCTCTACGCGCGATTAATGACGGGTTAAAACTCGAAAATCGAAGCGAAATGAAGAATTTGATCATCGCGACTTATCCTCCTTCCCGTGCCCCCCCCCCCCCGTAAGAGGGATGAAAAATGGTCAAAAAGGGTAGTTTCTTCCGAATTTAATTGGAATACATGAAAAAAAGGATGGAATCTTAATCATATTAAATATGGACTGTTGAATCGATTTGTTTCGTTTGCTTTCTTACAAAAGTATAATGAAACATTTAACTCGTCCGGCGAAATTGATTTTCTCGATTTGATTTTCTATTATACGGATATCGCGTCGTCGCGCGTATTTCTATTTCTTTTACTTTCTATAGTCGTTCGCGATCCCAAAACGAAATATTATTTATTTTTCGTTATTGTTATTCGCCGTGTATTATTTAATACGCGCAAATAATCCGATTCGTCCCGCGGAGTGGTGTGTAATGCGCAGCGCTCGGGCGCGAGATATCATTGTGTATACAACTTTATACCCTGCGATTTACGATACATCCAATCGCCGTAGTACGACAATAACTTTATTTCGTTATCTGTCGCGCGCGCTCGCGGACTATTGATGCGTGTTTCTGGAGAGAGAGAGAGAGAAAAAAAAAGTAATACTTATTTTCGATGTTTTTATATTTCATCGATTCGATATTTCTTTCGACGATATATTCAGTTATGAAAAAAAATAGTAGTAATAATAATAAAAACGGATCGTGTCATATACGTATACCTCGATATAATTGTTTGTCGGTTCGTTCGAGATATTATATAGAACCGACGACGACGACGACGTAGTAGTAGTATAACGACGTTCTATTCAAAGAGTTTGAATCGAAGAATGAATTTATAAAAAAAAAAAGAACGACCGCCCGAAAGAAAACGTATTATTTCAGACCGACGACGACGATGTGATTTGTCGTTATTTCTTTTAAACAAAAACTAAATTAAATTTTCTCCAAACTCTGATGATATAATAATAATTATTATCGATTGGGGAAAATATCGTCGAAAATGCGCAACGCGAACGATCATTTTTTTTTTCCAACGCGTTCCTTTATTTTTCGACTTTGTATATTTCGAATGCCTAAACGGCGGTCGTCGTCTTTACGCTTCTCGAGAGCGTTTTTGAGTTGAGAAATCTCAGTAATGCGTAGAAGGTTTTCTCCGCTTTGTTTATACGTATATTTATTACTTTAGACCAGTCGTTCTTTATGCTCAGAGTTGCCCCTAGATATTTGAATTCTTCCACTTTTTCAAACGTTAGTCCTTCCCTTTGTTGTGGGTCTATGTCACTATCTATTAGTTCCATTAGTTTTGTTTTGTTTGTGTTTATTGTTAGACCAACTATAAATAATGCACTTTTAATAGTTATATTGTGATATCCGCAACAGAATTATAAAATCGTTCGGATGAATTTTTCGGCGCCCGGGGCATAGGTCCCCTTGCCCCCCCCCACGGCAAGGGCCCTGGTCACCCTGGATTTCGTCGGCGGTCTATATTTATATTAATTCGATACGACGATTACACACGAACAATGCGCGAAATGTCTCGCACTCGACTCGGAACAGCGTTGTGATACGTATATATGTATATGCGATTGACGGCAGTTTTTTTTTTTCTTTTTTTTTAATCGCAAACGAATCGCGCGTCGTGTAACGCGCAGAAAAAATAAAAACGTATACCTACTTAATAATAATAATATAATGAAAAAATCGGCACGCTGAAAGCATTTGTCGATTCGAGTCGGAATTTAGTCTCGTGGAAATTACGTTTTGAATAAGCCACTCGAACGGGGACGGACGGACGGCGGCGGATGTGTATTAAAACGCACTATTGTCATTTTAAATCTAAAAGCCATTTATCATCGTGCGCACGACGACGCCACACATACGCGTTCCGAATACGACTTTCAGCGCGCCAACGACGGTCGATTTAATTATTTATTTCGCGATTCTATTGTAATTATTATTCGAATCGTATCGGTTTTTTTTTTCCTCTCCCACTTCTTCTGCGCGAAACAAACAGCTCTACTTAGGGGTACTCTACGGGTAATTATTTATAATATACTAGCTGAATAACCCGGCTTCGCCCGTGTGCAGTATAACTTTTTATTTTATCAGTTTTTTTCATTTTTACCCCTTTTACCCCTTTTTACTCCGGTAGGTGTCGAATTTAGGAAAATCCTTTCCCATGGAGTCTCCACTATATAAAACGAAACTGTTGACCAAATTTCATACTTAAAGCTCCAGCAGTTCCGGCCAGGCGAATTTTTCTAGTTTCACCTTTTTTACCCCTTTTAACCCCCCTTAGGGTTAATTTTCTTAATAATTCTCTCCGTAAAAACCATCCTCGTACTTCAAGGAATATTATAAAAAAAGAATTAGCGAAATCGGTTCAGGGGTGGTTGAGTTATGCGCTTACAACAGATTTTGCGGTGACGAGGAACGTTTTGCGACGCGTCGCGTCGTTTTTTTCGTAATTGTTTTAATATCGACCAATTATTATTGCCGTGTATTCGTTTAAAACCAGACGACGTTTTCGACTTTTCCAAGTAGCCCGTAGGGTACACTCTCCCCGCGAACTCGGTTCGATCTAATCGCGATCGTTCGAACGGCCGCTAAATGTCGTGTCCTGCCGCAAGACGTCTATCGATTCGCTCTTTTTCGATATCGTTGAAACGACGACGTTTTTCTTCCAAGTGCCCGCCGAACGTGATTTTCTCTCGCGATTTGGGGAAAAATCATTATCGATTTTGAATCTCGGAGGAACGATTTAATGTTTTGCGAAATTTGTCAAAGGGTCTCGCGTAGTGCCTGCTGCCGCCGCCTGTGCACACGTGTACGTATAACAATAATGACACGGCGGCGTACGTAAGTATCGCGAAACCTGCAGCAGCAGACCTTATTCCGAGACGATGACCAGTGAGAGAGAGAGCGCGGGGTGGACGGGAGGGGCGAATTCCCCAACGGCGTCGGCGACCGACCGGAAAACATTATTACTGTGCCGTCGTCGGGGAGGCACGTACACACCACTGCGGCACGACTTATAGCCGGTCGGGATTTATTAAACGCCGTCGTCGTAAAAATAATAATAATAATACGCAATAGTAATGGGGGGGCGATACGTAGAAACCGAGAACGAGGGGGGGAAGGAACATTACGCGCGCAATAGTAAAAATAATAATAATTTCGACCGGAAAGGGAGAAGGATGCGGAATAAGGAGCGTCGGGTGTGCGCGATGTATAAAGGACCGACCGCCGCGCGGTCCGAAAATCGACGCCTATAAAAATAATATCGACTGTGTTTAGTGCGCGTGCGCGATACCCACTGGTTTGGATAAAAAAAAAAAGTTGTTTTCGAAACGTTTGAAATAATATTAGTAGATAATTCGAGTAATTAATTTTCCGAGTAAACTCTGCTCCTTTTTTTTTCTCGAAAAAGTCACTATTGTTTCACGAGTATGGTCGGGACGCGTCCGCGTTTTTACGAGTCCTGCGCTACGTGTAAGAGCGCAATAGTAAAAATAATAATAACCAGATAGGTATAAGGGAATAAGGAGCGTCGGGTGTACGCGATGTATAAAGGACTTTGCGATCCGAAGATCGACGCCTATAAAAGTAATAATATTTAGAGAGAATATTTCTAGGTAAACTCTGCTCCTTTTTTTCGAAAAAGTCACTATTGTTTCGCGACTATGGTCGGGACGCGTCCGCGTTTTTACGAGTCCTGCGTAATATGAGATGAAAATCATCACTAATCGTAGGAAAAAAGAAAAAAAAAAAAACGAACCGTCGACGTTTATTTTCCGGCGCAATACGTCACGTCATATTGAATCTGTCGCCGTGGTCGCGCGGGCGCCGAAGAATCGTCGTAGTTAATTAAACACCTCGCGCTAAGCTCGGGCTTTAATTTTTTTTTTTTATTTCCCCGACGCCGCGCCGCCGCGAAGTAATTAGAATTTAACGCGATCTCCGCGCCGCGTCTCGCGCTCTAGTGCTTCCCGCGCGTATATTTTCACGTCATTATAAAATAATGTATAATAATTACAGCGCCTTCGTCGCGCCGTATTCTTGTATTTCCGCGATCGCTCGGACGTCAGAACGACTTAGGGGGATGCGCTTTTTTTTTTAATCCCAAAAAATAACGTCATTTTTTACCGACCGAGGAGACACGTACTCGGGGGGGTAGTAGAGTGACTGCTCCGTAGAATCGTATAAGCTCTGACGATATGGAAATATCGAAATAAAAAACATTCAATAATCACAATAATTATGTAACACCGTATTCGATAGTCGTTTGTCGTGCGATCGTTGGCGAGCTTTTAAAAAACGCGTTCGACTCGCGAAAATCGCATTACTATTAATATTTCGTGCGAAGGATCGTTTTTTCACAAGCCGATTAAAACGAAATCCTCGAACTATCGATTTTTCGACCGATTTCTATTGAATCGTTAAAATAAACGCATATTTGTCCCCCGTCCACTCGTTTTTCTAGTTGTCTTTCTCCTTTTTTTCTAGTTTCTAGTTAAAAGCAATAAAATTTCCTCCGTAAGGATAGTATCGTTTCTATTTCGCTATTTCGTTTATGTAATCACCGACGTGGATGTACATCGATGAGACGCGCGCGTATCGAGTCGCCAAACACGACGACGACGACGGTATAATAATAGTACAGTCGGACGCGGGAATAATGTAAAACCGTTGGGGCGCTTAATCGTAAAGTGAAAACAAACGGAGGAATCGTCGCGATGTCGTCGAACGCGCGGCGCGGCGGGTCGCGATTAATTTCAGACAATCGAATTTAATTATCTAATGCAAATCTATACGATTTGCACTTGTTGGCTCCGGTAAATATTCTCTATTAAAGCTCGGCGAATCTCGCGCCGACATATTCCGACTAATCCAAATCGATAATTGTGATGGAAAAACTCGTAACATGATAATAAATAATAACGAGTTTTCTCGTCGAAACGGGCGATCCTGATTTTATTTTACCAAGGGAAATTCCTGTGCCGACCGCGGTCTTTACCGCGTAAATGACCTTCTCGCAAGCCCTAAAAAAAATAAAATAAACACCACATATTCGTCGTTATCGCGTCGAGCCCCCCGCGAAATTATTATTACCGCAGCCGCGTTTGCGCTGATTATCTGTCGTGCGCGCATACACGGTTTTGAAATGTCGGCGGGCGCAAAGGTCGCGGAACAAACCTTTATGTGTGGGGGGAAAAAAAAAAAGAGTAGGAGAGAAGAATGTTTCCCCGAGAGTGATCAGTGACCGAATAAAATTATCCCTACAGCAGCACGTCGTAGTCGTCGCCGCCGCCGCCGCCGTCATCATGTTTGAAACTACAGAGGCGGCGGCGATGGCGTTGACGTCCCACTCGAGCACTTCATTAACATTTCAAAACGAGAGAGTGTAAAGGTACATATTATTATTATCGTTATACACACTCGACGCGAATGCACGCATAAACAGAACATTATTTTATCATTTTTGCGCGATTTATTAATAAAAACGCGCGCGTGTTCCGTCATGTGTATTGCGTTTCCCCGCCATGGAAATCGTATTTTAAACGTTAATTAATAATAATTCGTACAGCTATTTAATTCAAAACGTTTGTGTGTCGTGTAACAATCGCGTACAATTTATTCGGATTGTTTATCGTTTTACGCGTCTCTCTCTCCGCGGCGCTCGAGTGATGTTTCAAAAAACGTAAACGTCAATCTGCGCCGTGGCGCGCGCGTTTCTAATTTTCGTCGTTTTGACGAATCTCCGTCCCCCCGCGACGTAATCGGTTTAATCCTACGACGACGTATTTTAATTATTTAAATTCAATTTCCACGGCACGTTGTGTTTTCGATCGTACGAAAATCGAACTCGATCGAACGACGTTTTTTCCCATCGTCGCGTCCCGGATATCGTCCACGTTATCGATCGCGCGTATTTTCCGCACCACGCTAAATCACCCGCCGTCTCCCGTTTTAGTCCCGAGGAGTTGACTGAACGCGAGATTTCA
This sequence comes from Drepanosiphum platanoidis, assembly GCA_948098885.1. Taxonomy (NCBI): domain Eukaryota; kingdom Metazoa; phylum Arthropoda; class Insecta; order Hemiptera; family Aphididae; genus Drepanosiphum; species Drepanosiphum platanoidis. The sequence goes on from OX402541.1 coordinate 7,462,109, forward strand.
TCGCGACGATATCGCGGCAACAAACGACCGTAAAAACAGTAAAATCATCACCGTCGATTCGTAATCTCACAATTCGTTCGAATCGTTTATGACGGAGTACATAAAAGCTATACGTCGACCGCGGAATCGTTGTTTTGAACGCCACGAGAAACGTCTATTGGGGTGTTACGGATTTGTCGACGTCGATGAAATAACCGCATCGATAATTGCAAGTACCGTTTGGACAGGATCGTTTGTGCGTCGTCGCGTCGACACAAATCATCTCCTGACGAGGAGAACAGATTCCAGTCGATTGATTTTGTTTCTACTTTGATAACGCTCTTTTCGAAATCGCCTCACTCAGCCGTCGTCGTAAAAAGAAGTCAAAACTTGACGCCGCCGCCGCCGTGTTCGCTGCGACGACGATCGTTATATCATATATACTGTCTCTGCGACGACGTCGCGCTGTAGGTGTATTATTATTTGTCGGATTAAATAGTCGGTATATTATAATACGACGGATGTATAATAGCGCCGCCGCGCTTTCGAGTTCGCGGGGGGGAAAGAGAGAGAATCGAACAAAAAATACGCCACTTTTGTTGTCGTTTTAATTATTAAAATACGCGCGCGCGCGCGCCAAAGGGGGAAAACAAAAGACTTTTCGAAAAATCCGCGCGCCGAATACGCGTTCCACGGGTCGCATATATATATATATATATGTATATAATAGACGAGGTGGATGTGTTTTTTTTCTTTCATTTTCGTCTATAATAAATGAAAGGACTAGACGACGAAATGACGACGACGATGACGAAGACCAGACAGCTCGGGATTATTTTGTCTTTTCTCATTATGAGAGAAAAATAATAATAATAATAAAAAAAAACCGACGACAAGAACAACTGCTATACGCGACGGGGTCGCTCCGAACGAGGGCGGGAAAGGATGTTGCCGCGCGCGCGGGATTATTATTCTTCTCGTTTTTCGAACCCTATTAACGAGAGAGAGAGAGAGAGAGAGAGAGCGGGAGCGGAGAGCTAACAATGTCGGTCGCAAAGGAAATTCCGATTGCGTATAGTATTCGTAGTTCCCTCGCCGCCCGTTCGCTATCAATCACCACTGCTATCCTGCCGCCGCCGCCGCCGCCGCGGGTCCTTCGACGTGAATACTGATGAGATTTCGCGCTGCAAACGAACCGGAGAGTGGGGTCGGACGAGACGAAATTAACGCGATCCGCGTCTCAAAGTCCGTTCTTGTCGCGGTCGTGTTTGAGTTCCGAGCGCGCGTCTTTATAGTTTGCCTCGACCGCGGCTTAACTCGCCGCTTCCGAGGACGCGCGTACTACTACTACTACTATTATCGTCATTATCGTTTTCATTACGACGATTAAGAGATTCCCCAAAATCGGTCGCCTTCTCTCGATGACAGTATCGAGCGTTTCTTTTTTTCCAATCGATTGTTGTTGGCTCGTGAAACTTCGAATCGCTCCGAGTGCGCTCGTTTTCGTTTTCGTTGAATTCGAGAACACGTAATACAAATTTCGCACTCGAAAATTAATTAGTTTTATACTTAAAACTATATAATATGACGTATAGGGTTTGATGAAATTTTTAATTCCCGAGTGAAATATTACTGGTTGATTATTATGGCTCTAGCGGGGGCGTAGTGTTCGTATACTTTTTCACGTTATTATATTATTAGAATAAGAGTAACACTCGCCCCCTTTGTGCCGCGGCGAAACAAAGAAAAAAACCATAATAATGACGTTCTGTCGAGTGGTGAGAAAAACGATAATGGGCCCCGCCGCGTGCGAATTCGAAATCGGTCGAAATGTGTTTTGAAAATATATTATATACTTTGGTCGAGTTTTGTTTACTTTTTTTCTACGACTCTCGTAGAACGCGCGCCAACGAAAAAATTCGCGACGTAATATCATTTAACATTTATTAATTGAATTATACGAGGCCGACGAGTTTTTTTTTTCTTCAAATATTAAATTTCGACCGTCCGACGAATCCGTAAACATTATCTCATTACACTCGACGATCGGTAGGGGTTAGAGAACTCATCTCGGCGACGTAAAAATAATAATTTCATTGTGATTTTTTTACCTAGAAATCGTGTTTTCGATCGAAAACGTTGAACTCGCCGAGAAACTCGGGCCGTCTCCGATTTCGCAATCATATTTCCGATCATCGCGTAGTCCAGAGAGTTTTTCGTCGTTTTATATTATTAACGAGTCGCGACTGTAACTTTATATTATCTCGTTTTGGAAATAATTCTAACACGAATCGGTTTTTTAACAAAGTCGTATCGGAGTGTGGTGGTTTCGATACGCGTCTCGTTTGATTTCAGAAACGTGAAAATCGAGATTTTCCTCGTTTATTTTCAAAAATCGAACGAATTAAACTCGCGAAATTGAGGAATGTTATGCGTGCGCACAATATAATATAACGTAGAGCTTTGATCGTTTCAGACAATATCGCGTCGGCGATCTGGCAGATGAGCCCGATGGAACCGCCCGGGTTCGTGATCGAGCCGCCCAGTCTGATTTACTTCTCCAACACCACGGGCACGTTGATCAACTGCCAGGGACAAGGAAATCCGCAGCCCAACGTCACTTGGTTGCACTACAACGACCGCGTCGTGACGGACGTGCCGAGGCTCAGGTAACCGCCTTCATCTTATGATAATACGTATGAAATTGAAAACAATCTGTTTTTCAACGCGAAATTCCCGGGGGCGTCGATTTTTCAAAGGATAACCGATTGGAAATAGAGAGCTTTTCAGTCTTTTAATCTACAATATTATTATGTAAATACGAAAATATAAATAGTTTGCAATAAGCAGTTGTTCGCTCGTCAAGTGCACTATAAGGGCACAACACAATAGTTATTGGAAAATAGACGTACATATTACTTATTACGTCGTTTCGGGTTTACATTTTCTCCGGGCGCGCGTTTCCGCGGGCTTTTGACCGCGGCCGTTTGAAAACTACTCTGTTTCCCCTATTTTATATACTTTCCCTTTCATCTACCGCTCGCCGGGGTTTTTTTTTTATTCTGCTTTTAATCCCGTTCTTTCGTATCCGCCGCCGATATTTACACGTCGGATCAACGAACGCCGCCGTCACACACTCGTCGTAACTCTATATAGTCGTTGCGCGAGGACGCGAACGCGAAAAAAATCATCGACACCTCGCGAACGCAGTAATATTGTTCGCGGGCGCTGATAATTTTCTTCTCTCTCAATAGCTTTATCGATTAGCGCGAAACCGCCACTAGCGGCGGCGGGCCGGTGGCGTCCGGTTCATATTATGTGTCCTCGGCTTTATTATTATATATCGATCCGAGAGTCTTTTGGTTTCGGGTTTTCCAAAAATGTAAGTAATTGGACAGCGCCGCCGCCGCCGCCGCCGTATGTACTGCCTCTTTAATACTTTCGGTAACGACCGCCGCCCGAATTGGAATTCGTGTTCCTCCGGCCAGTATTCGAAGAATTCGGGACACGACTTTCGGTGTCTTAATATTTTCGTCCGTGTAACGTAGATCGAGACTATTTCAGCACTATTTCGAGAAAAAGCGACTCTCCTATATCTTCCACGACTCGAAAAACTAATCATTTATAAAAACACGATAGATGGCGTTCAAAAAAAAACACTACTAAATATTGCATTTCTAAACCACGAGTAATTGAGAATAAACGGCCGGCGATAAAAAGAAGAGAAATCGAAAGCCACGCGTGAAAAAAATAGGGATAAAAACGCATTGCGCGAACATAGTTTTTTTTTAAATAGCGTTTATTGAATACTTACAGTCTATACATTATGTACAATAAGTAAATTGGCGGGAGGGATGACAATGATTGGGCGGGAAAGGGAAGCTCACAGTTGAGCTACCTTATAATGAGTCATAGATAATATATAATAATTAGAGTTAGGATGTTGATGACTTTTGCATTTTTTTCCCTTTTATTCTGTATAATGCTATCCTAGCTAAAAATTTGTTTCATGCTCCCTTGATGCAGAATATTCTAATTTTATTTTGCATTTTTTTGCATTTTTTGCATTTTTAGCTATAAATGCATTTTTTTTGTTTTTTAACGTCATTTTTCAACATTTTTAAGTCATTTTTTCATCTATCAGGGCATTTTTTGTACTTTTTATACAATGTGGGACATTTTTCACAAATTATAGATTTTAGGGCAAATGTTACACCCAAGTTTGGTAACAAATTTAATTTATTTAAAATCTAACTTTGGATTTGGACTATTAGTAAAAAATAATTTTAATATTATTATTGTGGGGTTTTTGTTGTGATTACATTTATGGCGTTCCGATAAGATTTACTCTTTGAGTTTTATATATTGATGAAACAAGTGCTCTTTCAGACATTTAATTTTATTTATATTTTACTTTTTAATTTATTTTTAATATTGAAATTTATCTATAAATTATTTAAATGCATTTACTATTACACCCATTATATAATCCTAATAAAAATTATTATTTATAAATAAGTTTTTTCACTTACTTAATTAGTATTTTAGATAATTTTAAAGGTCATTTTTTGAAGTTTTTAGGGCATTTTCGCACTTTTTTTAGGGCTTTTTTGCATTTTTTTAGGGCATTATTGTGTGTTTTTTAGGTCATCAACATCCTAACTCTAATAATAATATAATAATAAAGATATAATAGTATTTAGATAAGGTCTCTGGACCAATTTCTGTTGAGTCGGCGGGTAGGGTTGCCGGGTAGATGTTTTGAGTGGAGGCTGGATAATATTTTATTTGGGTGGCTTTGCATTTTGTGGTGAAGTCTAGAGTAGAATGTAATTGCTGTTTGGTTGATAGATGGTACTTTGAGATATTGATGTAAAGCGGCATTAGTGACATACCAAGGAGCTTTGGCGACCATGTCCGGAGGTATGAGGGTTTAGCAGTGCCCCATAGGGCGATTTCGTATGACCATATTGGTTGGAGGAGACTTTTGTATAAAAGTAAACGGTTGGACAGGTTGATGCTTGATTTGAGGATAGGTCTGATGACGTGTAGGCGGGAGTTAAGCTGTTTCCTTTTGTTTTTTAGATGTACATAGTTTTAGAGACTCCATTCGACTAGCGAATTTCGTCGGAAAACGAACTGCCGTGAAATCCATTCGGTCCGGGCGGGGAAGGGCTCGACTTGTTTTACGACTTGTTGCGGTTATTGTTGCGTACGGTTTATCTAAATATTTTCGAGAGCCGCCGCGAGAAAGAAAACGTTGCTAAATTGAAACGCGTATTGTTTTAATAACTCGCGCACTGGTGTACATAATACGATGTTTGCATATTACGGTGTAGTCGTGGAAAACGTTAAAAGCCAACCGCCACGACTGAGCCTGCCGGCGCTTAAACGCGCACCGCCGCCGCTGCCGCCGCCACGTGTCGCCTATAATTACGGCATAAACGTCGGGCGAGATTTCTCCTTTTTATTTATTATTTTTTTGTTATTTTATTGCCCGGAGAAAAAGGCCCGAGTACGTCCGTTTTCGTTTCGTAATAAACGAGTCGCGTTTGAGACTTTGAAAACTCAAAGTTCCGAACACATGCTTGACAAACAAACGATGGAAAATAAAAAAATCGACCGTGAAAATATAAGTTTTCTCGTGGAAACTAAAAATAATTTACGAGGTGATATTTCTTCGAAGGAAGCCGAGTATACGATTCGTCTGCAATAAATATTACTCTTACGACGCGACCTATAGCCCCTAATCACCTAATTACGCCCCCGGGAAGGACGAATATCAATCGAACGGCCGATCAGAAGAAGGATAATATTCCGAAAACCTCTTTATTTCCTTACTCGGATCGAAAACTCGTCTTTACCTAGTACTTAAACCTAATATCATCTTTTATACGCTCGTAATATAATTTTTACACCTTTTAGCTACAAAATTGCAATTTCAGTTTATTTTACGTATTTTTTTTATCCTTCTTCTAATCGGCCGTTCGATTATTATATAATCTTTCTCGCGTAGAACCAAGCAAGTAGTCGCGGAAATAATAATTACTCGCAATTCGTCGTCGAGAAACGCGCGTACGTATATTCGCGAACGTTTTTTTCACCCAAAACATTTTTTAACGCGTAAATCGTTGGGTCCCGCGGGCAAAAAAAAAAAATGATCATAATAATAAATATAAAAACCGCGCGCGCGCGCGTGCCTTTGCTCGCGGCGCACGCCCGCCCCCGCGCGCTCGTATGAAATCGTAATATAATACGTGAAAAAAAATAAATACGCGGCGCGAATAATATTTGTTCGCTACCCCGGCGGCGGCGGCGGCGGCGCAAAGGATAAATTCCTCGAGGATAATAAAAACAAAAACACTCGAAACAAACGTCGCGTGTGCGCGTGCTTTCGCGATATTATTATATTATATTATTACTATTATTATTATTATTATCGTACTCGCGCGCGCGCGCGTAAATTACTTTTTACGCTTTCCGAGGATTTTCTCTTTCCTTTTCCCTTCTCCCACGCCCCTCCGTTAAAGGCGCGCGCAACCACCAGGTATCTTTATCATCGTCGTCGTCGTCATTATTATTATTACTACCCCGCCGCCTGTTGTTATTCGTTTCGCTTTTTTTCATATTATTTGTTTGTTTGTTTGTTTTTTTCCAGAGAAACGCAACCGAACGGCAACTTGTACTTTCCGCCGTTCCCCGCGCAGTCGTACACGCCAGAAGTGCACGCGGCCACTTACAAATGCGCCCTGGAAAACCCGGTGGGCAGGATCGTCTCGCGGGAGTCCAGGATTAAGGCCGGTACGACCCGCGCTCGCAAATAATCGTCGCCTCCTTTCTATATAGAGCCCGGTCGAAAATCTCGATCCTACGGACGCGTCGCAGGTTTTTCCAATTTCTTCTCAAACCTCCTATATTATAAACTTTCGCGTCGACAATTAATTGTAATATTCACTAAAACTTTGTCTGCGCGAAAGATTTTTTCCTCGATCGAAAAGAGCACGTCGTCTACGACCGTTAGGTTTTCGGAATTCGTTTGTGTACGACTAAATTAATATTATAATATACTCTTTTCCAAGCCGTTTTATTTTGACAAAGAAAAAAAGTCAGTGTTAGAAAATCGTCTCCTCTCTAATGGTTCGCCGCGGTCCGAGCGAAACGTCCTGCGTATGATATTTAATAATTATATACTTTAGCGGTTTTTTCACGACGACGTGTGTTTGAACACGAACGAAACGGTCAATGAATCGGAAAACGTCAAAACACGCGAATATCGAAATCGTATTATTATTCAGTGACGGAAAACTCGATTATTCGTGTCGAAAATAGATGAAAATACAAAAATAAACGCTTTTTCACTGCCGGAAATACTGTGCGGTGACCTAAAAAAGAACTTTGCTAATGAACTTTGCCGGGGGGGAAAGACGTCGATGATATTTTTGTTCCTGCAGAATAGAGAATATTATTTATAACATAAGGACGCGGCTGAATAATAGTATTATAAATTCGCGGAAAATTCTAAGCGGGGCGGGTCCTTATATGTAACCTCGGATTCACGCGATTACGCGAATTCGCGTACACGCTAAACGGGTCGTTCTTCGTATTCTCTTTGTGGTCCTTCGGTGCTGACGTCGTGTAACGTATGAAACAAAAGTTATTATTAATCAAGTGAATCGCGAGCACCTGTCAAAGGATAGGTAGGTACACTGCGCAGACCGAAATCCTGGACGGACACGCCGCTGATCTGCAACGCACAACGATTGTTTGAAAAAGGAAATGAGCAGGAAACGTGATCGAACGCAGTTTAACGTCCTTACACGCGGCCAATAACCCGCTTACTAATAATATTATAAACCCCGTGAGAACGTTTATTTTTATTTTTTGTCGCTCGCATACGAACGTTGCGTAAGCGAGGCGAAATTTTTAAAAGATGTTTACTCGAGATAAAAAAAACGATTTTCCACTGTGCGATGGCCTAAACGCGTCGGGCGCGACGACGACCGAAAATTTGAAATCGATTGGCCGACGGCGAGAAAACGTACTCGAATATTTTCGATTAAAACGGGCGATTTGTTTTCTTTTTTTCAACGATGATTTTAACTATACATAATATATTTAGTATATTTAGTCGAACCACTTCGTTGTCTGTCGGCCTTGGCGTCGACGAAACCGACCGGTCGTTTTTTTTTTTTTGTTTTCAATTTATTATTATGTCGAATTTTTCCATTCGCACGGCTCGAAACATTCGTTCCGAACAACAGTGTATTTATTAATATAACTACTGCGAAGTAAATAATACAAATATTCGACGGTTTCGTCCTCCGTCGTCGTTTCGAAACGACACGGAATAAAATCTTTATTTCGTAACGTCTAAATCGGGCGTTGACATTGCGATCGATTCGAATTCGTACGAGCCGACTCGACTTCAAACTCGGCTAGGAAACATTGAAAAAAAAAAAAAAACCAATCCGTATAATATTAAATACGAGTACGTATAGGTATTATTATTATTATTCCGATTCGCGCTTCTAATATAATCATCCGGCTACCCAGGCCACTAAACTCGCCGAATTCTCAAGTGACGAACGAACCATTGAAATGATAATTCTATACGTCGCGTCGTCGCGTAAACTATATGTATATCGCATAAACTCGAAACTTAATTTGTCTCCGAACTTTGAACGATAAAGGTCCGCCGCCGCCGCCGATCCAAAGTCTCGATAATCTAATTAAATAATAATATTATATCGCGGAACGTATCAGTCGAAACTCTTATCTCTCACAAGTGATGCGGGTGCGATTTTTCTGCATTAAAATAGTCGATTCGACGTGGTGAAAATCGTAAAAAACGAATAACAATACACAAGTGCCCCCGTCAGGGCTCTACTTAGGAGGAGGCTCCCGGAAATTATAATGTTTGGCCGTGTTAAATTTAGTACGAAATATTTTAGGCGACGGAATTCTAAATCGAACGCGTTCGCTATGAAAAATCGATGTGGCGAAAAGTCCTTTTCCCTTTCCCGACGGCGCGTGTTTCCACATCTTTAAATAACGAAATACTTGTACACGATATTAAACGTCACTTGTCCGCAGTGATGGCGAAATCGTACGAACTGTCGGTGCAGAACGCGTACGCGCTGCTGGGGAACGTGGCCGCGTTCAAGTGCCAGTCGCCCGAGCTGACCAGCGAGCACTTGGAGAAGACGTGGTTCAAGATGAAGGACTCCAGGATGGAAGTGGGCCAGACCACGCCGATACACCCGGGCGGGCGGTACGTGATCGCGCTGGACGGCACCCTGCTGGTGCACGACGTGCTGCCGGAGGACACGTTCGACCGGTACTTTTGCCAGGTGGTCAACAAGTACACGGGCGACCAGCTGGTCAGTCAGCCGGCGAAAATACTCATCAAGCAGCCGGCGCAGGACACGCCGCCGGCGATCAAACACCACACGGAGCACGCGCACGTCAAAGTCAACCAGGCGGTCGACCTGATTTGCCTGGCCGAAGGATTCCCGCCGCCCGCGTACAAGTACGTAAATTCGGAGAATCGCACCCCCCCCCACCGGCGGTCCCCTTTAGCCCCCCTTCCCCCGATTAAAACCAAAAAAAAAAGGACCTCTATTTTCTCGTTCTCGGAGTGCAAATTAAAAAATATACCGGAAAGAAACAGATCGGTCTATAAATTATTAAACCTCTACGAAATTAATAAAAACGATTTGATTAAATGCATAACGACGGGGATTTGCCTATTCGTCCGAGTAAAAAGTGTCCCCGAAAAAAGCAACTACGACGAAAAAATAATATGGTCTCGTCGATAATACGTATTTATTGTAATCCGTACGAAAAACAGTAGAACTTTAGAATAAATAATATTACACGACTCGATCAACAATAGTTTGCATATCTACTTAATGTTTTAGTGGAATTTTTTCCTTTTTTTCCTTTTTTTCTTTTGACGGTGGGGGGCTCTAAATTCGAGGGGGCCGATTTGCGCGGCGATTGTCGCCTCGTTCGCGGGACTGGAATATAATAATATTCGTCTTAATCATTTCGCTCGCGTATAATACAATAAAGGTGGTTCCGGAAAAGCCAAGATAACGTGCAAGAAATATCAATGGAGTCGCTCACCGTGCATCCCTATCAATCGCTGTTACACATCATCAGAGTGCCGACGAGCGAGTCGGCCATTACTTACGAGTGCGTGGTTTCCAACAAGCTCGGCCAAGACAAACGACAGATCTCGCTGTCGGCCACGTTGCCGTTCGCCGTCAGCGCGTACCCGTCGAAACAAGTCAGTCAATATTATTATTATTATTATTATTATCATACTGTAGTGCAATATTACGACGTAATATTCGTAAAATCGACGACGATAACTACAGAAAAGCCCTCCGGAAAGAGAATAATTTATAACGAGAAATAAATACTCTTGAAATCGTTTGTCGTGTTTTTTATTATTTTTTTTTTTCAAATTTGTAATCGCTTAAGATACGATTTAGAATAAATTATAAACGCGCGTTTTGATTTTACGATAAATATATATAATAAAAGTGAAAACTACAGTGAGATTTCGAAAATCGATAGTAAAAAAAGTGATAAAACGCGACGAAAATACGTTTTTAGCTCGGAGAGCGTCCTAGACGTTCCCAAAGTCGTCCGGGCTTCGATAATGTACGTAATAACATTAACGTATTTCCAGTCGATCGATATTATAGTTATTATCGCGGCGGTAAACTATATATAATATACGTCGTCGCGTCGAGGGAATCTCTGGGGGGAACGGAGAGACAGAGAGAAACGTCGGAGACGTCAACTGCGAATCCGAGATTATAATATCGACGTGAAACCATTTTAGCGCTTGAAAATTAAAATACAAACGAATAACAACAACAACAAAAAAAAACGTAATTTTTGCGCGATTTATTCCACGTTTCGTTTTGATTTTTTTCAAATCCGTCAATAACGATCGTTTCACCTCCCACTTGTTCGAAGATTAAATCTCCGACGGTTTTCGTTCGATGCTTCTGTTCGAAAAAAACAAAAATGTTACTATACCCGTTGTAATATAGTTTTCGGAACCCAAATATAACAATCCAAATATTTTCTCGTCTGATTACTTGATGATATTTCCGTTTGACAGGTGGCCGATTCGGGTTCGACGGCCGTTTTCAACTGCACGACGCAGGGCACGGCGATCCAGCCGCTGTTCTCGTGGCTCAAGGACGGCTCGCCGATTCGCGTGTTCGGCCGGCACGAGATATCGCAGAAGGGCAACCATCTGACCATCCGCAACGTGATGAAAGAGGACAAAGGCGTCTACCAGTGTCTGGCCAGGGATCCGGACACCGACGAGACCGCTCAGGCCAGCGTCCTGCTGTCGCTCGGGGGTACGTATTCCGTGTGTGCGACGAGAAGCGCCGTGTTTTCGAGCACCTTTCCTTTGAGATTCGCAGCGCGCGCGGGTAGACGGGCTCACAGAGAGAACGTTTTTGTTAGGACTTGAGAAGTTAAATAAAAAAAAAAAGAGAAATTAAAACACGACGTTTGCGTAACGCGAGCAGCGGCGACGGTTCGTCGTCGTAAACATACGTAGTCGTCTCGCTTTTCGGGTTAAAAAATCCAAACACAGGTTTACTACAAGACAGTCTGTTTCAGCGGTGTCGCCGGAGCTGATGGACGCTTTCCACGACCAAGTGATCGGAATCAACGGTTTCCTGTCGCTCAGGTGTACGGCGTCCGGCAATCCTCCGCCCAGGATTTACTGGTTCCTCGACGGCGGGCTCATCAAGCCTCAAGGAGAATACGTGTTCGGCAGTTACATGCACGTGGACGGTAACGTATAATTTTCACGTACAGATGACGACAAGTGGGCCCGTGATTCGTGATTTTACTAACGTTCGATTCGAGACTAAATCGATTATTATTGTTATTATTATCGTTGTATTTGGAGTTATTGTATTTGTTTCGGTTTGGATTTCGTCGAAACCGATCGAGGTAATTACTATAATAATTAGTCGGTTAAACGAATAAGTAAAACGCGTATTATCCACACGAATCCCCCCCCGGGCCCGGTCGTCTATTTACTAGACCGTATATTTTAACTAAACTGGTCGTCGTGTCGCGCAGGAAACGTCGTCAGCTACTTGAACGTGTCCATGGCCGACGTCGTGCACGGAGGATATTACACTTGCGTGGCGAAAAACATTCTCGGACTGAAATCGCACTCGGCGGCCGTCAAGATCTACGGTAAGAGCGCGACCGTCCCGAAATCGACTTCCGATCAAACGTCCGCTACGTTTTCGCGTGCGAAAATAATTTTCGTCGTTCCAAAAAGGATTTGGAAAACGCGTGCACGCGTGACGTGCTCCGGCTCGATCCGTCGAATTAGCCTTTGTTGCACTAAAACCGACGTCGTACGCGGAAAATCGTTCGTTGTCGTTTCGCGAGAATTTAATAATATCGATCGAATAAAACACGCCGAGGGGAAGGGGGAAAAAACTACTAAATTCCAACGCGTTTTTGTTAATTTGAAAATGATTACGCTTTCGGCGAATGTTTGTTGTTTTTTTTTATCGAGTACGCGACGGCGGCGATATCGTCAAATCGGTGAAATTTGCCGGCAACGAAAACCGACGGGAAAAAAACGGTCGTTTTTTTTTTTTTTTTGGTTTTTCAAAACCGTGTGAAGTGTTCGACGAAAAGGTCGCTTTTTTCATTTTATTTTCACAAAAAAAAAGAGTAATATATATTTATGTTGTAAATCAAATACGAACGAAATATTTGACCAAAACAAGAGCGGACGGGTTTTCACGCGAAAAGTCCTGAATTTCCCAACAACACGTGGTCGGATAATACATTTTCATAATAATATCATGTCGTATAATATTAACGCGTGTTTTTTTTCCCCCGTCGGCCAGGCGATCCGGTCGCGAGACCGCCGATGAATCTCACGGTGCGCTCCGAGGACGACGCGTACCTGCAGTGCCCGGTCGCCGGCTATCCGATCATCAGGACGGCGTGGCAAAAGGACCTGGCCACCGTGCCCAACCGTCCGAGGCACACGTTGTTCGACAACGGCACGCTTTTCATACGGTCCACGCAGGACCTCGTGGACTCGGGGCTGTACGTGTGCACCAAGGTGAACGACCGCGGACAATCGGCCACGGGACATCTGTACTTGCGAATAATGAGTGGGTATAGTTCCGGGGTAGCGCGGAAAAGTAATCGCGAGAACGACGACGACTATTATCAATAATAACGCGAACGATTCCCCGTGTGCCCGCAGAACCGCCGGTCGTCACGCCGTTTCAGTTCACCAAGGACCTGCAGGAGAGCGAACGGGCCCAGGTGTCGTGCACCATCAAGTCCGGCGACCTGCCGATGGACTTTGTGTGGCGCAAGGACAACCGGATAGTGACGACGGACAACGAGATCGAAATGCAGAGTTTCAAGTTCTCCAGCACGCTGCTGTTTAGCAACCTGAAGCCGAAACACGCGGGCGTCTACACTTGCATCGTCAGCAACTCGGTGGCCAGCAGCAATTATTCGGCGTTGCTCAACATCAAAGGTAACGCGATGACGCGCGCGCGGGGGGACAATATAGAGTTTTGACGTCGTAAAAAAACCGAATTGTCCGAAAAGAGTGGTTTTTTTATTTTTTTTTTTATAAATTTAGCGGTTTTTCGAATTTTCGATAGTGCTTTCTGGGGCTTTCTAATACTGTGGGTAATCTTGATTGATTCTTCGATTTGTTCACTGGTGGTGGAGGAGCAGGACGATTATAGGACGACTTGAGGCGAATCGCCGGAAGTGAAAGCAGTCCAGCCGACCATCTTGAATCGAAACGTTTTGATATATTTCAAAATATAATCATCTATACGACCGTCGGAACAGATATTTTTTTTTCAATCGCTATCATCTCGGCCGCCCAACACATTACGATTGTTTTGATTATGAGATAATTATTGCCGTACAATAATGATATAATATATTTGGTAGAGACGTGAAAACTTGCATTGTCCTGTTCACACACACACACACACACACAAGTGTAAACATACCTGATCGTCTCGTTCTCTACCCGCAGTGCCTCCGAAATGGATCGTCGAGCCCGAGGACACGGCCGTGCTGAACAATCAGCTGACGATAATCAATTGCCAGGCAGAAGGTTACCCCGAGCCCAGAGTGACGTGGACCAGAGTATCCGGTTCGGCATTTAAATCGCTACACCGCTTTCAAAATTTAAAATATTTTTATTGTTTCGCCTCTATCGATTTTACTGACTGACGTTTGTTTTTTTTTTTTTTTTTTCTTTTCTCTCGCGTGTTTTCCATTTTCCGCAGACAACCAACTGTTACAGCCGCTCGGTCTGTTCTCCGAGTCGGCCATCACCGTGTTGGGTAACGGTTCGCTGGCCATTCGACTGACGACCGACTCGTACGAAGACAATTACACTTGCACCGCCGACAACGGAATTGGAAAACCGCTGTCGAAAACCGTCTCGTTGAGAGTGCACAGTGAGTACCCCTACCCGACGAGCTTAAACGTGCGTTTCACACTGACGCGCGCGTTCGTTCTACTGCTCCGAGTGTTTTTCGCTTTACAAACGACGATTTGTTTTTATTTTTGACCGCGTTCTTTTCTCTCGTAGCTTAGGGTGACCATTTCTAAAAAAAATAAAATATAGGACAAAAATAATATCCATAATATTTTTAAATTAATAAGTATTTATTACTCGTACATTTTTTTTTGATTTTTAATCGTAAAAAATACAATATTTAACTATTAAAGATTAAAATTAAAATACATAAAACTTTATTTTGAAACGTCACGGCGGCACTGCGTCGAACTATCTGGCCGCCCGAAGTTCCCCGAAAGACTCCGTTTTTACACGGAGAGTTTTTGATGAGATATAACTATACAATTATAAATATACTATTAATATATATATACGCCACCAACAACAATGTGATGTAACAATAATTATGGTAAAAACAAAAATACAACTGATAAGTATAGATTATTATATTATTCTATTCAATAATAAAAATATTCACAATAAAATCAATTTCAAAATTTTATGAATTAACAGTAAGTAGGACAAAAAAAGGATTAATAAGGGACCAGGCTTGAAATTACGGGATAAAAAGCGTCCTGAGTGACGTTTGTCAGGACAACAGGACACGAAGCCGAAATAAAGGACAACCCTGTATAAAACAGGACGTATGGTCACCCTATCGTAGCTTCTTTTCGACGTTATATAATGTTGGTTTTTTGTGAACGTTTCTCTCGTCGAGGCAAGCAGTATCGCGCGCGTATAATAATATTGATATTACGAGCGAGTGTTTGAATCGTTAACAATTTCGAGCGTGCGTTTAAGCCGTTTTTTACTTTCAAGTTTACCGATTAACACAAACGCACTCGTTCCCGTCGTCGTCTGTTCGCAGTTCCCGCTCATTTCAAAGAGAAATCCATCAACAAGAGCGGCGTGGTGGGAACCCGCGTCGTGCTCACGTGCCAGGCGGAAGGTTCGAAACCCCTGAACATCGAGTGGAATCCGTCCGTGGAAAACATCAACACCCGCAACACGAACCAAGGCATTGTATCGGAACTGTATCTGAATTCTTTGCACAGCAGCCAAACGGGCATATACACGTGCATGGCGACCAATCCGTACGGCTACGATCACATGACGATCAATTTAGTGGTCAGAGGTGAGTGATAATGACTTATTAGTATTATAGTCGATAACTTATTATAAGTCATGTTGTTCGTTTGAGAGGGGTTTGCGTGGGTTTTTTATTTTTCGATTGGGCTTCGCCAGGATAAATGTGTACGAATATAAAATATACGAATAGTCCCCGCAAACGTCGTTTTGCCATATATAATTTTGTACTATAAAACATGTTTCACTTTAAATCACTTTTAATATAACGAATTGAAGTTATTTTATAATATTTTTCAATTGAAAATGATTCGCAATAAAAATGTATAAACAATGATAACGGTTACACAATAGGTATACATATAAAACGTTAAATTTTTAAAATATATTTGTGCCACCCTTAACACCTTTAGTTTATGTCCTGTGCTCAGAGCTACCAAATCGGTCGAGCCGTTTCGCAGGAGTTCGATGACAAACACTGTGACGGGAGAATTGTATATATTATAAATTACGAGTATAATATTAACTAGAAAGAACCGAAAATATTTTGATTTTTAATTTTCCATTTCCAAACGCGCGCTCTCCCGCGACGATAATCGTCATTATTATTGCGATAAAATCAACGACGCAAATCAATTCACAACAACGTCATAGTTGTTTTTTAAATTATTCGATAAATTATTCTCGTATACGATGACGACGGGGGAAAAAAAAAACACCCGTGTCTGGGCCACTGCACGGTCGACCTCGATCAAGCGCGCCCGTCACACTGGCGAAAAAAATAAAAAATAAATTCCAAATAAATAAATAAAAGTCGGGGCGCTAAACTGACGGGTCCGTAAATATTTAAAAATATCCGCGCGTATAGGTGCGAGTATTATATTATAATATAGCCACTGTCGCCCGTACGCGATTCGTGAATCGGACGCGTTTTTAATTTTAATTTTCCGCGTAAGCCGAGATTCGGCCGCTTCCGACTCTAATGGTTTTTCGACGAGCACTCGCGACTTTTGTAGGAGACCCCCCCCCCCCCTCCGTTCTGCCTCGAATCGGTAATAAATAGGCTCGGGGACTTGTGGCTCTAAAAAAATACCAAAAAAATGCACCTAAAAATGGCCAAATGCACCGAAAAATGACCGAATACGTGGTAAAATTTAATATTAATTTTATCATTTGATAAATTCAATTTTTAAAAGGTCTGTTTCGAATACGAACTCGTCGCGTATAAAAATGTGTACACTACAGTGAGAAAGCACGCGAAAACAACGACGGATAATAATCGCGCCGAACGAATAATCGAAATTATTAAATAACCCGTCCGACACGGGTCGTCGTATTTTCAAAGATTATCTACACGAAAAATTGTGTACAGAATTCACCAATTCAATATTATTTTATCACAAATCATTGTAATAACCGTTGAAATAAAATGTGTTTATTAAAAACATTCTTTATTCGAATCGTATAGAGCACTGGTTCCCAAACTGGGGGGGCGTGTACACATTTCTGGGGAGGCGCAAGCAATTATTACGAAATACAATTTTTATTGATTAAATTATTTTTATTTTAAAATGTAGGGAAAATATGAAAAATTATAATTATTATCATCAATAAAATTTAATTCATCCCGGATATTTTATACATATTATTATACATACTATATTAAGTACACAAAAAAGTGATATATTTTTCACGTTATAGAAGGTGGGGGGGGGGCGAGAGTTTCGAAAATATACAAAGGGGGGCGTAGAATAAAAAAGGTTGTGAACCACTGGTATAGAGTCTGTAATATTATATATTATAAAACAATGGATAAAAGTCGGAAATATTTTATGCACTAAACATTTGCGGCGAAACATGTCGCGCCCTAGGCACGCGCCTAGGTGTTGGGCAAATTGTAATCTAATTAATGATCACAATTAAACGTTATAATCACTATTAAAAATAATGTAATCACAAAAATTCAAACGATTAAAATAATAATTTAATCATAGTGTATTGATTACAAAACGTAACGATTAGTAATCACGATTGTTCTTCGTTATTAAAATTTATCGATTTTATTTTACATTTAATTTGTAAATGATTTTTAATCAATACATCATTTTAATAATCGAATCGTTACCGCTACCTAATAATTATGTTCCCGATTATTATTCTGATAAGTAAACATTTATTTTTTTGCGGAACGAAAATATTCGGTCGTCTTTATTATATTATTTTATCGGGGTAATAAGGGTAAACGAATTTAAATAAAAATAATTTAACGGTAATTTTGAATAATTATTTAATTAATTATTTATATTCGAAAAATCCGATTTTTAATGAAGCCATACATATACTAGCCATACTATAATATAGTAATGACAATTAAATATAAAAAATAGAAAATAAATAAATAAAATAGTTTTATTGATATTTAATGGTGAACAGTCATAAATAATAACAAAATATTATTAAATATATAAAATTAGTTTGATAACAAACTATTAAATATATTTAAACAATGATAAAATAAAATTATATTATATAAAATTCTCCCGTCACGGTTTTTATTATCGAACTCTTTCGAAACACGGCTCGACCGATTTTCATTACATTTTTCGTATATATTTGGTAGCTCTGAGAACAGGACTATTTTTTAAACCTCTAGGTCAGGGGACCTGCGGTTCTATGGAAAATTCATCGATATATCGAGACCAGTTAAATATAAATTATATTATACCTTCGTTATTTTATAGTGACAATATTTCTGAATTAAAATAAATCTAAATATTCGGGATAGTAATCTGTAATTTCGAAAAACTCTCCCTACTAATTGAATAAGTTGTCCGGAGAAATTCAGTGTCGAAAATTCCCACTACTAATAGATACGTTTTTTTGTGTGTTTATATTTGTATTAAATTAAATAATAATAACGAATTAACGAAATAAAGTTTTTCTATATTTTCTAAATTATTTAAGACGTATTATTATATTTTTTAATGCCTAAACAGAAAGGTTGCTGTGTTTGCGAGTAAGTGACTTTTTTTCCAAAAAAAAACTGCTCTTTCCTACGAAGAGGAGGTTCCTGCTCTAGGTGTTAAGGATGGCCCCCACCACAAATATTTTCGAAAATTCAACGTTTTATATTTGGTATACAAAATTATATTCATGGCGAAACAACGTTTGACAGCTATAGTTACTAATAAATATCTCACACCCGAAGCCGATTCGGACGCGTGTTGTTTTTGGTTTTTCATTCGCTTGTCCTTTTCAGAGCCGCCCGAGGCGCCGGAGCAACTGGACGTGGCCGGCGTGGGCACAGGATGGCTGGAATTCCGATGGAACCCGATGAAGGTGCACGTGACGCATTACGTGCTGCAAATGTGCGTGGACCCGTGCGCGGACTGGTCCAACTACACGGTGGGCGGCAGTCTGTCGTACACGAAAATATCCTACTTGAAGCCGGCCACGCGGTACACGACCCGAGTGATAGCCGTCAACGATTTCGGCTCGAGCAATCCCAGCCCGAACAACACGGTCGCCACCCTGGAAGACGGTAAGAGTTTTAGAAAAAAAGAAAGAAAAAACGACCGATAATAATAATAATAATATTCTAATAATAATAATTGTTCCTTATTCAGAACCGAGCGCACCTCCGAACGACGTGGAGGTGGTGAACGTCGAGACGAATCAAGTGACGATTCGATGGGACGTGAGTATTCGAAACATTGTTTCCGTCGAGCTTCTCGAGCAAAACGCTATTTTTAAAAAAGACGCGTAGAAATATTGTTCGCTATCGAGTTGGCTAAATGAAAAAAAATCTCTCCGACATCGAATCGCCCCACCGCGCTTTCAACTAGAAATAGTAGAAATTCGAAATTAACGTCTCGCCAAAAGTGCAGTGATTATTGCCGCGACTCGTCGTTTGCGAGATGGTAAATTATTTTTATTTTAGGCTTTCGCGCGTATATTATACTCTCAACGTTAACTCTCTACTCCGCCACGAGCTGTAATTTGTAATGAAATTCAGAAAAAACTATATAAACTGAAAAAACGTAAAACGCACAGAACAACTCCGCGTAGAAACGTAAAACGGCCGTTGGAAAAAGGACGATGTCGCCGTCCTCTGCCCGGACGATATCGACGAGTAAGGATTGTTTTTTTTTTCTATTGCCGACAGCCTCCGGACAGGGACTCGTGGAACGGGCAGATAATCTGCTACAAAGTGTCGTACGCGGACGTCAACGAGATAACCGAGGTGAACACGAAGACGACTCTGGGCCACGAGCGCTGCGAAGTCCGCATTACCGATCTGACGCCGTTCACGACGTACCGGGTGGCCGTGAAAGCCGTCAACAGCGTCGGGCCCGGGCCGGATTCGGATTTCGTGCATTTCACGACCGACGAGGGAGGTAAACAGACGACGGCATTAACGATCGCGTTTTTACGAGAGACAGAGAGATGTGAAAACGTTTTTCATTTTTAGTGCCGGGAGAGCCGCCGCAAAACGTGCAGTGTTCGTCGTTGACGGCGGAATCGTTGCGGATGAACTGGGACCCGCCGCCGGTGCAGAGCCACCACGGCACTATTTTGGGTTACAAAATACACTACAAAAAAGTCAACCCCGTGTCAGGTACGACGGACGTTTCGGCAGGGCCGATTGGACGTAGTATTTTTATTTTTTTAGTTTACCAACGAGTTGGGGATGGACGTCGGTCCGAATAGACTTACCGCGTCCGACAGTGTCCTCCTACTTATTGTTTACGTTGTATTTTCATAATTTTCTCTCGTAAATCGATTTATCTAGTGAAAACCTAAAACAAACAAAAATATAGGTGAGGCGGCGCTTCAGATTGACAATTAGTTACTATAGTGGTTAACGAAAGTTTAATTATTATCGAACTGTTTGATAAAAAATTAGGTACGTTTTCCGACTGTTTGCATATTATTATTTTGTCTACTCGGTACTTTTGAAAGGAGACGTTTGGAAACGCCCGATATTATATTATTCTCGACGTTCGAGAGAGAGCACTCGACGAAAAAAGACGATTTCCGAAAGTCTCGTATACATACGTATACTTATGTTCGTCCGCTCTCCTCCGGTCGGAATCGTTTTTGCAAACGTCGAATTCAAATTTAAAAAAGGAAAAAAGAACGTTTATATTATTATCTGATTCCCAAACGAAATAAATCTGCCGCGCCGCGTATCTCGTCATTTTATTACATAATTGGTAAACATATCGTTTCGTTGCGAAAAACTCGAATCGATTGAAACGGTTGAAACGTTATTATTTTACGAGTAAGCGTTTTTCGTCCCGCTCCCCATCTCGTCGCCCCGCGGCTGAAAATACGTACGTACGGTGGTCCTGCGTGTGCGCGACGATAATATGAAACTCATTTCGATTGTCGTCTTTCGCGACGATTTTTTCAGGGTCGTTCGCCAAAAACGAGATGAAAAAGACGACCAATCTGGAGACGAACCTGCACGCGCTGGAAAAATACACAAACTACAGCGTACGGGTGTTGGCGTACACCAAGGTCGGCGAGGGAGCGCAATCGAATCCGGTCTACTGTTTGACCGAACAAGACGGTAAGTATAGTCGTCTCGGACGCTAGCTTACATTTACATTTACGCGTATAATACGCGAAAAAAATTATGAACTTGTAGCTCAATAAATATTACCACAATATTACCTTATTACCAAGGCAAATTATTTGTTGAAATCATCACTTTTAAGATATGAAATAAGTATAAAAATATACTCATTGTTATCGTATATTATGATGATAAAAACACCATATTAACACCATCATAGATATTTTTCGTGAAAGTGTGAAGTACACTTTCGAAAGTTGGTTACAAATATACCACTTTTGTGTGATACTCGTTGGTCTGCGAAATATAAATCTATTCGCATTTTTGCTGAAAACTTTATTCATATTAAGTCAGTTTTAGAAAAACTATCTCATAATAATAATGACTCAGATTTTAAAGTTAACACCACTACTCGCACAAAAGCACACCAACTATCATGTGCGACATCAACATCACAATTTATTATATCTTTAAATATTATATCCAAATACTCAGCTCAATTAGAACCAGTTAGAAATAAATTGCAGGCAAAATCTATTGGTTTATACTCGGTCCGAAATCATATTCAAGATTTATTAACTATATTTAATGGTAATAATAGAGAACAATCAGATATCGTTTTCAATATTTTTAATAACTCCGTATTTATGGCAGAAAAAATTGGCGCAGAAATTAAAATTCCACGTATTACATCCAAACAAAAAAAAATAGATCAAATTACGAAACCGATTCTGCTGAACACTATTACAGACTTTCTATTTTTATTCCGTACTTGGATTCACTAATATCATCTCTTTCATTTTTTATAATCTAATATAGGTAACTTGCATGTATACATTTATATGTAAAAAATAACATTAATCTTTATTATCTTACATTCGAAAATTTTTTTATTTTGACCCCCCCCCCTAAAATGTTACCTATGGGCGCCCATGCGCGTATTTTAATCGCGCGATAATTATATTTGGAAAAACGGATTGTTATAAAAACACGCGGCGGGCGCGCGACGGATATTGTTTTTTTTCCCCTTATTATTTCGTCGTAACGTTTCGACGATCGTGATCTTGCTCGGATTTCAGTTCCCGGGCCTCCGGACAACGTGAAAGCGCTGACGGTGACGTCCAGCAGTATCCTCGTGTCGTGGACTCAGCCGAGACGGCCGAACGGCGTGATCATCAAGTACACGGTGCACATCAAGCACAACAAGGTAAAAAAAAAAAACCCCCGGTTTGATACCGATTTTTCGTGAGACGGTTTCCGACGGTAAAACTCACTCGTGTCTCACTCGCTTGCAGATCGTCGAGAAGGAAATGGTGTTCGGCGACAAGAACACGAAGATCGAAGTGAGGCAACTCAAAGAATACCAGCGGTACGAGTTTTGGGTGACCGCTTCCACGGTGGTGGGCGAGGGACAGCCCAGCTTCCGCGTGTCGCAGAGTACGAATTCCAAAGGTGAGTGCCGTTTTGTTCGTTTTTGTTTTCGGTAACGCATTTTTAAAATTTCAATAAAACGTCCTGAACGCGTTCGTTAAAATTACTAACGTGTGTCGCATGTCGCGTTCGCAGCGCCCGCCAGAGTGGCGTCGTTCGGCCAGCACGTGAACGTCGTGGTCGGATCCAAGTGCACGATCGAGTGTTACAAGGTGGGCATGCCGACGCCCGTGGTCGTGTGGAAGGCGCCGGAAGACGTCGAGACGATGTGAGTTTTTTTTTTTTTTTGTCTTTTGTTTCTCTGAAATCTCTCGTTTTTTAAAAACGAAACAACACAAGTTTCCGTTAAAATCGATCGGAAAAAAGTTTCCGGACCTAACTAGGGATCTACTAAACTGTCAATCCGGAACTAAAAACGGAGGTGGCACCGATTTTACGACAAAATTGAATTGAAAAAAAATCGTAATCCATCAATAATAATTGTAAAAGTCCTTTGTACGCTAAAAAAAACACCTCTGAACAGGATTTTTCGGACACGTTTGCGAAATGGAGTGCTCCTAATCGTGAAATCGAAAACCCTTAGTTGTACTCTTTCTCTCCTCACAGGGCAACCTGTCGTTTATACGCTAAAAAACCACCTCTGAAAGGATTTTTCGGACACATTTGCGAAATGGAGTGATTCTAACAGTGAAATCGAAGAAAAAACCGAAATAAAAATACCGAAAACTCTTCTCGCGTTGTACTCTCTCCCCACAGGACACTTTCGGACGGGCAGCCTGTCGTTTGTACGCTAAAAAACCACCTCTGAAAGGATTTTTCGGACACATTTGCGAAATGGAGTGCTCCTAATCGCGAAATCGAAAACCCTTCTCATGTCGTACTGTTTCTCTCCCCACAGGACACTGTCGGACGGCAGCCTGTCGTTCGGGCCCGTGGACGGCGAGGCGTACGCGGGCAACTACACGTGCCACGTGGAGAACATCTTCGGCCGGGACCAGATAACGTACGCGCTCAACGTGCTGTACCCGCCGCCGCCGCCCGAGTTCCACGCGACCGCCGTGTCCGCCAGCTCCGTTCTGGTCCAGTGGAGGCCGGTCAAGCACCCGGACGCGGTGACCACGGCCTACGTGATCGGCTACCGGACCGGCGACGGGCCGCCGCGGCGGGCCGACGTCGACGCGGACCGGTTCTCGCACACGGTGGACCGGCTAAAGTGCGGCTCCAAGTACGCGGTCACCATGCAGACGGTCAACACGGTCGGCACGAGTCGCGTGAGCCGCGTCGAGGAGGTGTTCACCAAAGGCGGAGGTGCGTTCGTCCTCGAGACTGCGATCCTTTTTTCACTGTTGTCTCACGAGAGTGAAAAAATAATCTGAAAATTCGATTAATCGAAATGTTATTCGCACGGTCCGACGATTTCTTGAAACTTTTTTTAGTAGAATTTTGACTGGTAATAGTGGCGATGGGGAGACTTTAGCGATTAGTGAGGAGAGAAGGAATGAATTTATCCGAGTCGATGTGAAAAGGCGACAGATTTCGACAGGTCGAATCTTCGAGGCAGACTTTTCGATTTTTCATAATCCCTCAAAGTCGACGGACAATTCGAAATAGAAATAGCAACCAACCGATTTTTTTCTACGACCGTGTCGTGTCCTTTGCAGCGCCCAAGGAACCGGACAAGGACGCCGTGCTGTCGGTGAACTCGACCAGCTTCACGTTCACGTTCAGCGCGTGGCCGACGCAGCTGTGCGACATCCACTCGTTCACGTGCCAGTACGCGGCCAGCGGCGGCCCGTGGGTCAAGTTTGCCAGACGGAAGGTGACCGGCGACACGTTCACGGTGGCGCGGCTGCAGCCGGGCACGGTGCACACGGTCCGCGTGGTCGTGCACACGGACGCGGGCGACACGCCGTGGGAACACCGGTTCGCCACGCGCACAATGTCCGGAGGCAAGTCGCGAAACGATCGTTCTCGTATTCTATATCCTTTGCTCCTGTGATTACACATCCTTCCGATCAGCCGCAATCCCGCTCGATACGTACAACGGTTTAAAGATTTCTTGACGACTATAATCTCAAATATCAGTAAATTTCAAAAATAATTCTTATCCTGATAATATATTGTTTGCGCGATAAGCGTTCAAGTCGTCCGGGCACCTTATACGATAAAATGTCATCATTGTGCAGGTGTTGTGCCGTTGGAAATATACGACCTCGACGACGAAGACGACGACGGCGACGACGACGACGACTACGACCTGGGCGTGCCGAGCTTCGCCAAGATGCACAAATACGTGCCGGCCGCGTCTGCGCTCGTTTGCGTCGTGTCGTTTTGCGTGTGCATATGCGTGGTGATACAGAGAAGGTAAATAAATCGACAATCACTAACGGAAAACCACTAAGTTATTATCGTTTTATTATCGCGACCCACGCAGTTGTTGTAAGTTTACAGGATAAAAAGTTTAGAAAGAAAAATCATCAATTTCTTAGAATCGGTATGGTTGGAAAAGAAAAAAAACTGTGTGGCGCACTCGCTTTTCGATAAAATCAGAGATGTGTCAATACGTTAAATTATAATATGTGAAACGAAACAGTGCCTCTTTAAGTTCAAAAGTTCGTTATTTATTATGATGGCCGCCCTCGAGGACTCGATTGGAAAATGTTCAAAACGAATGAAAAACGCGATTATTAACCGACGACGTAAAAACAATCGTTTCGCAACCGATTCGCGGGAACGGTCCAATATTTATAATGTTATTCATATAAAGAGTTAATATAAGAGTTTCGGTATCGCCGTCAGACCCACTCGAGTGGTCCGGGCGTGTTGTCGACGAAACGATTTAACGACGACACTCGAAGAGACGCGTTTGTTTTACGTATCACGCGCGCGTAGTGTTTACTATATCGACGATCGTCGAATTACGGTTTTATCTCGCGCGTGTTTCCAAAGATTAAGGCGCAGATTTGAGTGTCGAGTGCGGTCTAAATATTATATACACTATATTATGGCTCTGACGAGAGAGGTAACGTCATCGAGAGTCGGTAGTGAATACCTATCTCGGAAACGACTCGTCGAGAGGCCGAAACACGTTTCCTGCGAGCGATATAAATAATTATTGCCGATAACGCGCGTACCACGAGTACACGGGTATAATTTAATTTATTTTATTTTTCATAACAAATATTTTCACGGGCATATTATTATCCTAACCCCCCCCCCCACCCACCCACGCGTTCGCGCCTGTTCGAAGAGTTTTTGCCTGTGTATTTTGATTTTTTTTTTATTTCATTTCACAGGAAAAAGGATAACGCGCAGTACTCGAGGAGCAACGGAAGCGCGGGCAGTGGTGGCGGTGGCGGGGGCGGGGGCGGCGGCGGATCGGTCGAAAGGAAAGCCAGTTACGAGGTGGACAAGCAGATCGAGTACGCCGCGTCCACGTTGAGGAAGAGAGAGAGCTCGGCCGAGAAAATGTTCGCGGGCGGCGGCGGCGGCGGCGGCGGGATGGGCAAGAGCATCGATTACGACGTGTGTCCTTACGCCACGTTCAGCGTGATGCAAACCACGTCGTCCGGCAGGACGCCCGCGCACCACAGGGCGCTGAGCCAGACCGACTGTTACGAGACGCCCGACCACGGCGTGCACGGTCTGATCGACAAATCCTACGGCAAGTCCTGTGCCGCGAGCGCACTCTCGAATCCTGCCTTGTAGCCGAGAACTGCAGGGAGAAGGGTAGAGTCGGACCGGGGGGGGGGGGGGTGGCAATCGCGAATTCGGGCCCGTTTCCTATTTTTTGGGCAGATTTTTCGAGTGACGGTACGAAATGTACCACGACGGATTAAATAACAGTAATCGGTGTTTATCGTTAATTACATTAATAACCATTGTGTGGACACGACGAGACGAAAATGCGCATTGTCCATTTAAGCAGCCGATTAGATAACGCGAATCGTTACGTCATATAGTCTTTGCGTACAGATTAAAGCCGACCAAGCCGCGAGAATTAAATTCGTTCGCGCGGTCTCGAGATACGAATAATTATAGTTTTATATGATTTCAGAGGACGTTTTACAAAAGTGCCGAACAAAGTTCGCACCCGGAGTCGGTTAGGAACTATAAACGCCTAGGGTCCCTCAACCCCCCCCCCCCCGAGAAAATCACTATATATAGTTGGAAAAAAACTCACTTATTTCGGTCCGTACGTCGCGTCGTCGGGGTGGTTGTCCGATACTTTTCGCGCGAGCGAGTGATTCGATTTTCATCTCCGGATTTCGAATCGCCGAGAGTCTGAAAATAGAGAGCTGCCACCATGGGATGTTCGAGCTCCTCTCCTCCCGCAGTTTTCGAGAAGAAATTTTCATTTCATTTTTTTCCATCGCTACAATACGTTGCATATCAAATGCTAACCGTCGAACGGGATTTTTCGCCTTTTTCAGAAATATCGTACATATCCAATCAACAGACGCTTCCGCTGACGGCGGCGAAATCGTCCAGGAAAGCCATGACGCCCGTGCATTACGTGACGGACATGGACGACGAACCGTGCGGTCGCAAGATGTCGTCGAACACAGTGAGAAAACAGAGCGCAGGTGATTATACGATAACCCTATAATGCCGTTTCGTTTTACGAAAAGTAGGGATGGAAAATTTTTAAAAAAAAATTAAAATATTCATCGAATTTTATGATTTCACATTCGTTATCATTTTTATATTTAAGATTAGAAAAATCGTCAAACCGCTTTGAGTATAAAATAGTTTCGTTTTGTACAGTAGAGACCACCCGAAGAAAGGACATTCCAAACGAGAGTTGATTTAGAAATAATAAACCGAAACAGATTTAATGGAACATTTTTATTGTTCTTCGAAAGTCAAATGTCCGACCGATATCTTTTATGTATCACAGTCGCTCGGATAATAATATTGTTTTTATCAAATTAAAAATCGACCAGACTCACAAACGTGTTTTACACTCGTTTACGTCCAGAACGTACAATAGCTCTTTAGTACGAATGCACGACCCAGAGGACGACATCTCGGAGGGAATGTCCTTTCTTTTTTTTTAATAAGATTATAATATTGTCCGACGAAAAAGGAGTTTGACGACGAATTAAAAACGGGTTCACAAACTGACATATCGTGTATCCAAACGTCTCGCGATATTAAATTTTTTTTTGAAATTAATTATATTTTTTTTTATAATCCTGTAATTACCCGTTTGACGGACGGAGACGGCGGCGGCGGCGGTCACTACGGACCGGAGACGACTTCCTGTTGTTTTTTCCGTAGCTAATCGATTTTTTTTCGCTATACATTTTCTGTTTTCGACAAAGTATATAAACTTCTCACACCACTGCTCGGGCCCATCGAAAAACGCCAACAAACGACACACACAAATATACACAATAATAATTATCTAAATAATCACACGAGTGTGTGTGTCTGCAGTCGTGTTTGACGCAGTATATAAATCATAAAAGTGTGTAATAAATTATGACGTAATGTTTACCGACCGTCAGTGGATGTCATTGGATACTGGTTTTTTAATAAAGTGTTTGACATTTCGTTTATAGATACTGTTGTTTTTTGTTTTTGTAAAACCGAGTTGCACTAACAGAGACGACCTTAGTGAAAACAAAAAACCAAAAATATTAAACAAAGCTTTTGACGTGGTTTTTTTTTTTTTTTTTGAAGAGTCAAACTACGAAAAAAAAAATATTCAATCGTTTCACCGACAAGTACACTGTACTACCTCCTATTAGTAATACGCGACCGATAGTACAAACGTTAAAAAAAAAAAAAGTCAATAAAGTTACAAAATTATAATAAAAAAAAACACTTTGTCTGTATAATATAATTACTACGCGTTACAAATATAATATGTATACGATAGATGGGTTTTGAGTCTAAAATTATTTAAAAAAAATTAATCCAATAGAAAAGGTGTGATTTTTTTCCCATACATTTATCCATCGTAAGACGACGACGACGAGATATCGGTTGGCAACTTTAATAAATAATGTGTTTGTTTTCAGAATCGAGAGGAGCGCGCAGACACTACAATTAATATCGAAAAAAAATAAAATAAGAACCCGTCGAAGAAATGAAAAAAAATAACTCGACTGTTGGACCATCTTAAATTTTTTATCATTTAACATATTATATATTGTGTTTTTTTTTTTTTTTTTTTTTTCATAATAATTATAAACAATGTTACTTTTAAAATGTATTTATAAAAATAAGTTAAATTACATAAGAAAAAAAAAAAAAAAAAAACGTTATTAAAATAAAATATAGAATGGCATTAGAGGAAATTATAATAATAAAAAAAAAAAAAAAACCATACTTTCGTTTTGTTGTCATTTAGGTAACACAGACTCTGTAATGAAACAAAATTTGAAATAAATCACCGATATCAAACAATCAACATCGAGTTTTTCGTTAATCATACAGTTCAAACGACATTGTGATTAATTATTTATCGCCATGGTAAATAATTCGATACGACTAAATTATTGTAAACATTATTGCTTTACTATAAATTATTTTTAAACAAATATATATTATATATTATCCATATTTATTCGTTACAGCCATTTAACACTAGATTACCTAATAAACTTAATTTAGTTACAATGATATTGTGCTCGACGCTAAGCTACCACGATTTACAATTTCCAAATGGAAATAATAGGTGAGAAATTAATATTAAAAATTGATAAATTAACGTTAACAAGGAGAACAGGAAACATAACGTTCATTGAAAAAAAATGGAGGCCAACAATCATTCACAAAGTCAGATTTACCCGCGGCAATAGAACCCGGACAAAACCTTCTCTACTCTGGCTAATCGAAAGCCTACCGATTTTGATTTTCGCCCCCGCTCGCGTTAGACGGGCGATTGCTGTTGCGACTTTTCGCACTCCTGTTTCAACATCATCCGATCCAATTTGTCAACGGTGGCGTTCAACTCACTTTCCCAACCTTTGCGGTCTTCCACGCCTTCCACCTCTTCAGTTCTTTTGCTTTCCATCATTAATGGCTTGGTAGCGAGATCTCGTACTTTTTGACGCAGTTGTTCCAATTCCTAAAAATCAAACGAAAAACAAAAACGTACATAACACAAAGTCGCACATTTTTCGAATCCATTATTCGTGATATTTTCACACACCATAGTCACTTGACTATCGTCGTCGAAATCCAAGTCATCTGCATCGCTCAAAATGGAACTGGTGTCCATGGACAGACTACCGAGGCTTCTCGAGTCGCACTTGTCCAAGTTCCAGTCCAAGTTGATGTCTTCCATGCCGTTGGCATCCTTTTTGCCGCCTAGCTCTTGCCAGCTGTTGACCATCGATGAGACTTCAGCGCCAACTCCGGGTTCTCGTGGACCTTGTAATGAGCATTCCTGTCGAAAAAAGGTTAAAAGGTTTTTTAGCTTTTACAATAAACATACAGGAACGGATCAAATGTAAGTGGTGTACATACCATGAGTTTACTATTTTGTCGTTGCACATGAATTTCTTCAGATATCTGTTCGAGTCGGTGCAAACACGCCGAGTATTCTTGTTTAGCGCGTTGTACGGCGTATCGAATTTGAATAATGGTATCTTTTTGGGCGGCTAATTGACCTTCACATAGATATTTTTCCTCAAAATATGGACGAGACTTGATAATGCTACGTTTAAACTTTTGTTCCAACATTTGAACCTAAAATTCCATAGAAAATGTTTTTCACAATATTCGTAAACAACAATATTGTCTAGTCGAGATGTACTTTTTGTTCGGCGGCTTGATAAAGAGCAGCTTTCCTTTGATGCTCACGCCCGCTTTCAGTCTTTTGATTTTCTGCCTCCGTTACCTTTGTAAATTCATACAAAATATTACGTTTCATTAATAATTAATGAACTCATTAAGTTATTTTTTATTTTTTTTTTTTTAGCGCCAGTCATTGAAAACAACGTAGTTCATTGATAATAGAGACGTGCAACTAAAATTCCATGTATATTCAAACTACTTATTTAATAAAAAAAGAAAAAAATACCTTCAAAATAGCATTGTTTAACATTTCTTGCCACGCACTATCGAATTTCCATTCGTGTTGTTTACTAAGAAACCGCGCCTCGGCCAATGCGACAGTCTCTTTAGCGGCTTGATGGATTTCTGAAAAATTTAATTTAAAACGACAAATAAATTACACATGAATTGGAAATGTCATTCAATTGAACAGAAAGACAATGCCGGAGCCACGAACTCGCTGGAAATCGGGACCAGAACCTTTAAAGTGAATTAACTTTTGCATCTCATACTGTATTTTATTATTATTATAATTATTATTGATGATAAAACCGTAATTTAATTATTATCTTTAAAACTTGTTTGCTTTTAAGTTTTAATACTTAACGCCGCATATCAATTTTTTTTTTTTTTTCTAAGCATATCTTAAGATTTTTTTTTACATACATACGTAATGTACATGATGTATATTACAACAAATTATGTCACAAAAAAAAGTTATAAATCTATGACGGCGAGCGATTATTTATTATTTGGAATCGTAACATTTTTAGAGATTTGCAATACAAGTGGTTTAATAAAACAAAAACGATTAAATAATTTAAATTCCATTACACGAAGCGGAAAATTATTAAATAATTCAAAATCAGTAACATTTTTACCAAAACGGGCCTAACCTTGGTCTTCACAGGAGGCCGGTATGTATTGTTTAAAACCAAACATTTAATCGGCCCCGTTGTGATTCCTTCAAAGACAGCTTTTACTGTCCAAGCCTTAACTTTCTGTCTGTTTTAGCTTTTAACATACAGTTTTCATACACATTAGTACGCCAAATTATATTAAAGCATCATTTATACGATTCTACGTAAATTTTCAACAAATCATAAGGAAAATATTGAACAATTTCTTTACACTGTTATGGAAATAAATTCAAAGTTGAATAAAATATTGGAAACGTGCCAGCTGGCTATTCCAACAATACAACAAGAGCATAATATGGAATTGTAAAACACTATTTATTCTTCGAATAATTTTTTTTTTTAAAAATACATAATATTATTATTTTTACTCAATACACGATTGCGTTTAAAATCTACCACACAGAGTTGAAATGTTTTTATTTTGAAATTATATCATAAACGGTTCCTAAACCATAGCTTGTTGGTTGGATTTTATTGATTTCAATATGTAATCGAACCGCCTAACATTGATTTCAGGGGATAAATTTTAGTTTTAATAATCACTTGTCTTTCTTTATTTTCCTAAAAACATTTTGTAGTACAAATTATAGGTCATACAAACTCTAACGACATGCCGAAATAATCAATATTAAAATGTAATGAAATTACGTCCACATTAGAATATAAATATTTTTTTAGAATTTATTGCGATAACGTGAATTAGAACTTATCACTTGTAAAGTATAAAAAAAAAAAAATAGTTAATATATCGGCGATATAGCTATTATTGAATATATTATAAAGAAAGTAAACCTTTTTACAGGAGTAAAATTTTTTGCTAGCAGAGTGCTCGACACACTTTATTGAAATTAAAATATTTAAAGTCATTTATTTTTAGTAAGTTTAAAAGTATCTGAAAAAAAGACTTGACATGAGAAAAAGAAGTGCCCGACACAAAAATATATATCGGATTAATACTAAGCCAAAAATATGTACGTTTGTATACATGCATATTGCATCAGAAATGTAAAAAAAGTTTACTAGAAAATGCGAACTCGTTCAAAAAAGATAAATGTTATTTGAATATTCGAGAAGTACTAGTCACAAAAGAAGAAATCACATTTGTACAAAGAAATATGAATCATAGTTGTCAGTTAATAACATTTTTTTTAATCATTTAATTTTCAAGCTTATTTTCTTTTATACTTTTTTAGTTTATCGTTGAGAAGAATTATCCCTAGGAAATTTTTAACCGTTTAATTTTTTTCCGGGGCATTTTTAATTTCATACGAAAAAAAAAAAATTTGTTTATAAATTAACTTTGGTACCTTAATAACATTTGAAGTTGGCTAATTCCACTACTTCTACCGAAATTAATTAAAAATTTTTCTTTTCATTTAAAAATGATATCCAATTAAAAGTAGAAATAATGAAAGATAAATCCATTAAGTTCTATTTACTGATACGGAAAAAAAAAACAAAGTTATTTCAATTATGTATATATAATATGTATTCAATGTTTATAATGTAGAATGTATAATTCCACAAGCCAACCATAGAAGGTTTGCTCTTAAGATTAGAAACTACGATGATAAGATATAATAAGCACTTGACTGGTCTCTTATTTGAAATGATATATTAATTTATATTTGATTTGAAAAACCCTACAGTGTGCTAACTAGTAATATTGGGATCGCAGAGAAAAACAACACCAGTGCCTACGGAAGTTTTTCGGTGAGTATTCATATGCGTTATTATTTAATGAATTCAACAAAATAATTTAAATTTGCACATCATAATTATTCGACACGATAACCAATCGGTTATTTATGGAATCATTTATGTAAAACAGTCACATTCTTATACAATTAGCTACGATAAGTCAAGTAGAAATCGAACGAATAAAAAATATAGCAAAGAAATAAACGACTTTGAATGAACAATAATTTATCTTAATTAACTAAATGTTAATAACGGTTTAGTTTTTAATTGTTTTTCAAACTAGGGAATAATTTTGAACGAGATTTTTTAATTATTAGAGTTAATTTAATTTAAATGAAAACAAGTCAGGACTATGTAGAAAGAAAACGTGTAAATTATAATAACATTCAAATAGTGTCGACGGTTTTTTCAAACTCACAATCGTCGGTGTAAATTAATATATTTAAACTGCTGTTAATAGGTACTAGGTAAATATTGGTAAAAAAAAAAATTAAAATCCATCAATTATCAATAAAAAAAACATCTGAACTAATCTATTCTACATGATATGTCAGAAAATAAAATTATTTAAAAGAGAATTTCTGTAGAATTATCTACACTGACAATATGTTTAACACGACGTGCCTGATTACAACTATAAAATCCTATACTTTCATAATATTTCAATTTAACGGATTGATTTTGATAATAATTTATTAATTCTTAGTGTTCGACATCATTAACCTACCTACCTACCACAGCGTTTTAATTGCATTAATTATAATATATTATTTTCATATAATAATTACCCGGGGGGCCGTGTAATTAAAAAAAAAGGTTTTTTCAACTTTAAAGTAGACTTATTTCCTTACTTTTAATGTTGTTAGACGAATATTTCACAACGATTGGAACAAAGAAAAGTAAACTGTTTTTCGACGGTAACTCTAACTCACAATGACTCACCATTAGCTCGTTGGTATTTAACAGCTGCAATCTGACATTGTTGCTGAGCTTGTTTGGACATGTTAAGCGCTTCATAAAACGGACGGGCTTTATCGATACACGAACCTAGTTTTCGGGCTCGTACTTTTAAACGTCTAGACGCTTCGGCCATCAGCATTCTAAACGTCGTATTCGCTTCCTGCAATACAACACGTAGATTAATAGACATCACATGAGAACACATAACAGTATGGCAAAAAAAACCAACGGACACGAGACGCCCGAACAAAGTATTTGTTATGTGAACAATGAACATATTTGTTCGAGACGAATCATTAATACTCACGTCTAATTCGATTTCTAGTTTGTTAATATTGTCGGTGGACGAGTTGAGTTTTTCGAGTTCCAGCTTCACATACATATTATATAAAGACAAAAAACACAAACCGTCAGACAATTAGTCTATTGGTATATTATGTTTCGGAAGAAATGTACTCACCTGAATTCTAGGATCTAGGCCGTCTTCGTCGTTGTACTTGCATGCGTCGTTCTCCTGATTGTTGCACTGTCCGCCGGACGGGTCCATGGTTGAAACGACAAATATCCCGTCGTCGCGACCTGTTCAACGCATCGTGCAGTAATTAATTGTATAGGAACGAGGGGGGTAGAAAAACAATACGAAAACTACTACGATTTCTATCTAAAGGCCTGAAGGGAAAATCGAAAAGTATAAAAACTCGTCGTCGGTCGACAAACGACAACAACAACAACAACAATGTTTTTTGTTTAATAATATTATATATCGTAAGATCCTAAACTATAACAGCTATCATGTATACGTTTTTTTTTTTTTTTTTTTCCCGACGTCTTTTATCAAACGATAAAGATAAAAACAGAGCGCGCGTGATACCGCGCGGACGAGGAGATAACGGCGGACTATACCTGCAAACGGCGTCGCGGTTTAAACCGTATTTCGCGCGACGACCTCGACGGCCGTACCTGATTATTATTTACTTACACGCCAGTGGTTCCCAAACCGCGCGTTCCCCCCCCCCCCACGGGGGGCACCACCTCGACTATATAGTAGTGAGCGGACAAATTATTATTATTCATAATCTGTGAGTAATTATTTTTCGGCGTTTTGTTCGTTTCAAATCGAATCGTATAAAAACGATTCGTCATCTCGTCACAGGCTCGTAATAATCGTTTTCCCGTTTTTTCATCGTTTCTTTCGAGTTGATATTATAATATTAATTTTGAGCGGGTTAAAAGTGTGCTTGAAATGCTTGTCGTTTTTTTTTTTCGGTCAATAAAATGACTTGGGGGGCACCACCACGACTCGCGACAAATTATTCATAATCGATTGTAATTAATTTTGATAGGGTCGTGTGCTTTTTTCAAGCATTTTGCATTTTTTTTCGGTCAATAAAATGACTCTTCGTGATTATTTACCTACACCAGCGATTCCCAAATTGTGTCACCACCCTAGAGGCACCACCACTCGTAACAAATCATTGATAATCTATTGTAATAGGCGTTTTTTTCATTTGAAATCGAATCGTATAAAAACGATTAGTCATCTCGTTACAGGCTCGTAATCGTTTTTCCGTTTTTTGAACATTTTTCATCGTTTCTTTCGAGTCGATATAAAAACGTATTCATTTTGAGCGCGTTAAAAGTGTGCTTGAAATGCTTGTCGTTTTTTTTTCGGTCAATAAAATGACTTGGAGGCACCACCACGACTCGTGAGAAATTATTCATAATCAATTGTAATTATTTTTTGTATTGTAATCAATTTTGAGAGGGTCGTGTGCTTATTTCAAGCATTTTGGATTTTTTTTCTGTCAATAAAATGACTCTTCGTGATTATTTACCTACACCAGCGATTCCCAAATTGTGTCATCACCCTGGGGGCACCACCACGACTCGCGACGAATAATCTATTGTAATTATTTTTCGGCGTTTTGTTCATTTGAAAACGATTCGTCATTTCGTTATAGTTTAAACATTTGTTCACGTTCGCAATCGTTTTTCTCTTTTTTGAACATCTTTCATTGTTTCTTTCGAGTTGATATAATATTAATTTTGAGCGGATCGTCGTGTGCTTGAAATGCTTGTTTTTTTTCGGTCAATAAAATGACTCTTTGTGATTATTTACCTACACCAGCGATTCCCAAATTGTGTCACCACCCTGGGAGCACCACCACCACTCGTAACAAATCATTGATAATCCATTGTAATTGGCGTTTTTTTCATTTGAAATCGAATCGTACAAAAAACGATTCGTCATCTCGTTACAGGCTCGTAATAATCGTTTTTCCGTTTTTTCAACATTTTTCATCGTTTCTTTCGAGTTGATATAAAAATTAATTTTGAGCGGTTCGTGTGCTTACGTATTTCAAGCATTTTGCCTCTTTTTTTCTGGTCGATAAAATGACTCGTCGTGATTATTTACCTACGCGAATAAAATAATCCACCGCGGTTGTCTAATGAAATAAAAATCGAGCGCGCGCGTGTGGCGAAAACAGAGAGGGTATAAAAACTCTGACCGAGTTTTGTTTTTTTTCGTTTTCTTAACAAATAGGTCACCCTACGCGTGCATATCGTATAAATAAATTATACGAGCAACGAACGACCGCCGATACGTTCGTCGACGCATAATACGTGTTTGTTTCACGTCGGGCCGATAGTATGGCGGGGAAAGAAAAAATTGGAAAAGCGCCAGTGCATTACACCCCGTCGCCCTGCAAAAAAAATAAATACAAAAATATAGTCGCGTAGATATTGTACGAATACATAAATACATATTATAATATTATATGTATTCGACGTGTTCATCACGCGAACTCCTTCGGCGTAAGACCCGTCGGCTTACCCTTGAAGGGAGACGAAACGGCAAAATTATTTCAACCACAATGTGAGTTTATCAAACGGATTCCAGGGTTTCGGGGGGATGTTTTACGTACTTGTTTTTTTTTTACTCGATTTCGAATTTATAACGCGTTCGTCGCTGTTGGAAAATGTTATTTCGAGTTTTTCCAAAAGAGATTAATAACGATTAAAGTGTAAAAGTTAAGCGCCGCCGCGTGGACGACATGAGAAACGCTCTACAGGGGTAATAAGAGACCACGTGATATCGCGAGGAGGCTATTAGGGGCGGATTTAATTTTACAACGAGCTGATTAAGTATTCTCGAACAGATAATACGGTAAAAACAAAAATACCTGATTTTCGATATTTTTAAAATCCAAAAAAAAATAAATAATGTAGTCCGACATATTACGCTTCTAGACGTGAAATTATCACGTCGATAGTCGACTTCTTCGACCCTTCGGACGAAGTTCTTTTTTTTTCAGCGTTGTAGTCGCGTGCCTACCCGTACCTATCTACGCGTCGTGCTGATATTCGTTTTGTTTTGTTCGCAGGTCACGGCGGCGGCGTGTGATTCGCAATAAATATGGAGAGCCCCTTAACAGGTATGTATTGTCGTTGCATCATTTAAATTGCTGCGTGTTCTGTGATGTTGTCATGTGTGTTCTGTGTGTCGTCATTCCTCGCGACGCGTTCAATCAATATCATCCGATGACGTGTATTATCTCTAAGGATCGATGAATAATATTCAATCGACAAGGAGTCCGTTGTTCGATCGAACGAGACCATCGATAGAGTCATGTCCTGACGAAAATATCGCACTCGCCGTGTACTACTGTAGATTGTATAATATTCCGTTGCTCCCGAAAGAGCGAACGTTAGTCCGGTTTAAG
Source organism: Drepanosiphum platanoidis (assembly GCA_948098885.1). Classification (NCBI taxonomy): domain Eukaryota; kingdom Metazoa; phylum Arthropoda; class Insecta; order Hemiptera; family Aphididae; genus Drepanosiphum; species Drepanosiphum platanoidis. The sequence goes on from OX402541.1 coordinate 7,499,861, forward strand.
CGGTTAAATCACCGCTGCGGTTAACTTGCTGGGTTGAATTTTCAAACTTTTCAAACCGCCGAGGAAAATTAATATTCATTTCTGTATACATGTTTTCGGTTTTTCATCGTCGCATAATCTACAGACGTTTTTATTTCAATCGCGCGATTTACAAACAAACGTCGTCGTCGAGTACGTTAATTCTCGATCTCGTTGTTTTTTTTTTTTTTTCGAAATCCACAAAAGAAAATGCCAAACCACTCGGCGGCGGTCAATCGATTAAAACGAAGTGTTTGGCCGAGTAAACGGTCTTTGTAACGTTTCTCGCTCGTTGCACTCTGTTGCGTTCGGATTTCCGCCTTTGTTTCCAAAGTTTCCAAGGTTATGGTTTCCGAAACACACGACGACGTGGGCCGGTCGCTATTTTTGTCGCAATGCTTTATCTCTGTTTCTATTACACGTCCGAATACGTAACGCGGTCGCGTTTTCACGATAACTCTATAGGAACGAACACGACGACGACGACGACGACGGTCGACGAGTAAACCGATGCCAAATCATATTATTATAATAATAATATCCACGCATACTTATATTTTAGTCTCGCGTTTGTTCGGAGAATGCGATTCCCGAAACCCGACCGTGTCGTGTTCAAACGTAAGTCGTTCGAGGCGCGCGTTTCCTACCTACAAATTGTTATTGTTTTCACGCGTAGGTATTTTCGTCTGCGGATTAATTCGAGCGCTTTTTCGACCGGTCGAAACGGAATTCTTTCATCGTCACCGGACGCCGGTCGTTGAGAACTGGATGAGATATAATTCGTATAAAGGACTACACAATACAACTAATAATAACAATAAAATAGACGTTGTGTACTCGCGCGGCTATAATAGCAGATAAAAAGACGTGTACTAAACCAGCTAGCGCGCGACGAACGAAAACGAGAGCCGACGTCATAATATTATATTGTGCTAGGTGTAAGCATGTCCCTACGGTTTGTATGCGTTTTTTTCAACAACGAATCGAACGGTCCCGCAGTTTTCGGCCATCGAGAACGATATTTCTACCCGCCCACTCTCTTCCGTAATTTTGAGATTCGCAGTCGTCGTTTACGTGGCTATTTATTTTGAAAAAAATGACTAATAAATACGCGTTGGTTCTCGAAAACTGTTATTCATATCTGCTAGGAGGCGTTTGTCAGAAACGTTCGTACGAAATAGATTTTTTATAACTACTTTACATTGAAATATACATTTCTAGTTCCAGGCTTTTCTAGGACGAAAAAAGTTTCAGGCAAATTCATTAGTCCCGTGCCTGTAGCTCTAAAGCTACAAAAATAGAAAATTTTCAATATTTTTGATCCGTAACTCTGGAAAAACAAACGTGACGAAAAATTTGCCAAATGACAAACGATAGAAAACTAAATTTACAATAATTTGTTTGAAATATATATTTTACTTTTCGAAATATTTGATCGGAAAGATAAAGAAAAAAAAAAAATTACTTTACAAATTTCAATATTCGACCAAACCAACCGTCGACATTACAGTTTGAAAAACGAAAAACGCCAAAACTCCGATATCGCGTTCGGATGCGATTCCGTCGTCTTTTATACCGAGGGATTGACGACGCGCCATTGAAATAAATTTGCAAAATACGAATTTATCGACGCGGACGGCGAACCGCAGGTCAGATTATGATGGAAAATACGGATCGCGAAACTTTCAGAGAATTATCACACCCGCGTCGTGTGAAAAATACGTATTGGACACGTACCGAATATTCCCCTCGCCGCCGCGATTAAAATTATAATAATTTCATAACATACCGAAACAGATAACGCGTCCGGGTACTTGTAAATTATTATCGTTCGACCCGACGACGACGACGACGACGCGTGTGTTCGTTGTTCTCGTATCTTATCCTTATAGTTTTTTTTTATTCTCGTGCGTACGAGAAGAAAAAAACAAAAAGAAAGAGGAAAAAAAAACCGTCGAAAATAAAAACTTATCTTTGTAATTTATATAAATTTAAAATTTACAAGTACGACGCACGGCGTTGTCGTTTCTCTCGAGATATCGTCGAAGGTACATAATATTATATTAGAGAGAGTATAATATTTTCGTTAAACCGATCGTTTTACACTTGCGTTTCGAACAGAGCGCGTCCGAATCGTTCGGACGGGGAAAAACGGTTCGTTTCGATTGATAATATTTTATATATGACAAATAATATACTCGTACGTATATATAAATGTTTTATGATTCACGAATATTTCCAATTTAGAGATAGATGACGTCACGTGCGGGGTATTTTTTTTTTTTAAAACGCGCTTTGTAAATCGTTCGAATATTCCATTCCTATGGAAAGGTTCGAATATTTGGTCGGAAATATTTTGATAGTGAAAATTAATAATTTCATCGCGCGAGCGAATAAACTAATTGGTCTTTTAATTTTGGAAACCGATGTTTCATTTCGTGTTTTCATACGACTTTAAGTGACGGGAAAACAATTTCCATGAAAATCATACCATCTGGTGTATATCACCGTCGTCACTATTTCTCGTTTTTTGGAAAACCGTCGGGAGGATTAAAAAAAGGACCTCTGCGACGAGCCGACGAGTTTGTTAGGAGAAGAGAAAATTATATTTTTACGCACTATCAAGAGAAATATTTTTGTAAATAATCGCGTCGGGAAATGCTCGCCGGTGGTGTGTTTGGTCGAGAGTGGCAAACGATATTATGATCTAATCGAAAGACTGTAAGAAAGAAAAAACCAAAGGTTACGGTCGTTAAATGCGTGTTTTTTCGACGGTGAAAAAAACGGACGAGACGTGTACTGTATGATTCGTCCTGACCGTTATCTAAGTGGAATCTACTGTACTTTTTTCGACTGTCACTTTATCAGACGTCAATTACGAATAATTACAATGCGTAACGCGATAAACTGTATTCGATGCGCGCTCGCGATTTCGACAAA